>JAGPOW010001296.1:9397735-9419238 GCA_030014935.1 Caiman crocodilus | reverse complement strand
TCTCACCTCCTGTGAGGATCTGTGATGATGCAAATTACCTTGAAACAAAGGCAGGAGCAGGATCTCAGGTTTCAGGTGGTCACAGTTGCTTCCTGCTTGAGAAAATATGAAGATTGAAAGCACCTTCCTCGTGGATCTATTATCCTGGCCGAGTTGCAAAGAATGTGAAAGGGGACCAGGTATGCAGTCTACACACAGAGGAGGGGCCTAGAAAGTCAGATCTTTCCTGTGCCAAGGAACAAGAGAACTCTGTTCTCAGGAATAACCACATTCCCGCCCCCCCAACTCATGAAGCACACACTCGGTTCTCTTCACCTCATCCCAGTAAAAACAAGAAAAACAAAAATAAAAACAAAGTACACCTAACTCCATTGATTCCATTTTGTAACCACCCCATCCAATTATTTGGTAGAAGGGATCGAGATGACTGCATGTCCCATTGAAGCCCAAACCTGAAGTTGAAAAAAGCAGCCATGACACTTGAAGACAGGGTGTGAATAACCACAGAAGAGAATCAAAAGGAAGGGCTGGAATGAATGGCTGAGCTGGACTGCTAGGGGTAGAGGAAGGGAATTTAAGAAAATGGCACTTCTATGTTCCCTGGTTGATTCTCACACTTCTAAATATACATAAATCCAGTGTTGATAAGGAGTGAATGATATAGCTATAAGATGGAGCCATGGAATGGACGGAGGGGAGCAGGCAGAAAAAGAGACAAAGAACAGGCAGCAAAATCCTGGGATATGATATAACTCATATACAGCTCACTTTTTTTTTTTTTTTTTATAAATTACTTTATTTTCAATAAGATACAAAAATTATATATACAATTTATGTAAAACCGCATTTGACCAAAGGTATTGAAGGTTTCTGCAGTGCAAATGCAAGCATTTAAAGCAGAAGACATCAAGACATGCCTCCCCCCAACCCCAGTGTTTTAGACGGATCTTGGGCATACACGGAGCAGCACTGAAGGTGAGAGTGGGTGAAGACGAGAGAGAAAATGGGGCAAGGAATTGCAGCTTCCAAAGTACAAAGTATCTGAAGGCACCTGAGAAGAGGTATACACTTACCTCCTGCTTTACCACTGCCTGTTCTAATAGTAACAATAGACCCATGTGCCTGCTCACTTGGGGGCTGAAGCCAAGCTACCCAAAGTTGTATTTAAAGTTTCAATGTACTATTTCCCTGACTGAGGTGTACAGGGGCTTTTATGGAGGGACAAAAAAATTTCCATGCTTTTTGTTCCAACTTCACAGACAGTCCTTAAGATGGGTTCCTAACACACGGGCATGCTCTTTTCAAAAAAATTCCCTCCCCAAGGCACTATGGGAAACCCAGTGAGGGCCCTCCCAAAAGTAACTGCTTTTAAAAACAGTTTTGACTAGCATGGCTTCAACACCAATGTGTGTTGGGTCACTGTATACAATCCCTTTAAAAATACCTCAATAACTGTAGAGAAAAAGAAAGCGTCAATAATAGAATACACAAAAGGTCATGTGCCTGCAGAACAGGCATCTCAGAAAATGCAACAAATCAGTTCATGTAACTCAGTGAAGAGATCAAAGGGTCCCAAGCACTGACTTAGCTCTCATCTGCTGGGCTTAGACATTAGCTTCCCAACTGGAATAGATGAAAGAGCCCATTTGGAGAGGTGAGCAAAAGTACTGCAGCATGACCTGCCAGGCATAAGTACATTTGTCTTAGACTGGAAGGCAGGGTACTACCTTCGAGTCACCACAAGCCAATTTCTCCCATACAGTCCTAGTGACAAAGTTTACCGAGACAGGAGCATTGTGAACTGATTTCTTAGCTTTTCTGGATAGGTACTGGCAGTGCAGAGTAGTGAGGGGGGTAATATTAACAGAGTACTCTTGACTACTGTAGCCCAGATCGGTCTCAACAACAAGCAGGAAGTCAATGAAGGCACAAAAGAGGCACATGACACAAGCTCTCCTAAGTGGAGCGCTCAAGGAAGAGGCTGCTTTGAAGGCAATGGCACCACAGCCAATAAAGCTTGGAGCATCTGAGAGAGATGCATTTTCTAGAGCTGGAGCCAACAACGACAATTCATCATTTGCAGTTAAAATACGGGGATTACATGGGACTATGATTGAAGGTATTTTTTTCTTTCTGGCAATATCAGAAAATGTCTACATATAGCTTTCTATCTCTACAAAAGAGCAGGATGACATCCCCCAATGCAACACATGTAGATGAGGCAATCCATGGAGAATGGTACAATGGCGGGAGTCAGGCTGCCATGAGTGCCCAAGGGGGCTAGTTGGCTAGCAACATCTTTTACAGAAATCACTACATGCAAAGCACAGGACACCCACACTTGGATCAAGCGAGGCATATATGGGCAATTTACCTGGCAGCTGCACAACAGGCATGAAATAAACCGGATACCTTTTTAAACACAGCAAAGGTATAGCCCATGGAGCCCATGGACTATGCCATGATCTGCTTTAGTTTGACCCAAGGCCATCAGGACTAAGGAAGAGAGCATTCTGCACTGTGATCTGTAGTCTCCACTGCCTGAAATCCAAGATGAAAAATAAGGGTAGCAGCATTTTGGAGTCCTAGGAGTAAGACTTTGGCCACCTCTGGTGCAAAGTTCCTATTTACTTGTGCTTGGGAAACATTTGCAACCTCCTTTTTTGGCAAATTAGCATCTTCTTACATCCAGATTCAAATTATTATCTAAAACATTCTCATTAGGTCATGATTGCAGATACCACACAGAACTGGCATTGGCCAAGCGGGCTGCTACAAGAGAAGCTCTTGCATGCTGAGATAAAGGTTAAATGAGGCAAAGTAAATGATTCTGGCAACAGTTCATTCCTACCCAATGCACCGAGCTTTATTCATGAAGAAGTTTTAGAAAGTGGTTTTGACTGACCAGTTTTAGAATCAAGTACATAAATAAGCTCAGCAGAATACTGCTTTTCAAGAAAAGCATTGTAAACAAATGGCACGTACCATTAGCCAGTTTTTTTAATATCCAATCATCTATTTGATCCCATTTGTAAAGTTCCCAGGGAAAAGAGAAACCATGATGGTCATAATATAAAATAGCACCCACTTGGAAGTGATAGCTGCAGTTTTTGATACTTATATCTTTATTTGGTAGAATGGTTGTTGCAGGGCAATGCACAGCAGGAACAATTAAGAGGAACTGGGGCCTATAAAATAATCATCCTGCAGAGTAAGAAGAGGCTATTGAAGCATGTGGCTCTCTCTTGGGTTTGATCTTTGGAGAGGAGCATCAAGCCTGGACTCTCTCCTCTCCCTTTGAAATTTGCCCTGGACAGAGTGTTATTCTGCAGGGTGAAAGCCCATGTTGTATCTGTCTGAAATAACTGTACCATGGACACACAGTGAAATGGGCAGCATGAGCACCAGGGGCATTGCCAGAGATCAAAGGCATATGGGCACTAGCACACTATTAATCTGATCTTTGCTGCAGGGAATTCCACGTCACAGTGATGTTCAGCAGTTGAGGAGCATGACCCGAGCCCTAAGCCTGCTCTTAGCCAGCATTTCCCACCAGACTGCTCAATGAAGCATTAATACTAGTAACATAAAGATATTGCATGTTTTGTTGCCTGCCCCACTGCTTCTCCCAATGCACATGCAGAGCTTTCCTTCCCAAAAGGGCCATCATTCCCATCAGTTGTTGTAAAGCTCCCAAATCTACTGCTTGCCTCCTACAAATCCCCACAGAACAATATCTTCCAGTTCCTTTCTGTCTCCCAGGCTATTTCTCATGATTCAAACCAGAACTCAGCTACAAGGTGCAGGAATGGGAGCGAGTTCCATGCCCAAGTCCACTGCCTCCCTCATTCACAGGCCAACTTGCTATCAAAGCTGGAGAGTCCGATGGCAAAGGCTTGGAGGGCACATAGCGGGTAATTATAGTCCAGAGTGAACACGTCTTCTGCTACACGACCAAACTGCATTACAATGTATTCAGCTAAAGAAACCAAGAGAGATTTTATAGGTCAACAATTTCATAAGGAGAGAGAGTGGTAAGAGAAGAAACAGTGAGTGAAGCAGTTCCATGGATGCTTGGCTGCAATGACAACCCCCCTCCCTTCTTTACCAAAGTGGGCACAGAGTTTGCTTACAACAATGGTCCTGCTGCTTTCCTTTACAGAGCTGCTCCAAACCTATGCTGGGCTGATTTGGCTATTCCACATTACTCCCCCTTCTTTTTTCAGCATTTGTCCATTTCCAGGGCAGTAATTTGTCCTCAGTCCAAATTGAAGGATAGTCCCATATTATGCACTGCCCAAATGGAAGTTACTGATAACCTGTGAGCTATACCCTTCATGCTGTCTTCAGCTATCCCACATTTTACTTGCGGGAGTAGTGCCCTCTCATTTAGTTAGCTGCAAAAAAGGCAATCCTGTTTTCTTCACCAGACTGACAACCCCTGCCTCTCCCCATCCACCTTCGCCTCCCCTCGAGCTCTTACGGTCATTCTCATGGACAATCTGGAAGTTCTTCACTGAAGCCTGAGTGACTCTCCCATGGAAGTTCAAGACATAGGACTGAGTGTCATCATTCCAGACTGGGGCTTTGTTGTGCAGCTCAATTAGGTTCTCTAGGTTTTTATTCTGCCATTTTGCCAGCAAACTCTCATGTTCCTGCACAAGAGAAAAAACAACCATGCTTGGAAGGGATGGCTTCTAGTTACTGCCTTTCTTATGTTAATCCACTCTCCTACTGTGAGAATAACAAGCTGATTGAATCAGAACCTGCAGGAACAAGGGACACTTCCACACATTCCCGGGTCTGAGGATTTCTTTTCCACCCCCACTGGGGTGTCATTATTGCATCTCAATTCCAACTAGAAGAATGAGAGGGTATACACCTTCTTCCAGTATTGAAGACATTGATTATATATACAAACTCTCAGTGTGCTGGCAGGAGGATTTTTAACCTCCTAAAGGCCTTTATCCTCCAGGACTGATCTTGTAGAGAGATCCCAGATATATTTATTTTAACTCCCTAGTAAAAGGGTCCAGGATGTTTTAGTGGGAAATTCAAAGGAGCAGTGGGCTATCAGTAGGCATGGAATAAAGTCATTCCCCCATTAGACCAGGATTGGACACAGGTACACAATATGCAAGAAAACGTAATGGGGTGGGGCAGGGTTAAAAAAGAGCACATTTATCATATCTGAGAAGCACCACCAAGCCTGGAATAGAAACAAGAAGTGAGGACAAAATCAGCTCAAAGGAGAAGTGGAAAAAAAGTCAAGATGTTCAATGAATTTCAACCTGAACCAACAATATACGCTAAATCATAATAATTTAAAAAAAACACCCTGAAAAAAGTTATGTAAACCAAAAGTAGGGACAAATGTAACAATCGTAGCGATGGGACAAGGGTATAAGCTATTACAATGTAACTTATGTCTTCCTGATTCTGGATCCTTACAAGTATAGCAACACTGTTGCAACTTTAACCCTGTTGCATTGCCTGTCAAAATTAGGGCAAATTAGCTGACCTGTATTGCTACAGGAGCATGCAGCTGTAACAGTTACATTATAGCAAATGACAAGCCCTCCCAATCCATGCTCTGCACCCCCCCCCCCCGGCCCCTGCCCTTTTAAACTGTATAAAATGAGTTGGGCAAAATCCAGTCCACGGGTTGGATCCAGCCCATGGTGCACTCAATTTCCCAGCAGCCCTTGTGGCAATGGCTCTATCTGGCTGCTGCTGCCAGCACCAGCTCTGCTGCTCAGGCACCCGGGTCCACCCTGCACCTACCATTGGAGGCACAGGCAGGGCACACGGCCCGGTGGATAGGATGGATAGGCCTGGTGGATAGGCCAGGAGCGAGGCTGGCAGGCGGGGCTGGGGAGACCCTGGACTCTTGAAGTGGTGACAGCACAGGGCTGGGCCCCAGCCGCAATCCACGCCCACTTCTGCAATGACCGCAGGTTCTGCAGGCAGGAGTGTGCAGGGAGTGCACTGCCACAGTCCCATGCTGCCACCGCACCGAGATCCTGACCCCAGCCACAAAGCAGCTCCCAGCCCAGCCGCGTGCCCTGTGTGTGGCTCGCAGAGCCTCCATGGAGACCAGCTGGGAGCTGCGCGGGCAGGGGTTGCTGGTAAATGGAGTCTGGTTGCCAGCTGGACCTACTGTTATGCCCCCCCTTGGTGTAAAGGTACATGTGTCCATAGCCTTAAGTTATTCAGTGAGATCTTTGGAAAGCAGTTGACTGAGGAGGTCTACGTGACAGAGCTAGAGTAAGAAAGCATCAGGGCAGGATGAAGGGATCCTTGGTGGTTCTTGGGATTTTCTGAATGGCTCACTGACATCTATTTTTACTTATGTCTATAAAGATGTCAACAGGACGCTGGGAATGCACATTGGGACTATCATTTAAAGATGACCTAGTACCGCTTATTCAGAGACAATCCCAAATATGGTAGGTGATAATACACCTCCCCAAGTTAAATGGTATCTGGTACTTAATTCCATTAAAAGCCACCATTCAACTTTGGTCCCATGGACATCCTCCTGCTCCCTATCCTAGACCTCCTTCAGATGCTTGCGTTTCTTAGGACAGTCCCCAGGACAGTTAAGAGCTGGACAGTCTTAACCACAGTCTCTTAGCTCTCTTTAAATGATGGCTTCCCCTTGCTAACACTCTTGCCAAAATGAGCTGAGGAAGGGGGTAGACCCATAGACCTGATTCCCCGCCCTGCTGCTACCGCCACCGCCACCACCACTATCAAGTGCACTCTCCAATGGAGCTAGCTGGTCACAAACAGAAACACATACAGCATTCTCTTATGGGATGATGGATCTATCATCACCACTAGATCCTGACTTTGCTATCCAGTCATGCAGTCAAATGCTTGTCCAGGCTCTCACCATTTCTTGTCTCAGTTACTGCAACATCCTTTTTTCTAGCCTTCACAAATGCCATATTGTTCCACTCCTATTCACTTAGAATAGAGACAAAAACACCTGCTTCTTGGCCCAGGACTTAGGCCATGTTACCACTCTTTCTAGACCTCCACTAGCTCCCTCTTCTGTACTGCACTGAACAGAAAGTATTGCTTTCTCCAGCCCTTTGTTGCTTATCCTCGTCCCATCCATTTTTTTGTTCACTTTCAAGATGTTGATGTTAAACTCATACTTCTATTAAATCCATTATACCTTTTCTTTACTAGTGAGGACTCCCCTGTACTTATTGGTAAAATTAGCTCCTTATACTCCTTCAAATTCATCAAATTCTTCCCCTGATGCTTCCAAAACACGATGATGATGATAAGGTTGTTAGTGTGCTGGCACCATTGCCTGACATGGGGACCAATACTGTTTGATTCTTTCCTTGTATTCCCCTTCCAGCTGTATCCACCTATTGCCTTTTGTTTTAGACCTGTGGCCTGAACACAGAATAGATTGACACTGGTTTAGTTTACACTGCTTCTGTAAAACAGTGGTGGCTAAAATGGATCGGTTCTCCCAGGGTAGCTGCTACTCGATGGCAGAGAGTTACCAATAACCTGTTTGCACTGAACAAATGACTACCCTAGGATAGGAGTGAAGACAATACCTACAGTGGTATGATTTACATGTGTGTATTTTTACCCATGAAACCTTGAGGTAAACACTAAATTCTAGTAAGTTACACCAGCATGGGGCCACACACTATGTAGCTGCTGCTTTTTCATACTGGAGTAAGGAATGGGGTCATGAGGTTGTAGGTATGTCAGGTGTCCAAGCCCTTAAAATGGAAATTTTCTGGGAAAGGGGACTGTCTTTGTTCCGTTTCTATAGCACCTGATACTAGAGGTGCACTGATATATTGGTTGCATATCAGATCACCACCGATCAAAGGAAAATTTGCTATCGACTATTAGTTTTTTTTGGCCAGCATAGCTGATAATGTTCATCAATAAATATAAATACCTTCTGGTCAGGGCCCCTGGATGCTACTTGCATGTATGCAGCTGCATGCATGTACATGGCCAGGAATGAAGCTGGGCAGTGTGGAGAGCAGCTCCCTGCAGGTATGTCTGTGGAGGGGGAAAGGGTGTAGGGGGAAGGAAGGGGCATGGTGGGGTCAGACCGAGGCCACCACAGTGAGGGAGGGAGTAGGGCAGGGGATGGGGGTGCTGCCCAGCCAGGGTGGTGACTGGGACCTGGAGCCAGGATAGGGAATGGGATGGAGCCACGGGACGCTTGTCCAAGCAGGGGTGGGGCGGGCTCCCTGCTGTTGCACACACCCCCTGGTGAGGCATGGGGGGCATTTGCTCCTCCCCCCCACTTTATTCACAGGGCAGATGCGAGCTGCCCACTTTGGGCTTGGGACTCTCCACCCTGCTGTCTTGGCCCTAGGAGCCCCCCGCTGGCTATGCATCCCCTGCCTGCCCAGCAGCTGTTGGGGGCAGGAAGCTGTGCCTCCCACTGCTAGGTGGGCAAGGGGCCCACAGCCGGTGTAGGGATCCCTGGGCAAAGGCAGCAGAGCAAAGAGCCCTGAGCCCACAGCGGGCAGTTTGCATCCACCCTTGCCTGGCTCAGCTCCACTTAAAAGCATTCCCATGCTTAAAAATGACGGCAGTGGTGTTTGTACTAAAGCTTTAGTTCACACACTCCTGTCACCATTTTAAAGGGCCCGGACACTAATCCCCTGGATGAGCTCTTTGCAGTTCTGTCCCGCTCCTTGCTTCCTGCCTTGGCCTTGGGTCCAGTTCACTGCCCTAGCTGGGCAGCAACCCCTGCCCCTGCCCCACTCCCTCACTGTGGTGACCTTGATCTGCCCCACCCCATACACTACCTCCTCCACAGACTTATCTGCAGGGAGCTATTCTCCATGCTACCCGGCTGCATTCCCCGTCATCAGATTGATATTGGCCAATATGGCTGCTTAATAATAATTGGCTATTGGGTATTGGCCACGAAAATCTGAGGTTGTAGTCTTGTAGTCTAAGAGTAGGCCTCCTAGGCACAACACACACTACTACAATTAAAAGGGCTATTTATGTTCAGCTGGCTAAATGACAAGTAAGCTATTTGGAGGGTTGTATAAGGAAACACATACACTAAAATTAAGAAAATGACATCTTAGGCTGCAAAATAAAATAATAAAAACAAGTAAGTTTCCTAACCATGAGATTTTACTCTCCTAAGGAAAGCAATGAAATCCTATGGAACTTACTTACAAGTGGCTTAAAAAAGCACACCATAGTTAACAGTTCTAGGAGTGAGATAACTGGAAGCCAGAAAACCTTTTTCACTTAATGTCTCAGTAATTAACCCATAGCATGCTACACAGGTAGCATCCTTTGTCTTGCTCTGCTGGTGTCTGACAGTTCCAAACTTACATTTCGTGGCCTAATTGGAATCCGCTTGTGGTTCATATTCATCCCTGGAATGATCACAGACATTTTCCTGGGACCCTTGAATCCTAGCACATTGGTTTCCTAAAAGGCAAAAAAAAAGGTTCTGGACTGGAGCCCTGCTCCATGCAGCACAGAGACCATTCCAAATAAATACCTAGTCCACGGTGATACTGGATACATACTAGCTGCAACCATAATTGAACAAGCCTTGAATATTAGGAACAGAATATTTCCCCTGCTTCTCCCCCTGTAAACTAGATATAGATATTGATATAATTATCATCACTCTTTGGTTAATGCAATTCCCCACACATAGCCCAGAGCATGGCTTTACAACCTAACTTGGCTAGTGTGATTCTTAGACAACTAATTTCATTCACCTTGTTGATGAAAAACATGCCAGATTCCTGCTAGCAACAAAGGTCTGAGTAAGATTTATGGTAAGTATGGCTTTGACTGCCTTTGTGTCTTATCAGTATGTTGTCCATTGAAAACATAAGGTTCTAGGGAGAATGAACAATCACACTCTCCTTAGCTTTGTTACTGTTATTGTTAGGGATATATCTAAAAATCTCTCTCAAACGGTGCCCTGGCATAAAAGATAAGAGAAGGCAACAGAGCACTCTAGTCAGCATCTGGCTTAGTTTCAATCCTGAAACAAAATTATGCTTAAAGTGTAGCACGGAACTACAGCAGAGGACTCCATTTAGTCCGCATGCAGGGAAGCAAAGGCAAATTGCCTTCTTGGTCCTCAGCCTACCCTTCATTTTAATGTCTTCAACTAAAAATCTGTCATGATGGCTATTTTAATCTTAACCCAAAATGGAAAGGAAGACGTTTAGGGCATGAACTTGGAGTGGCTGCAAAGGGGGAGGGAGACCTGCGGATAGGGAGCATGCAATGGCTGGTACCTTCTGAGAGTTACCTGTAGGCAAGCCGGGAGAGACACAAACGTAGCAAAGCTGCTCCAGCTTTAAACCTGGAAAAAGCACTGTTAAAGCTGGAGCAGTTCTGCTCCAGTTGCATGGCTTCCAGCTTGTGCACAGGTAACGATTAGTATTTAACAGCTAAGTATAAGCACTACAGAGCAGCAGCTCCCCCTTCCCTCTTCAAAACACTCTAAGTGTCCTTTTGTGTGTGCCCTCAGAATGCATCATAAAAATAATGTTACAGAAACTTCCTCAAGCATACTAGTTCATTCTATGGATCAGAGTGAATGTTGCTGGAGCTGGGACCGATCTTATTCCATCTCAAGAGGTATTTTTAAGGAGAGTTCTGAGAAACAGGTTAAAAAATCTTACACATATACAACAAAGATCTACAAACTTTAATAACTGATTGTATCACTTCTTCATCACCATCAAAATAAAGTTATCTTTTAGGTGACTCACTGCATTTATTACAGAAACCCTATGTAAGTTAGGATGGAAACCGACAAAAACTATATAGTGGAAAACCCCAGGGGCATTTATGTTAGCAGGTTAGATTCTTGACAGAACCTGGAGTTCACTCACTTAATTGACTGTTAAATGCCACTGAGCTCCACAAGGAATACACACGATTTGGGACATTCTTTGTGGACCTCATAAAAAGACAGTTTCCTTCACTTGTCTAATGCCAATTACCCTGTTGTACTGATTCAGGATAGATGCAGAATGAAGAGCACCTTCCACTGAGTCACGAACACCATGTGCTGAAGCACCCCAAGTTTCACTGCATGCTTTTCCTTCCACAGGACTGCAGGTTCCTCACATCTCCTGGGCTGAGGCAATTCAGGAGCTCAGGGGGAAAAAAAGGTTGGGAAAGAAGGAGGTAACTTACATAACAAATGGCTGCAAGCTCCTGTCGGGTGTGGGCCTTTTCCACTAGCCCCTGTGCCTTGACTGGGCTAACTCCATGATCATAGACAGTAAATTTAGTTCCCATAAGGTTAGACCTAGGAACAGGCAAGACAAACAGTGAGAAGTTTGGCTTTCTCCTGGAGACCATGCAATGCAATTAAACTTCCAGCCTTTCTGATGTTCCCATCTGAATTTTTCTATCATCAGCACAAATAAAAATGCCTGTCAAACTGAGTCCATCACCTGACCTGGAAATGCACTGTCAGGCTCCTCTATATAAATGACCACCATCATCTTTCTGAAAGAGACTCTGGTTTGGAGAAACATGGATTACACTACCCAAGACAGGGTACAGTTAGTTTCATGCTCAAAAGCAAAACTAGAGAGCTGCTCAAGCCTCCAATTTGGCCAGTGAAGAACTCCAACCTCCTGCATGAGCCCACACATTGTACACTTGCCTATGGTTTTGATTTGTGGTTCTTACCTGAGTTTTCCAATGAAACTTTCCCCTTCTCGGGATAAATCTGTTGGATCAATTGAAATTAGATAATTGGATGTTTTACTTTTTTTCCGTTTTCTCCCAGCAAGAAGGAATGTCTGCAAATACAAAACTCTGATTAAGATAGGAACTCTGAAAGAACCCAGTTGCAATGCACCACTATAGACCTTTATCCCAGTGACTCGTCACCATCTCTTGCCTTTTACCTACCATCCACTTCAACAGACTTGTTACACCTCCATTTCCCTACCTCCTAGCTCGTTCTCCACACCACAGACCCTTTTCTCCATTCTATGAATGAACATTCTGTATTCTTGCTCAGCCTCCTGTTCATCCTAACCTACCTGATGACTCAGAGTTAAAATAGATCCCTCTTCTAGTAGCCCATTCATTTGTTTAAACAGGCATTCAACCTCCTATTCTTATTTTACTCTTGCATTTTTAATCCATTCAGAAAATAATACTTCACTTCCTAGGCTGTTATAGTACTGCTCCCATATCTCCCAATGTCAGCTTTAGTGCTCTGTCCAGGCACAGACGTGCTGCCCTCCCCTTTTTGACATAATTTCTTCCCAAAGCTCCTAGCTTCATGCCAATATGTGCACTGGTTTACATTATACTGAAAAGTTTGTTGCAAAGAATTCATCAGCCTAGGGCTGCAGATTTTACACTAGTCCCAATACCTTTCTGCTGTCATCCCTTTCCAGGTGCATGTAGTAAGTGGGGAAAAGGCCTCGGTCCACTCCCTTCTTGTCTCTAGTGATTCGACACTTGATTGTAATGCCACGGGGTGCAGGGCGCAAAGCAAAATCCTCCAAGTTCTCCACTTCTCCCAGCTGTGTGTCAGTGTGAGGGGATGCAGTGCAGGAAGCACCTGTTTCCTGTGGGAATAACACTCTCATTAGCAAAATGAAATTTGGTCAGAGGCTGTGGTAGCCCAAGAAAAGAATGGCTTAGTGGGATAGGAGACTCCATGTCCTAAGAGGAAAATGCTCTCTTAGAGAAGGAAAGCTAAGCCAGGGGCCTCTGTCTCAAGGAAGGAATTCACCAGTGAGAATATACCAGGCCAGAGGCTTTCCCTATCCTGAGGGAAGACTGGCCATTTGAGAGAGGAGAAACTGGACTGGAGTCTCCCATATCCAGGGGTAAGAACGTTTGCTAGGAAGGGGAACAGGTGCAAGCAAAATATCATTTTGAAAGGGGAAAATGCTGCTTTTATCATAACAATGAACTTGAAAAACACCGTGGAAAATAAAGCAGCACATAAAGTACTTTTTAATCGGTTTGTCACAAAAACAAATTGTGAGACTAATGGGCCCTGTGGTGGGACAGACTGGGTTTTGGTCTTTGTATGGCTAAAATCATCACTGAAACTACAGTGGTTCAGACTGGTAACTGAAACAGAAGAAGCACTACAGGTTCAACTGTGGTACTGGTTCATCCACCTGCAGGAATGAGAGCTAGAGGAACGACCTGTGCAGTCATGATGCAGGTCAGTACCAATAGAATGGGTAGAGACCATGGTAATAAAAGTCTGGATGTATAACAAGGGAGCTGAACTACCCTGAACTCCCTCTGGCAGGGGTGAGTATAATTGCAAGACCTGTATCAATTAAATGTATTTTAACACTGGGGTAGACATTAGAAAGCACAAACCTGATCCTCATTGCAAACAGATGTCATGACACTTACTGTGTCAGATTTTTGACTGGTTGCAGAACTAGGTCTCTCGGATTCAGAATACGGTGAATGAGATCCTGACTTTTTTTCAGTTTCTTCCTTCTCTTCTGTGTCCTCCTCATCAAAATTCAGACTGCCTGAAATCCCTGTTAGAACATAAGACCAGCTGGGTAAGCTCAGAAGAGGGATATCACAAATGCAGAACATCACCAATACACATGCCCCTCACATATCTTCCCTGCTCTTAGCCCCTCAGTACACCTACAGCACTGCTTACATGGAAAAGTAACACTGGGATAGTAATGAGGTCCTAACTGCCTTTAATGGGATAACATTCAAAAGGCAAACCAAGGGGCAGAAAGTTCAGCATCTAAATCCAAATTCAGCTCTTCTGAAATCAGACCAAATATGTAAGTTCCCAAATACAGAATTTTAGCCATTTTGATTTGATTGTTCCATCTGCTTTTGTTGGGTCCAGAACTAATGGTAAACAGAGCAGTACCATAAAAGCAAACCCATGTCACAGTGGCTCATTTTACTTTTATCCTTAATTCCACTTGTCTCAGTGGCCTATATCTCCCTCACAATGCTTTCCTCCTACTTGTCAGTCCCAGTTACCTCTCTAGTTCTGATTTTATTTCCATTCAGAAAATAATACACATTAAGGACAGAAAAAGACAATCCAGCTCTATGCTATGTGGTCATCATGGGTAACTTGAACTTTCCAGACATCTGCTGGGAAGAGCAGTCAGCCAGATCTGACCGCTCACGTAGGTTCCTAGCTGAGATACAGGATCTCCATCTAGCCCAGAAGGTGCAGAACCCCAATAGGGGAGATGCCTTATTGGATCTGGTCCTGGCCATGGGTGACAACCTGGTGAAGCGTCTGCGGGTGCTCGACCACCTAGGCAATAGTGATCATTGCCTGCTGGAATTCACCATCCAGAGCACAGTGTCAAAGGCCTGCGGCAAGACAGCAGCCCTGGACTTCAGGAGGGGGGATTTCTATGAGGTAAGGAGAATAGCTGGGGAGACACTGAGGTCTTGCAGGGGAAGGGAGGGGAGGGGAGTTGGGTGTCCAGGAAGAGTGGTTGTTTCTTAAGGAGATGGTCCTCCAAATCCAAAGGGAGGTAATTTCAATGCGGATCAAAGGGGGCAAGAGGGCGCAAAAGCCCCCATCGCTCACCAAAAGTATATGGGAACATCTCTTCGCTAAAAAGGAGGCGTACACCCAATGGAAGGGAGGGGCCATCACCAGGGAGGATTATACCTCGGTTGCTCGGGGCTGCAGGGGGGCAGTCAGGAAAGCCAAGGCAGAGATGGAACTGGGACTAGCTACCCAGATCAAGGGCAACAAGAAGTCCTTTTTTAAATACATAGGGGGGTAAAAAGAAGGTACCCGGTAACGTGGGGCCTCTGCCGGATATGCTAGAAAATCTAGTCATTGTACCAGACAGCAAAGCTAACCTATTTAACAATTTCTTTGTATTCATTTTTCTGAGCAGGGACTGGGTCACCCCCTGCACCAGGACCCCCGTAGGCCCCGAGGGAAGTGCACCCAGGCCTAGGGTCAGTGAGGAGCTAGTCAGGGAACTTCTGGAGGGACTGGATGCATTTAAATCAGCAGGTCCTGATGATCTCCACCCCAGAGTGCTGAGGGAATTAGCAGAGGTCATTGCGGGACTCGAGTGCTCGTAAAACCGTGCCAGATGGTGCTCTGGTGAGGTGCCAGAGGACTGGAAAAAGGCCAATGTGGTTCCCATTTTCAAAAAAGGGAAGATAAAGGTAAGCTTTTTGAGAGAGTTATCCTGGTGCATGTCCGCAAGGGGTCAAAAAGGGAGATTATGCTTGGGGGCAACCAACATGGGTTCATTAGAGGAGGTCCTGTCAGACCAACCTGGTGGCCTTCTATGACCAGGTCACAAAATCCTTAGGCAGTGGACATAGTCTTTCTGGACTTTAGGAAGGCCTTCAATGCTGTCTCTCACCCCATTCTCATTAAAGAACTAGGGGACTGTGGCGCCGACACCTACACGGTCAATTGGGTCACTGACTGGCTGGAGGGCCGCACTCAGAGAGTGGTGCTGGACAGGTCTTATTTGACCTGGAGTGATGTGGGCAGTGGGGTCCCCCAGGGCTTGGTCCTTGGGCCTGCACTCTTCAACATCTTCATCAGCAACTTTGACAGGGGTGTAAAAAGCACCCTGTTCAAATTTGCAGACAACACTAAGATGTGGGGAGAAGTGGGCACGCTAGAAGGGAGGAATAGGCTGCAATCGGATCTAGACAGATTACAGGGGTGGGCGGATGAGAACAGGATGGGTTTCAATACTGACAAGTGCAAGGTGCTGCACCTGGGGGGGAAGAACCAGCAGCACACCTACAGGCTGGGGAACTCCCTTCTCATCAATGCAGAGGTAGAAAAGGATCTTGGGAGTCACTGTTGATGCCAAAATGAACATGGGCCGACCGTGTGGAGACATGGTCAGGAAGACCAACCGTACCTTGTCATGCATCCATAGATGCATAGATGCATCTCAAGCAGGTCTATGCAACTATGGTCAGGTCGCAGTTGGAGTACTGCGTCCAGTTCTGGGCACCATACTACAGAAGGGATGTGGACAGCATTGCAAGGGTCCAGAGGAGGGCATGATCAGAGGGCAGCAGGTAAGCCTTACGAGGAGAGGTTAAGGGTCCTGAATCTGTTCAGCCTCCACAAGAGAAGGCTGAGGGGGGATCTAGTGGTCATTTACAAACTAGTCGGGGGGGACCAGGAGGCACTGGGGGAGTCCCTGTTCCCCTGAGCACTCCTAGAAGTGACAAGAAATAACAGTCACAAGCTGGTAGAGGGTAGATTTAGGCTAGATATGAGGAGGCGATACTTCACTGTCAGGGTGGCTAGGATCTGGAACCAACCTCTAAGAGAAGTGGTGCTGGCTCCTGCACTGGGGATCTTTAAAAGGAGGTTAGGCGAACACCTTGTTGGGGTTGTTTGACCCCTATACTCTTTCCTGCCATGGCTGGGGGTCAGACTTGATGATCTGCTCAGGTCCCTTTTGACCCTACCAACTATGAAACTATCACCATAACCCTCAGTCATACAGATACTTTATAAGTACTCCACAATAATTAAGGTTAGGGTGGGAAAGAACAAGCACTTTGGATTTTTTTTTTATTTTGTAAGTTGCATTTATCTTTATGAAGCAATACTAAACTTTCTTTAAGAAGCAATAGTAAGCTGGTGTCCCAGTATGGAATTACATGCATAAGCATTGCTGAAGGTGCTGTGTATTGGATGAAACATAAAACCTAGGTCCTGATTACTTGTTAATAAAGCACCCACAACATACTCTGAAAGAGGAAAGGCGTTAGCTCCAGTGTTCTGGCCAAATTCTGTATGTTTACACACTGCTTCCTTTAATTTCCCCTGAAGTTCAATCAGATATTCCCTCCCACTTCCTATCCTAGCTGCTATGTAACACTACTATGCATGGGTAAACAGCTGTTGCATCTCAGTAGTCAATGAAATGGTCTCTAAATATGGGTTGGATATTCATTTATAAAATACTCTGGGTACCTTCTGGATGGCTGACACTACAAGGTGATATGTAGTTTGTGTGGAAACCATGTAACTTTAATACAACATGTTTAGACTGTCTGTGACAAACACACTTCCTGTGGTCCTGACAGGAATGAGAGACACTTGGCAGTGACAGACACTGATGTGAAAGTGCTCAATGGGACATAGCTTTTGAAGATAAGCCACCATACCAGCTGGACATGATATCCTCTGAATCAGGAAAAGCACCTTTCCTGATGGTCTCTTTAGCAGTTAAATCATTACTGCACTGTTTTCTGCTACTTAAAAATGTTCTTGTTGTGCTGTCAAAATATTCATGCTGAGATCAGTAACTGGAAAAAAAGTGCTCTAGACTTTGGCAGAACAAAGAGAGTGACATTTTGTGACCAGCTTCCCTTGGGAAGATGAAGACATAGACAGAAAGGTGGTAATTCTTTATAATGCAATTGGTATATGCCATATAATACTGGGTTTACTTAAATCCAAGACAAGGTTTTTCCCCCCACTTAACATGGGGGATGGAGGGCAAAAATTCCCTCATTTTGGATTCAAGTACAAGGCAGTGGTGAGGAGCAGGCAGCTGCTAAAGTTCTGGCCGTGACCCAGGGCTGAGGCCAAAGCCGCAGCTGCTGTCTGTTCTCCCATAGCCTCTGTCTCCGGCCTGTGCCCCCTTCCCACCCCAGAAACTCTGGCTGGACCCCAGAGTCTGGGCCATCGCTGCTGCTGCTACCAGGTTGGCCTGGGGCTGGATCACCCGTGCCCTAGGCTGGCATGGGGCTGAAGCCAGAGGGTAAATGTGGGGGGGACAAGTGGGGGGCAGAGGTTGCAGAGGGGGAGACACAGGTGAAGGGGGCAGGCACATGGGGGAGGACAGGTGCCAGGGGCTACAGTCATGGGGGGAACAAGTAACAGAGAAGCAGGAGGGGCAGGTTGGGAACAAGAATGGGGGAGGGCAGTCAGCAGGATGGGTAGAAGGCGTGGGGTTGGGGGGGCAAGGGGCAGGCTGCTTAATCTCCCTCCACTCCCGATCCCCCTATTGCCTCCCCCAGCCTGTCCCCCTACTGCTTCCCTTACAGCTTGACCCCCTCACAGCCTTCCCCACTGCCTGTCCTCCCGCCACTGGTTTCTACTCTGCAGCAGTGGGGGGAGAGACAACAAATTTAAGACAACCCTCCAATAATTAGATTCTATGCCCAGAAAATTATAACAAATTTATAAATCTTCCATGTGTAGAATTTACTTACTGGAGGGTCATTTTAAATTCAGAGTCATTTTCTTAAATTCAGAGTCATCGTGGATTTGAGTGAATATGGTGTTAGCAGTTTAGAAAAAGGAGGGCTTGGTACTGTCAGTATGCTTTTGCCAAATACGTATTCTAAAATGCAGCTAGATGCCTTTGTGTATGGAAGCTTCTGAGCACGTGTGAAGTGAGAAAGGAGTCCTAACAGCATAGACAAATGAGTGGATTGAGGAACAGGGAAAAGCCCAACAGAAATCCCTGTTCATACAAGTCCTATTTCCAAACCTGACCTCGTTTTTGAAGGATTTCCTGCAGATCTGGCTTGCCAATTGTGTCTACTGGCATCTCTCTGTCACTGTCTTGTTCTGCATCATCTTCTGTTACAGTTGATCCAACCGAGAGGATTTGGAGTTTGGTGTCCAAATCTTGCACTTCTGGTTTCAGGAAAAAAGCTGGGCCATCAATGCCTGAAAAACAGTAAAAAAGAATGCAAAAATCTAACTTCTTTGGAAACTTCTAGAATGTATTAAGTACCACAAGATGGCATCCCATTTCAGTTCCCCTGCTCAGACATCCTTTTGGAGTATAAAGAGTCTAAGCTCACTGCCGTGTCCCACAGGCAAACTGAGGACTAACCCCAGATACATGCTCCTTTACATCATTGGGAGCCAGGACTCTAACTCTGGCTCTAGCAAAGACCTCCTATGTCACCTTGAGCTTGTCATGGGAGCTCAGCTCTGTGCCTCAGCTCCTCCACTTCTAAACTACGATGATTATATTAATTTTTTCACAAGTGTTTCTAGGTTAAATTAAGTGGGTTTATACAACCCACTAAAACCCTTAAATTCATTTTGGGATAATCATTTTACCCCTTTACAGTCCTTATTGTCACATTCCTTATTAATCTTCTTGATATTAGGCTTCACACTCCCTACTAAACACCATGTTTTCTTGCATGCTACATATCCTCAATTAAGACATGCACCTTGCTTTTGGGAAGGCAGAATGAAAGAAAGATTTTTCTAGAGTTATGGCCACATAAAGAATGGCCACCGCCTAATCTTCGGCTCACTCACCCTCCCTTTCCTACTCAGCTATAGTTTTAACCTTTTTATAGATGAACTGTCAGTAGCTCTTGGCTGTCTGGCCAAAAACTGACAAGGTAGCTCAGTAACTCAGTAATTCTCAACTCTTTTAGACTCTCAGCACCCCTCAACAGATTTGAGTCACCTCTTGATAGACTCAAGGCATCTTCTGGAAAATGTTAGCTCTATGTTTTCACTTATGTTTTGACTACAGAAAAATAACAGAGCAATTCTTCTATTGCAAATAATTCAGAAAGATCACTACAGGTTAGACTGTTTTAATGCTATAGATTCCTATTTGAAAACTCTGGGTTTATCTTGTGAATCACATGCACACCTAACAGTGCTACAATTGCCTGGTATCCTGTGGTACCCTTGAAATAGCTCAAGGCACCATGAGTGAATCTATCATTTTGACAAAAACCAAAAACAGCCCACAGGGCTGTGAAATAAGGGAAGAGAAACCTGGAGTAGCTAATAGACAATCAAAAATACCAAAGAAAAGATAGCTTGATTAGTAGAACATCAAGACCATTAAAAAGGAAAGAGGGTAATTAACACCTGTGGAGTGAAAAGCAATGAAGAGAAATCGGATAGATTATAATGAGCCATGAAGTCAATTGACTCCCTCAGCATGGCCTGAATAGAAATGCCACCACTGCTGCTGGGCAGTCAGCTTCAAACTTCTGAGTGAACCAGGAGTTAAAGTGGAGTGTGATTGCACCATTACAACCCATCTTGGATCTGTACCTTCTGGACTCTGTCCCTCCCTCCATGCGGCTACTGGAGGGAAGATAAGAAAAAGCAGCAGCAGCTATCTTATGGCATTTTCATATTTCTATTTTGGGTAGAAAATCAGATTCTCAGTTAAGACAAGCATCCCAGTTTTGGAAGGTTAATTATGGGGGAAAGGTGCGTGTGGTATGTAAGTAAATACTATATGGCCAGAAACAACATGGTAAAGGTACCACAGCCAAGGGCAATATTCCACATTCTAAACAGCTGTTGCTTAGGTTTCATGTGGAACCAAAGTATCCATGCATATATATACATATATACCGCAGCTCTTGTTAGTTTGCAGACAGGGCTGCATCTACATGAGACACTAGAAGCGCAGTAGACTGTCATATTGAATGTAATAGTTTGAATGTTTGTAATAGTTGCCCATTACCCAGTTCAGGAAGAAGACAAGATTCATCTTCTTATCTAAGCCATCGTTTTGGTCTACGTGAGGAAGGTCCTGACTTTGCTCAAAGTCTTAACTCTTGAATTTTGTCTTTTGAGGCCTTTGACAAAGTTAACATAAAAATGACCCTTCAGCAACAATCCCACATTCCGAGAGATAAAACCCTAGGGCCTTTGACACGATTGGAAATAAAAGTCAATTTAGTGATATGGAAGTTCCCCAAAGTAATTAAAATGGTCAAGAAAAGAAACTGATTACCAAGCAAAAGAATCTGTTAAGTAAGATCCGAGCCCAAATTTGGGAGTAGTGACAGGTTTGTGTAGGAGGGGCCCAAGATGGCAACTCACTCAATAAAAACTGTAACCTCCAGTCCCAATTTGGAGGTAACCTCACTTGCAGAACAACAAAGGAAGAATCGCAAGCATAGGCCGGATCAGACTGATCACCTGAACCACCCTCTCTGTGAACACAAACCTCTCAAGTCACACTGAAGCTGCAGAGTGCCCAAAAGGGAGTGAAAGAAGAGTACTTGTTCCTATCACTGCTGAGACCAACCCTAAAACCATAACTAAAGAATGAAGGTATACCTGGGGATTTGGTTTCTCAGAATTCTAGGTGTGACGGCGTCGGGCCGTCACTAGGGGCACGAGAGGGACCCCGGGGTCGAAGGGAGGTGCAGGAAACTCACCGGAGACCTGTGAGCAGGGGGACGACGAACTGCACCAGCTGCAGCAAACGCCGGCGCAGCTGTGCGAGCCGCGCCTCCGCCGCTCGTTTAAGCGATTAGCGCTAACGAGCCGGGGGAGGGAACCAATCGCGGCTGCCGACATGGCTGCCGCGGGAAGGTTGAAAAACGGCGGCACGGCGGGGTGCGAGGAGGAGGCGGGAAGGAGAGAGCGAGAGCGAGAGCGAGAGCGAAAGCAAAAGCAACAGCAAGAGCAAGAGCAGAGGAGCGGGTTGCAGCAGGAGGACGCTGCAGCTCCGAAGAGCTCCGGCTGGCCGTGGCCCGAAGGTCCA
>JAGPOW010001296.1:9374096-9397635 GCA_030014935.1 Caiman crocodilus | reverse complement strand
CTCGTGGACCATCGAGACCTCCAAGTCGTGAGTACCCCTCAGGTGTACCCCAGCAGTATAAATAACAGCACTGAACATCCTCCCTTTAAATATCTGGAACCATCAAAGTCGTGGCGGGCGAGACAAAGGGTTAAGGGGCAACCTGCAGGAGTTACCTACGACCAGGGGACTGGCCGCAGTCACACTAGGATTGTACGTATATTATGAAAAATAATAGTATTGATTCAAATTTAACTTCTACTTGTAATTGTAGTTGTTTTTGTAATACTAATTCTTATAGCATTGTTTGGGAAGGAAGTGCATTTGGAGCATTGTTTGGGAAGGAAGTGCATTTGGAGCATTGTTTCTGATATATGTAGTTATTGTGTTCTTAATGTTTGTGATATTTCTTGAAGCTAAGCAGTGTTATATACATAGCAAAGAATTTTAAAATAAAATTGTGTTGTATGAATTAAGTGTGTAATCATTGTGAAATTGTGCAAGTAGCTAAAAATTTCCCCCAGCCAGTGCATCAAATGAATCAGTAAGTTGTGTGGGATTTTCTCTGTTCCATAACCCACTAGAGACATAGACCAATTCTACTGCACATTAGCACATCACGGTGAAAGTCATGCTGATGTACTAATGCACAGCAGAATTAGTCTACTGAGCATTAGTGTCATGCAAAAAACATGCACCAGCGCTTACTATGCAGTAGTGCTGATTACGACACGTTAACTTAAGTACCTGTTATTACAGGTATTAAACTTAATGTGCTGTAATTACAGTGTATTAATGCATGTGTAGAGGATCCAGGGTTCCCATATCACAGGTGTAGCCAGAGTATCCCAACCCTACATTTTCAGACAAACAAATATTTATTTTAAGTGTATTTGTAGCTTGGAGTTTCTTGGCTTTCCAGTATTTTTGCATTTTATAACTAAAATTATTTACTCGTATATTAAGTTGGCTAGTGGGTTGTGATCTTCCCCTCATCCTCTGGCTTTTGTAGTATCTAGTTTCCTCATTTTAATCTCCTGTCTTGTTCTCTAACCAGAAATTCCCCTCACTGGCTGCTTTCTTCCACTTAATTATAAACATGCTGTCAGTTTAGCAAGTACTATAGATAAGATCCTTTCAATTCACTCCCACTTTCCTGCCAGTGATTCATAAAACAAGCAAAACATTTAAAGAGAGTTAGGATCTTAGGAGATGCATATATTTCAAAGTGTAACCTCTAATTTCAGTAATGTTATTTTTATCTAGGATCCATCAATGCTGTTTTGTGAGGCCTCCTCACTTTCAGCTTGTCACAGCAGTCCTTTGGCACTTGAAGGAAAGTGCATGTTCTGGTTGTTCATTTATTCCCTCTCCTTTTTCTGTCAGCTTAAAAAAAAGGCAACGAATCTCCCTCATTCAGGATTTATAGCTCCCTGCATTTCTTGGAATGCTACTGAAGTACCTGGGGATTTAGGAAACTAAACCGTTCCACCCATCCTTCTGCTCATTCAGGTGGCCTGAGTCCAGCTCTCAAGAGAAAATTATTTGGAGGTGCCGGATTTTCCCTAACTGATTCATTTGTCACAAGGCTCTAAGTAAGGTTTATAGTTTTAAAGTCCTACATTCAGGGTTTTCTACTGCACAGAGACAAGATGAGAGTGAAGATGAATTCTATACTGCTGTGTCCAGTGAAATCATGAACCCTTTAAAATCTCACTTGCCTAGTCCCATGGCAAATGATGGGCATCCTACAGCAAAAAACACACTAGCATTCTTAAAAATGTCTATTAATTGGCAAGACAACACACCATGCAGGACAACATCACTCTGGAACGGTGGGTGGGTCTCCACTAACGGAGTCTGCTCTTCACATCCTTTGGGCTTTGACCTGCGTGGCTTTGCTTCTGGGTTTGGTTGCACCATTAAGGGCTCAAGACGTTTCTTTCTCTGCTTCTTTTCCAGAAGAGCTCTCTGTGATGCAAAAAATGAAAATAAAGGTAAGTTAGGCAGAGAGGCAGAGGTAGAGCTGCAACCATAAAAACTGCCAGTGTCCACTCTTGTGAGGTGTTGCACAGCAACCAAGCTTGTAAAAAGCCACTAGCTAGTTAAAGCGGAGCAAAGCAGCTGCAAGTTTTGTCAAAAGAGAAAATGTCAAGGACAGTGAGACAATGCTCAGAATGAGAGAAACTGTGATAAGAAAAATATGCCAGTCTGGGTATATTTATGCATATAGGGTTTTTGAAAATAAAACCAATAGTGAAAACTCAATTACACAAATAACTTAAAAACAGCCAGTAGCAGTAGCAACAGTCATGGAAAATAATGAATATGCAAGTAACAAAAGACATAAAAATGTTTGGGAACAAAGAGTCACTAGAATGCTAGGCTGCTGGACTACTAGACTAGACCCCTGAACATCCCAGCAAAACCACAGACTGTCTGATCAACAGGATAAGGAACGAAACTTACTTTGCAATGTAACTAGTGCATTTGTAAGTGTGGAAGTGTGTGTTATCTGCTGAATAAACCTACATTAGTGAAGCAGACATTCCTGTCTCTAAAACAGTCTCTCTCAACAACCCACTGGTTCCCCAATCCAAAGTTTTAGAATAATAGAGTCAAAGCCACATCTCTGGTAATTGACAATGAAGTATTTTACTCTGGGGAAACAGAGAAGTCTGAAATACTCTAGTGCTCTCTGATAATGGTATCAGATTTCAGAAGGATTCCAAAACACAGGCTAGCTGATGGCTATGGAATAAGACAATGCTGGGGCTTCCCACTGCTGGTGGCCAGGGGTCCAGGCAGCACCTCAGACCTGGTCTGAGACCTTGGCCACCAAAAGAAAAACTTTACTCTGTGTCCACTATAAACGCAAACCCTGAACAAAAAATGGGCATTTCCACATGTGCATGTATGCCAGCTTAAATTGACTGCACAGTAACTCCACAGTAAGCAGGAGTAGGTCTCTGCATGCAGGTCAGAGTAGCCTGCCATGTGCCCCTGTGGCCACTGGGGGGAACTCCAGCCTTTGGCTGCCAGCACTTGGGACTGGCTTTAGTCCCAAATTGAAGCCAGAGCCAGCTGCCAGAATTTGGGACTAACTTTAGTCCTAAACTGAAGCCAGGAGAGGCGGCCAGCCAAGAACCTTGGGGCTGGGCTCAGGCCAGCCCCCTAGTATCTGGGCAGATCCAGCAGGGAGGCCCCCACACAGTAATATATCTACACGAGTTACTACGCAATAATTAAATCAGGCATAAATTTGATACTTGAATGATGCAGGTATCAAATTTACACCCAAGCCAGTGTAAGTTGCCATATTTACTGCGCAGTACAGGCATGCATATGTAGATGCATGTCCATACTGAGCAGGAATTTCAGTTACTGCGCAGTAAATGCGCATGTATACATGCACCCGCTGAGTAAAACTCATCCCCTTTATACAGAATCTGTTATGGGGCATTTCACAAAACAAAGAAAAGCTACTCACCATTAACTAGAATGCTTTGAAACATGTGCACATGCACATTTCACTGGAGGCGTACATAAGCCTCCAGAATTTGAGCTCAGACACTTTTGACCCCTAGAAGGACCTGCATGACATGCATGTACACCGAGCCTCTCCTGTTCTGTGCCAATTGTATAAAGGTCAATGTACACTTTCTGCCCCTTAGTTTGATCTCAACCAGGGACTCCAAAGGAAAGGGGGAAAATGATTTGGAAAATGCAAATGGACAACACAGCTTGAAGTTCTTCAGTTATTGGTAAATAACTTCTTTCTTTTTCAAGTGTCTATCCTTACGTACATTACACTGTCAGAGCAAACATCTCTTTGAAGTTACTATCTGGAGGCACGTCAGTAAACCTTACATTAAAAGTGACTAGAGGACTGGATTTGGAAAATGCAGATCTGCTCTAGAAGCCTCTGCAATGGTTTAATGTTTGGTGTTGTGAATGGTGCTCCAAGTGGCCTTTCTTCAGATGTCTATTACAGACACAGTCCAAAAGGAATCCATATGTATCATTTAGGCTCTTGTTGAATACTGTATGATCACATGTGGTTCCACCTTAGTGACTTTGCAGCCCGTTCTGACAGTTCAAGTCTTTGGACAGAAACTGCTGTGCCTTTCATTCAGCTGTGGAAACAAATGTCCAGAGATTTTTCGAAAAGTTAAATTTTGTGCCAGTAAAAGCTTTGACTCTTTAAGAGCAGTTCTGGAAATGAAACCACTAGGTAAATCTCCTGATTTAATATAACACCCCATGACAACTATGGGTAGAAACTTAGAGTGAATCCACAGGGGGACCTTATAGATTCATAGATGATAGGGTTGGAAGGGACTTTACCAGAACATCATACCTGTTCAGGTAAAACACAGCAGAGGCAGAATCTACCACCAATTCCTTTCTTGCTGGGGTGATTGCATTGCCACAATGGCTACCTCATGGACTGACAGAGTAGCAAGCATGTGGCCATCAGTTCAAATTGTGGGCCCCAGGGTCCATCAGGGCAGTGGACACTAACTATAAGCCCCACCAAGTAACTTGCACCAATGGGAATACCTTGATCAAGTCCTCAAGAAACTTAAACACTGAAGGGGGAGAAGATGGACTCATCCTTTGGGGGGTGGGAGTGAGCTAAGAGAGCAGTTAGCAGCACTTTGAGAGAGTGGAAGGTCAGATCACTGTTTCTTCTTTAGTATTGTGATGGTCCAGGAATTATGCAAGAGGCAAGGATTTTGGGATTATATATTTTATTGGACTATCTGCATCGTTGGGATAAAGTTAGATGAGTATCTGAATGCAAGATGGGCTTATACTCAGTCTCTAATCCTGACAGGAACAAGCTTTTGAATGCAAGGCATTCTTCTTCAGGACCTTATCCCAACTATGCAGTTACTTCAATAAAAGGTATCACCCAAAAAATTCTGCATCTTTTGTTGAAAACAAGAAGAAAGTTCTTGCATGGTGCCAAGTTGGAAATCCAGCCCATTTAGCCAAGTATTCATCTGATAGGAGTCTTTCCTGTTATAGATGAGATTGTTTCTGAGAGGAAATGAGTAGGTGTACTATGTTGTCAAGAGCCAACCTGTGAAATGTAGGGAATGCAGATCTAGATAGATGATCCCTCAGGGTTCTGGAAAACCAAATCCCAGAATAATGGCAGAGCTCTGAGGCTTCTCACCAACATGTATGGAAGATCTGGGAATCAGGATGGTATAGGTATAGGTTAGTTTGGGGCCAGTAGAATAAGTTAAAGGGAGGAGAGTTGTGCCTATTAGGTATCCTAAAAGGCATAGTGGATCAACTGTTGACAGATGCATACAGTAACAGATGAACCAATTCCAGAAGTGGACTGCCTCTTCAGAAAAAGGGAAGATTTCATGACGCCTTATTTATTGATCTGAACAACTATCACTACCAAAGAGGTTGATGGATAAAGGGAAAGAAAACAGGACCCACTTGCAGGTGTTGGCTGGTTCTTCTACCAAGTAAGGGAAGACCTGAACAAAGAGGTAATGGTTATTGGTACATAACCAGAAGACATCTTGTGTCCTAGAATGGATATTTTGTCAGTTGGCTGTCCCCGATCTTCAGTGAGGTCTAACATTCACTTGAATCAGTCACTATGAATGCAAAATCTGGCCAACCCAGTCCAAAGTGACCCTGTAAAAATTCCAATTGCTGAACTGAGAGCAGGCTCAGCTTTCTGGGTGTTCACCATGAGGGCTCTGCAATAGAAAGAGCTCAGGATCATTTGAGGATTGCCCACCATGTGTTGCCATTCTCCAGCCAAATCATCTAAAGCAGGGCAAACAGTATCCCTTCTAGAGTTAGGCTACTGAAAGTTTTCAGAGCTATCAAGAGTCTAAAACAGAAGGCCCATGTGCTTGTAGGGGTATCATAGTATCTAGGGTCAGAAGGGGCCTAGAGCAGGCCATCTAGTCTGACCCCCCGCCAATGGCAGGAATGAGTGCCAGGGTCACAGGACCCCAGGGACTACAGGAGGTCATCTAGTCTAAACCCTTGTTCAAGATAGGAGCATCCATATCTAAAATGCCTCATCCAAGTATTTGTCTAACATGCTTAAAAGCTTCCAGTGAAGGAGATTGCAAAACCTTTTCAAATAATCTTTTCCAGAGTTTAACTTGCCTAGGTTGGGTATTAGGATAAACTTTCTAAGCACCGGAAAATATGTGGTGCGTAGGTCTATTTTGCATCTCTTGACCTTTTCCATTTTGGATCTTAGGTCTGGAGAATCCTTCTATTTGTGGGTCATGAGACCTAAGATCTGAGCAGGGAGGACCTGTGATGCTGAGACAGATAAATGTAATCCTATGAGATAGGACCTGTTTTTGTATTTTTCTGTTGAGCATGGGCCCTGTAACAGGGAGCCAGGGGCTCCTGTTACATTAAGAGAAAAGCTGCAGCAGGTGTCTACCTCTGAGACAGGAAGACTGTGAATGCTGGGCTAGGTGCAGGGGTGTAGGCAGCTGGGGACATACAGGTGGCAAGTGCCTATTGCAGGGCTAGCAATAGGACACTAGGGCAGTCTTGTGGTTAGGCAGCAAGGGCACTACTACAGTTTAGCCAGATAAATAGTACTAAGCTGCTCTAGAGGCTGAAGGGCTGCATCTGCAGCCAATCAGGAGGACATCTGTCTAGATGGGGAGAAGCCCAGGGAATATAAGCCTGGGCTCCTGAGACAGAGGGGCAGTGCAGCCCTGAACTCTGCAGTGAAAGGAGGCTCCTGCCAGCTCATGCTGGTGGGGAGTGAGAGCTCCAAGCCATAGCGAGTATTCCCAGGGCTGAGAGAGCCAGAGAGTGGAGAGATGGCTTGGCAGTGATATGATAACCCAGAGGAGGGGACTTTGAGAGTTTAAGGTTTAAACAGTTGCTTGCAGTTTTTAGTTTTATACTGGAGGACTGGGAGTATTTGTAGAGGTGGAAGAGGCCATGAGCAGGAAACCTGGCAGGCAGCTCTGCTGCAAGGTTGAGACCCAGAGAGCCAGGGCCTGAAATAGTAGATCTGAGCCAAGGGGCCAGCTGGAGAAAACCAGGCCAAAGCCAAAAAAGGGTGAAGCCTAAACAAGAGTTGGGGCCTGAGAGGCCCAGTGCTGATCTTGTGTACAAAAAGAGTGCATGAGGGAAAGAGTGCCTTCAAAGCAGCAGATGGAGAGCCATTAGCGAGGTGTGGGTATGGCTACAGGAGCCATGATAATATACAGCCCTATGGCACCAGGGAAAGGACTGGTTTCAAGTGAAACTTCTTGCTTTTGGGCTGGGAACTGGAGCACCTTGCCATGCTCATTTTATATCCTTAGATCCTTCAGAATTTCCTCCTTGGCACAGGCTCAGCAAGGAAACCTGTTAAAGTTCCCATTCAATGCACCACTGACAGGTCTGGTCCTCACCTTCCTGTCCATATTCCACAGCCTGCTCTACACCTCCTGCTCCCTGCCTGCCACGACTTGATGGCAATTGGTACATATTGAGAGGGAGGCTGCAGCTAGCCCAGCATCCACTGTCTTTCCCCAGCTGGGGAGATACCTGCTGCAGCTTCTCTCTTAAAGAGGAAGCCTCTGGAGAGGGCCTTTGGCCAGAAGGGACCTATTGGGAAAGATACATACAACAACTAGAACAGAGACAACAAAGTATGACGCGTTTTCCTGCCAGCAGTATGGAGCAAAAGAGTAAGTATATCTGTAATTGCACTCATCCTCAGGGTGAAAAGAATGAGGATGAGACCTCAATCAGCAATGACATTCAGGAATACGACCTACTCAGAGCCAAAGCTGAGGTGACCAAGGAAAGGTGTGGAACTTCATTTCCAGCCAGACAGCCAGATCATTCAGTAAGGTGAAATGAAATAGCCCCGCAAAAGATTTCAGCATTTGCAGATAGCTGAGGAGCACCGTTTCTCTGTGGAACAGCTAGCAACCATGGCAAAACCTTCAGTGCTGGGGTAGAAGCCAGCATCAAATTGGAAAAGTGACTGAGAAAGAGAATTAAAAAAACCCAGAAAAAACCTCCTCCTCCAAACTGAAAGGTCCATAAACAAGGCAGAGGGTGAGGGGGCAGAAGAAAAGAGAGAGAAAAAAAGAGAATTTGCTTTTGTGAAGACAGCCATGGGCCAAGCATGCCACCTGGATTAGACAGCACAAGCTCTGTCTCAAGTCAAGACAGTTTAGAGGAACGGACAAAGCATGCTCCACCCTTTAGGATCCCAGTATGGAGCAGGAGGAGAGGCGTGCAACATGCACGTTGAACAACATGCACGTTGAACAACTAGTGCCAAGATAAAAAACACCTTCAAGCTTGAATGCTTGAACTATATACATACCCACAGGAAAATGAGCACATGAACAAGCACTTCAAAAACATCTGTGATACAGGGCACATCTTTTGGTTTAATTATAATCTGCACCTCACCTATTGTATTTACTTGAAGCCAAAATGAGGTTTGTTTCTCCCATTCAGCAGCAGGGAGGAGAGGGTGGGTGGTAAAAAACCTTCATCTTTAATTTGAGTACTGGCCTGGTACAGGAGGCTGCTGCAGCCCTGGCCCTGGCCCTGGCACCAGGGCTACTGCCTGCCCTGGGCAAGGGCTGAGGCTGGGGTAGCTCATGTGGCAAGGGGAGCACAGAGGAGAGTATATGGTAGAGGGGGGAGCGCTGGGGAGTGCAGGGGAAACCACGTGGTGCACGGCCTGGGGGTGTGCTGGGGAGGGGATATGTAGCAGGAGACGCATGGGGAAGACTGCATGGTATGAGAAGGAAGCACAAAGAGACCAGGCAGTGGCAGGGAAGCTGCTCACACTCTGACTCTGGCTCCAGCCCTGATCCGGGTCCAAGGTTAAAGCCACAGCTGCAGCCACGGCTGCTGCTTGTTCTGGGCCAGGGTCAGGGCTGGAGCTGAGGTGAGAATTGCTACCACTGTTATTGGTGCCTGGGCAGACCAGAGCCAGAGCCATCATGCACTTCATGCCCTTGGCTGGGGTGGGGCTGGGGCCAGGGCCGCTATAAAGGGTAAGCAGTGGGTGGGGAGGGAGGAGGCAAGGGGGGAGCATGTGGTGAAGGGGACAGACAGGGGGGCAGGGGTCTGCTTTCCCTGCTGCAGTGGTGGTGGGGGGATGAATTTAAAATGACCCTCCAATAATTATATTCTGTACTGGGCAAATTACAACAAACGTGTAATTTTCTAGGTACAGAATTTAATTACTGTCAGGTTGTCTTAAATTCAAAGTTGTTCTGAATTCAGGTAAATATGGTAGTTAAATAGACATCCGTTAGACATGACAACTCAGCAGTGTCGTTTGCCTTTCTACCGAAGGTCAGACTCTGATCCAATCTTTTCTACTTGAACGTCTGCAGTTTTGAATAGTACAAATACGTTCATTCCACATAAAAGGAGAAAAGTATGTTTGTGCACCATTACAGAAAAGTATGTTTGTGCACCATTACGTTTGCATAGTTTAACCTTCAAAACCATCAGGCAATGCTATGCGGAGGGTGAAAGGCCACCTCTGAGACGCCCCCTTGCGCCTATGTACTGCAGCACCGTGCAGGTGTCAAATACATTAGCACATACGGCATTTGTACACATGCTTGCACCTCAGCATCGGGTGCTTTTAAGAGCGCCCAGCACTCTGGCGCAGACATTTGTACAGAAGGCAAAATGCACGTCAGCGCTGAGAAACTGGTGGCAGCACGCTTCTGAACTAAAACACATTGACAGTGATTTAGTTCAAAAGCACACCTGCCACCGTTTTCTCAGCGCTAACGCACGCACAGTCTGCCATTTATACAAATGCCTGAGATGCAGCGCTGGGCGCGTCAGCTCATGTATGTATTAATCAAGTCTCTCTGGTGCATCGGAGCAGACAAATTGTATAAATGCCCATACCGGTTTTCAAATCCTTGACGATGGTTTATATTTTCAACAGACTTGCTGCTGCCTTCACAGTTTCTGTCATGATTCAGCAAAACAAGTCAGGGTTTTTAAAGGGAACAGATTTTTGACATGAGCTGGCGTTCCCAGAGCCTAACGGACATAACCGACAGTCCCGGGGACTGGTGCCTATAGACGAGACACCAGGAAAGGGGCAGGAACTAGAGGGTGAGCAAAGGCTGCTTCAGTCATTCACACTGGATTAATTTAATGACAAGGAAACTTGACATAACACACAAACTCATTTTTTGCAATTTAAGGATGGACAAAAACCTTAGCCAGAAGCAAATTTACTATAAAACCCAATCTGCAAGCTGTGCCGCATATAAATTTGTCGTCTGTGATTTCCTAGCAAAAGGAAAATGGAAACAACTAAATGTGAAGAATAAAGGGGATACACTGATGGAAATACATATGTTCCTGTAAAGAGAGTATCAATTTGTGCTGAAGAGCTTATGTAAAGGAAAATGAACAATCATGTGACAAAGTGCATTAAAATAAACCAAATGTGTCAGTGTGCACGCGTGGACCAAAGATTATCTGCTCATTAGTGACTTTAGCAGGAACCTGCAGATTGTTGCTGCTGAGAAAAGCTCCCTTTTCCTTGAGCTCAGTCACGCATGCAATTGAGAGCACCAGCTCTCCCAATCTCCTAGATGTCAGCACCTGGTTTCCTTGCATCATCGATTCCTGTCCCATCTACCCCAACTACACACTCTGTTTGGTCTCTGGTGGTAGATCCCTCTCTTTCTGCACCTCTCTTGGAAGAAATGTAGCAAAATTCAGTTCTTGGTCCAGTGCTGTTTCCCCTCTCTCCTATGGTAAATTTCCCTAGGACAGGAGGAGGCACAATTTCTCTTGTATTTTCACATTGGAAGGCTGGCTTACACACGTACATCTATTATCTTTAAGCAGCTTGGGGCCGCACACGATGCTGCAATTTGACATTGCAGGTGGCATTCCTGAAAGCTGGGCTTCATGTTTTGTTATTATAATGCTATTTGAGAAAGGAATACTCTCCAGGTTGGTTTGTTATGGAAGGGTTATTTTGAGACCTGTGCCCTCCAAAACAGATTGTTACTCTAAGATTATTTACTAGGTCTAGCCTGCATATTAAAATATATGCATATTTACATTTGAATGTACCTTGGAAGAAGAAAACATACATAAAAGAATGAGGGAGAATTTGAGAAAACTTATTTGAAGGCCAAATTTTGCCCTTTAGGACTGGTAGCCAGACCTTTAAATCAGCAATTCCTCAGTTGACTTTCAAATCCTATGTGATACATACCGTAGTTCAGCTCACAAAATGCACAAGTAAATTTTTAGAGCAAAAGATGAGTAAAAATTAAAAATAATTTTCCTTAAACAGAAAGGAAAGAAATACAAGGAAAAGGAGGACAAGAGGCAACATGTTAACCTCAGAGTAGGGATGGGAGAGGATCTGTCACAGGCTTTTCCTATGTGACAGGAGGGAAGGAAGAGACCCTATTATAATGACACAAAATGCAGCTATAACTAGCACTGGAGTTTGAATCTGGAGCCATGCTTTGAGATAAATAAGCTAACACTTAAATAGCTACCTGACTGATTCTTTTATTACCTCAGTTTTTAATGCATCTTGCTGTTTTCTGGCCTAGTTTATTTCCTAATGCAGTATTTGAATTAGAGGAATGGCATTGCCACAAGTATGTTACCATTGGGAGATGTGACTGAACATCATTTATCAGAGACTTCCAGATAACCAGAGGGGGAAAATAGGATAATGATGTCATTTTAGAAAGCTTCCTCTGTATCGCTATGCTTGTCTGGTGCCCCTAACACTATTAGGGTGCAGTGCATTTTGTATACAGTGAGTGGCATAGTAGCGCTATAGTCAACATTGTAAAATAGTCTTGTGGAAGTGCTAGTCTACTGCTCTGATATCCAAATACGGACTTGGACTTTGTTCAGAGTTAGCTACTGTCCAACCTTTTCCACTGTTCTTAATTATACTGGAGAGTGTTATATTTCAAGGAAAGGGGCAAAGGAGCTTGTTTTCCATTTCTCTTCTAGATAACGAAATGACACTGGGCACCACAGTGCATTCAGATCTTTATAAAAATAGAATGTTAATATGATATTAAATAATATTCTGTTGTTATCGCAGAGGAGGGCATAGCATCAAATATAGAATACCTGAATATTAAGAATCTTCTATGCACAGGGATGAAACAACAACAATCATTTCAGCAAATTTGCAACAAGGGGACAAAGAGCAATAATACCACAGCAGAGTAATGGGCCATCTAATCTGGTATCCTGTCTATAAAAGCGGTATCAATAATAAATGGCTTTCAGGAAGATACAAAACCACATAATGAGTTTGAGTCTTCAACACTATACCATTTATTAATATTACAATTTATAGCATCTGCAGGCATTTCAGCCATCGCAGAAATACATAAAAGACAGGTCTCTGAGTTGGGGAAAGTTTCTTCTTGATCCTCAGATTGTTAAAAGTTCAGGACTTAAAGATGGGAAATTAATAGAGCTGTAGTTTTTAATCCAATTATTATGGATATTAAGGATGAAAAGCCAGTTCTGCGCGTGATGCACAATTCCTGGCATGTGGGTTGTCATAGTGCCCCTTTGCAGCTTGCTGCTGATCCCTCAGCTCCTGCAGAATTGATCTTTCTATGTATGAAAATAAGATTATGCCAACACTTTCATAAATCGATAATTTAATCTAAATGTTTCATTCTGGGTTAAAATTAAACTGCAAAGGGAATGTAATCATGCATGCTTGCTATAGACCACCAAACCAGGAGGAGGAGGTGTGCAAGGCTTTTTCAAAACCACTAACTGCAGCCTCTAAGTCACGCAACCCAGTATTTATGAGAGATGTTAATTTCTGGTAGTATCTGATGGAAGGGCAACACAGCACTGCAAACAATACAGCAAGGTCTGGTACCATGTTCAGCATGTTTATCTTAATTATTTCTATTGGTACAGCTGGTTAAGAAACCAAATTGGGGCAGCAAAGCGGGAGAGGGCTCTTTAATATGAATCTTACAGATTTGGAGGAATTAGAGGAGAATCTGAAGGTGGAAAGCAATGTGGGCAACAGCGTTCATGATCCTAAGGAAATCAAGAAAATAAGAAAAGCAGAATAAGAATAGTGAGCTTCAGAAAAGCAGACTTTAACAAACTCAGAGAACTGGCAGGCAGAACCCAACAGCTGAAGAACTAGTTGCTTCCTGAATAAAAAACATGAAAGCAGGGGTAGGCAACCCTTGGCACAGGTGCCAAAGTGTGGCACGCGAAGGCATTTTGCTTGGCATGCGCATCCTGGGGCAAGGGCCAGGGCTGTGCTACCACAACAAGGACTGGACCCCTTGCAGCTCCTCTGCCATCTGCTGCTGGCATGCCAACATCTTATAAGCCAAGGTTGCGGGTGTTTTTGGCACTCTGCCCAAAAATGTTTCCAGCCCCTGAATTAAAGGTATAAAAGCATGCCAAAAGGAAAGCAGGACTACTGGGGTCCCTTCCACTTCCAACCTTACTTTCCTGTGATCCCAAAGTGAAAGAAGGATAGAAAATATAACAAGGAATCTTCTTCAGTAAGCCATGTGCTTTTTAATTACTTTAAACTTAAAACAGAACCTTAGGCATGCTGTTAAGTATTATACGAGTACAGCATGGATACGTATAAACAATATCAGAAAGGCTTGGGCACAAATTGAGTTGCACCTAATAAGGAATATGAAAGGCAACAAAAAAGCTTTTTATAAATTCATTAGCAGTATGGAGAAGACCAAGGCAACTGTAAGTCCGTTGTTGCATGTGGAGGGGAAGCTAGTAGTGGATGATGCGGTGAAGGTTGAAATGGTCAAGGTCTCTTTTCATTCATTACAAAATGTCAACTATCAGATGATGTATGGAGTTCCCTTCAAGGACAAGGGGTGGACATTCAGTGCAGAGTAAGGAATGAACAAGTTAGATAAGTTAGGTGTTTTCAGGTCATAAGCCCCAAAAGACTGAAAAGGGTAAACAGAATACTTGTCTTTAAAAATGGGAAAAAGATGGACCTTGAGAATTATGAACTTGTCAGTCTAACTTCAGTACCCATAAAGAAATTGAACATATAAAATAATCATTTTATTAGCACCTGGAGGAAAGCAAAGAAAAGCCAACATGGATTCATCAAGAACAAGACACACCACTTAACCAGCCTGGATTCCTTCTGTAACAAGGTGATAGGAATTATGGACAGGAAGAGAGCAATAGATGCAAAATACCTCAGCTTCAGAAAGGCTTTTGACAGTTATGACATTCTTGTAAGCAATCTAAGGAAATATAAACTAGATAAAACTACTTTGAAGGCACATTTCTGGTGGTTAACCAGGCTCAGAAAGAGTAGTTATCAACTGCTCAATGTCTAACTGGAAAGACGTATTAACTGGAGTTTCCCAGGTATCTGTCCCAGGTCCAGTACTGTCTAATACCTTTATTAAGGACTTAAGAGCATGGAATTGAGTATGCACTTAATATGCTCAGAGAAGATACCAAGCAGACACTTCAGAGGACAGGGTTATGATTTAAAATTACCTTGATAAACTGGAAAAAATGGGCTGGAACAAAAAAGATTAAATTCAGTAACAACAAGTTCAAAAAATGCTACATTTAGAAAGAGACAATTCAAATCCATAAATACAAAGCAAGGACATGACCAGTTAGCATATTAAAATGAACAGTGTATGCATGTTATGGGAAGTGATTCTTCCAAACTAATCAGGATTGGGAAAAGCCTCCCCAGAAGGACTGTGTCCAGTTTCAGGCACAGTGCCTCAAGAAAGATGAGTGAAAAACTGGAAAAAAGTCCACAAGAGGGCAACAAAAACTGTTGTAGAAAACATGAGATAAGGAAAGATTGGAAGAATTGGACCTAATTAGCCCAGAAAAGAGAAGACTAAGGGAGATTTGATAAGTGTCATCAAATACATTACGAGCTCTTAACAAGACAATGGTAATCAATTGTTCTCTGTGTCCACTGGGAGCAAGATGAGGACTATTGGGCTTAAATTGCAACAAAAAAGATTTAGGTTAGATATTAGAAAGAACTGTCTAAATATGAGTGTGGTTAAGCACTGGGACAGATTACTTAGAAAAGCTGTGAAATCTCCGTTACTGGAAGTTTTTAGGTGCAAGTCAGATGAACATTTGTCTGGAATGTTTTAGACGGGAATCAGCCTTGAGCAGGGGCATTGGGACTAAACTGACTCCTGAGGTCCCTTCCAACCCTATTTTGTCCATTAAATATATAATTCTAATGAAGAGATTCAACTTCCAGCACTGCTAAGCATCTAGAGCTCTATTTTTTTAACTTTAAAAAGACAGTGTTAAGTTTCTTTCCCTTAGGGGTTTTGCTAACCATCTTCTGGGTACAGCCAGGCAGGTCTGAGTCTACAAAATCCTGGAGTAGAACCCCTGAGTTATAACTGTCCCATTCTTCTATAATCTTAAGTCTGGAAACTAGTGTCAAAGGACCACATGCTATTTTATGGCTGATTAATTTAAGAAAAAAGATCCTGCTAATTTGCTTTTTCTCATGTGATTTCTCTCATTGACAGAAAGAAGGGGTGGGATAGGTAGTCTCTGTGTGATACATGACAGAACAGGGAGCAGGAAGGTAACACAGCAGAAGATAGGGTGGGAAGCAGAAAGCAGAGCAGAAGATCAGGCAGACGAAGGGGACTAGAGTGGACTTGGTGAGAGTGCCAGGCTAATTTGTGGCATCCCTGGCAAACAGGTTGGCCCTCACTGACCTAAAGGGTATGGTAGTCTGGGAATACAGAATCACAGAGAAGTAGGGCTGGAAGGGACCTGCACAAGTCATCTAATCTAACCCCCTGCTTTAGGCAAGATCAGTAAGCACTATCTCTGCTATCTGAAAAGAGATACTATCCCTGTAACTTCTGCAAAATCCAAAATAGTTTGAATTTAGAGACAGAAAGTAACAATAGGCTGGAGATCTGTCTTGACAGAGTGAGATTAAGCAGGTCTTCCTGTGATTTAGAGAACATATGTCTTTCTGCTTTGATGTTTAAACCTTCCTGGAAGATGAATTACCCCCTTCATTTTGAATCATTTTGTTTTGCAATGACTGAGTCCCAGTGAAATGAATAAAGCAGCTCCTGCATGAGGCACAAACATATCAAAGAAATCTAGCCCCAAAACCAAAGCAAGGCTGACTTTCAAATCAACAAAAAACACCAGGAAATCCTTACCAGAAAAATCACAACATTAGTTCTAACCTGTCATTATCCCTTATTCAAATCCCACTTATCACATCATTTATCATTTTCTCTCACATCCTCATGTCCTTCCTTGTCTTACTTCACACATGGCTGCACACACTGTAAGAGATGAAAGGCTCACAAGTCCCCAGACTTTTGCTTTGTACCTTGTGTAGTCAATTATATCAGTGAAATGCTGATATTTTATACTCACTTAGTTCTGGTATGAAGCCTACAAAAACCACAGTGCAAGAGAAAGTTGGGCTTATTATGAAGGAAATACAAGGGAAAGACTGAAAAAGTGCAAAAACTTGCATTTCCTCCTGTGGCAGAATAAAGAGGTGGTAAAACTAGGCTCCTAACATAAAATAGGGTTGAAAAATAGATTCATAGATGTTAGGGTCGGAAGGGATCTCAACAGATCAACAAGTTTGACCCTCTGCACAGGCAGGAAAGAGTGCTGGGTTTAGATGACCCCAGCTAGATGCCTATCTAACCTCCTCTTGAAGACCCCCAGGGTAGGGGAGAGCACCACCTCAAGTTCTGCATTTCCTATTCATGTACCTGATTTGCTAGTTTCATCTGCCGCAGTTTCACACTTTCATCTTCAAAGACACTGTGAAAGACAAAAAGAAAAATTATTGCTTGTTCAGTTCATTTGCATAATACTGTAATTGTACATGGAGCTTTGTAGAGCATGACAAAGTTCCCAACTCAAATTATAATCTCACTGCTAATCCACAAGCAGTGGAAGACTCAGAAGATCCCAGATGCACTTCAACAGCGCAGTATAGACAGGACTGACCCATGATTTAACCATGTTCCTGGGCTGAAAATATTTTAAGAAAACTTTGACTGGAGAAGAGCAAAATGGACAGTTTGAAGCTCTGAAACAGCAAACTGATTTAACATGTCTTTACAACAATGGTCCTGTGTTCACTGTGATCATAGTTCCTGACAAATACCTTGATCCAACCAAACTCCAAACCATTTCAGCATTCTGACCTCCCTAGCTTCTCAAAACTCTATACTTGCTCTCTCTTCTTGGTGGACAGGTGGGCAATTACATCTTATGAATTTCAAGTGATGCATATAAACTGATGATTTTATAATTAAACAATTCATAGGATGCTTTTTAACCAACCCGTTTCTAGGGCCTAAGTTATGGCATGCATAAAGAGCCTATTGCCCTTTGCATGGTAATCATGTATTACTTAAATAAGTATTATATATATGATATAAATGATGTGTGAGACTGGTTAACCCAAGAAAGGGAAAAGGTTAAGTAAAAGTAAGCATCATTTCTGAATATGAAAGCATTAGAGGAGGCTGTACAATTAAAATTTTGAAAAAGTTGTGGCCAGATTATATAAAGTATTTACATCAGAAAAAAAGAATGCTTACAGAGTTAACACATTCATATTTATGTACATTTGTGTGGGTAAAGAGATAATTTGAGCTAACTAAAGCTGCTTTTTAAACAGGAAATTCTCTGTCTGGTCAAAGGCATACAAGACTGGGCAATGATGTCATGCCACATGTTAACTGAGTTTCCATAGTGAAGTAACAGGGCAGAAGATGAAAGGGTTTTGATTTCAAAATGACTACCTTGTCCACTGTGATACCTTTCTGGGACACTAAACCTTTGCATCACTTTGGGGTTCTGGATTGGACTATTAGAACTTTTTTCTAATGCTTCATAGCTAATAGTTTAATATTCTGAAATATAAACTTCTTGCCCAGCTAGCGAGATTTTTAATAAGGCAATCTGAGTTATCTCTAATTGTTTTTTAGTTTGTGATTCCCCCCCCCCCCCTTTGCAAATTAAATGAGAAATATCTTCACTTAAGTCTAGGAGACTGAACTGAGAAGCTTCAGATAGACATCAAACTCTGACCAGACTGGCTGCAGAGCCAAAGACGGGAAGTAGCTTGAGCACAAAGTCAAGGGCATGGAAAAGTTGATCTCTCCCCTGAAATGTGATGTGGAAAACCATTAAAAAAGCAAAAATTGTGTAACATTTGCTAAGCGCAGTGTATGTAATAGCTTCTACATGGTACTCAAATGTGTGATGAAGGCATGAATTCCTTGCATAATGAAAAAGTTGGTGATGGAAAAGGTTATCCCCTCGCTCCATCAGAAAACCAAGTTGAAGACCCCTGAGTAAAATGCTCAGAGGAAACAGGTGAATACAGCAACAAAACTAAAATCCTTTATTTGCATACTGACTATAAAGTAACAAACGGCATTTTTGAACCCTTGACCAGAGTTAGCTATAAAACAATCCACTGAACATGTAGCAGTATTAGATTATCAGATAATGATCTTCCCAGTTTTCCCACTCTGTATTTCTCCAACGTTGCCTAATTAATATTTAAAAATTGCACACTCTGGATACAAGCTAACATTGTAGACACTTTCACAGCTGTGATGGAAAAAAAAGGCTCTAAGGTTTTTCTAAATAATTTTTCCTAGCCTTTTTTAATGCTAGAAATGTTAGGTGATTATTTCTTGTTAGCTGGATGGCAGACAGTATTCGAAAGATCTCTGAAATGCAGGTATCATTCAATTAAATTAAAATCTGTATTAAGATTGATAATTAAAATTCAAGACATTTTAATTATGTCCCACCAAAGGGGAATAAAAGTATGTTAACTGAAAAATTTAAAGCAGACACTCTTACAGCAGCAGGATCACTACTGGCAAGACCTTACTTTCAACACTTCTCATCACTTGAAGGCTGGGAACAGTAGAATATTTAGACTACTGTGATTCTCCAATCCAGTCCTCTATGTACCTTCCAAGTCCTTCAGCAGTAAGAAGAAAGTCAAGAGTTATGTAAAAGTCAAGCCAAAAAGTATATGTGCAAGTAGGCGGCGATTGTTTTTGGGAGCAAAAAGAACAAGCAAAAGAACCCATACTTTAGATCTTTTTTATTTTATAAAATTCATGAACAGTTTTGTTCCCTCATAATTCACTTTTAAATCAGATTAAAGCACTTATGTGAACAGGATTTTAAATGAAGGAGTGCAGCAAACCTCTCCCTCTTGGAGAATACAAGGAGATACCAGTTTGCTGGAGTACAGACAGGGAAGAGTGATCAAAGCCATGAGCACTTGTTCTCTAAATGTTAGAAAAAAAAAGTCACAGTATTTTCACTTACCACATACCCCTTGACTTTTCCCCACTCCTTGGCTTCCTAAAGTGCAACATAATGGGCAGGAAAACAAAGCTCCTTCCCTTTCTAAAGTTAACTTTCTCTCTTTAGTAGTTCAAATGGAAATGCTGTTACTCATCTCATCTGCCAGGAAAAGGCACTCCCACTGTATCATCATCACCAGCAAGGAATGTGAGCTAGCAGTGGACTAATACAGCCTCTGGCTCAGCTGGCTTCAAATGACTCCACTGAAACAGCACTTTCAAATGCTTCTCTAACATGCTTGTGCAAGAGCACATTAAACCCTGCCAGCAGCAAGAGCAATTACACATCCACTGCAAAAGAGGGAAAACAAAGTCCGCATAAGTACAAGAACATGGTCAAGAAAAGAATCCCTGGATTGATTCCCAGTAAACGTGAAATATTTTCAGAGCAGCCTTTCAGCAACTGCCTTTCTTTTTCCACATCTCCACAGACCACACACAAAATTCACCATCCCACTCCAACAAATGCCCCAGTTATTGTGCCAGGCATGCACAACAAGTGACACAATTCTATAAACTGGTATACAATTCCTCAAACCCCAATCGCACAACCACCGCAGCCAGTTGGGAAAGGGAGGCATGTTCAGTTGTGGAGCAGGAAGTTTTCTGCTCCTCATTTGCACTCCATATGCATGTGGAAGTGGCATCTGCTGAGCCAGGAGCTCCCCATTCCCCAGGTACTGCTTACATGAGCACCTGGGAAGGTAAAAAGGGAGGCATGCAGCTTTGTGGTTGCTTTGCCGTTTTATGGCATCATGAATTTGCACGTGGCAGGCTGCTATTTCTGGCACAATTAACATATTAATTGTGCCAGAAATAGAATGTGTCACAGGAACCTCGGCCTAGAAATCTCAGCTGGAATTTACTTTTCACTTTGGTCCAGCAGGCCTGTGAAGAGGTGCAGTCCATTACCTCTGAAGTTTTTGTCTGTTTGTGCATGCTGTCATTAGATTGTCAAAGGGATTGTGTATCAATATATTCTTATGAAGGCTTTACACTGTATATTGAAATAAATACACTTGTTTTGAATTTGAGAATGTATTCACTTTGTTCTAGGGCAGGGGTGGGCAATATTTTCTGGTAGAAGGCTGGGATGACCCAGCTTGGGTCAGAGACAGGAGAGTACTAGGGCCTGGTAATTTGCTGCTGCTTCTCCCTGCAGCCCAGCTATGGCATGGCACAACACAACACAATGCAGTGAAAGTACCCCTCCACTAAAGCCCATGCCACCCTAGTACAATACGGTGCAGAGAGAATCTCCTGCTGCCAAAAGCAATGGCTCCACAGGCTGGATCCAAAGGCTCTGCAATCCAGCTACGGGTTATGGGCCATAGGTTGCCAACCTGTAGTCTGCAACCTAGGGTACTTCTCAAAGCAATGCCTGAAAGATGTCTTTTCATCTCTAACTTGGCAAATAAAACTTTATAACAGAATCTGGGTGTTCCTTGATTCAGTCACCATCCAGTGCATCCATGTGGTATCTGAAAATAAGTGCAATAGATGTTCAGCCTGATCAATAATGTTTCAGTCTTTGTATAAATATGAAAAATCTTCATAGTTAGAGAGGGAAGCAACTTATATTGGATCACCCACTCCCTCTTGAGGCCAATAAGCAGGTGGAGCAGCTTCTGATAGGAAAAGTCATATGCTGAAAGAGAACATTCCACCAGTTTTCTCTTTAGGGAGATGTCTTCCTGTGGCCCCAATGCCTTTCAGTGGCAGGAAAGACAAATAATATGCAACTCATAGATGTTATTAAGTTTCTCTTCCAAAATTTAGACAACGACAGCATGTATATTGCAATGGTCTGAGAAAGGCCTCTCCTCTGTTGGGACCAGAATAAGGAGCCCATTTAAGAACATCTAAAACTAATGGATTTATGAATGTGTTTGCATTCATGTTCTATGAATATAGTCAAAAGAAGTGAAGTTGTCATATTCCCTTCAGGGTGCATCAGAGTGCATGAATAGTATTGTTTGGTTCAGCATTTCTTAACCCATGGGTAGTGACCCAAAAGTGGGTTGCAAGAATATAAAAGGGTGTGAACAAACTTTGAAAATGGATCAACAAATTTTCAAACTAGATTCTCCTTTAAAGGAGAAAAACATAGGAAACTCTAGTTTTTCCTTTGCAGGCTGTCAGAGTTCCAGCCTGTGAGGAGCTGTTTGGGGCCTGCCATGTTTTCCCCACACCCTCCCCTTTGCTCCACACACTGGGATGCTTGGGCTTGGGGGCACAGCAGGTCAAGAGTGAGGAGCACTGGGTCAGGACTGACCATCTATGTTTACAAATGTGTTCTGGTACAAAAAACATTAAGAACCACTGGTTTGGTTGACTTGCAGAGCTGCTTGGGAACAGGGACATCTCTCCGATGTACCATATTTTCTTGCATGTAACCTGTACTGTTTTCACTGGGGGCCACACACTAGGTCAGCCCCCACGTACTAGTTTTAGGGACAGGTGCTGGTTCAATGGCCACATACTGGGCCTAGGGCCATAAGCTAACTGGTAAAAATTGGGGTATGCATTATATACAAGAAAAACATATCCGTATGGTAGGATGACACAGCCCTACATGCTGGATTGGGCCAGCGTGCAGGGCTAGTCTGCAGCTGGACCTAGCTCATGGCCTTTGACTCAGTACATGGCCCCGGAGCCAGCACATGCCCCCAGACCTAGCATGTGGGTCTGACCCAGTACATGGTCCCAGACCTAGCAGATCAGAACTAAGTACTGGAGTGAGCTAGCCAGCTTAATAGGGGTATGTATCCTAGTATGCAACAATACTTGTGTATTGTAGTGAATGACCAACTGAACAGAAGCTCTCAGCATGACATTGTGGCCAAGAAGGCTGCTACAACCTTGGGATGCATACATAGTAGACAATCAAGCAGGGAATCAGTATTACCTTTGAAGGTATTAGTTTTTCAGTAATGATCTTGCTATGCAAAGTCTAGTCATCCACTTCAAAAAGAATTTTGAAAAATTGTAAGGGTTCAGAAAAGAAGTGCAACAGTTAAGATCCGGAAGATATACCCCATACTAAAAGACTTGCATACCCCACTCTACTGAGTTTGCCCAAGAGAAAGATAAATAATGGTGACTAGGTCCTGTTGTACGAGTATGTAGAGAGAGTAGTTTATGATAGCTTAAGCTAGGCAGAAAGCAGGGTAGAGATGCACCTTATAGATTAACAGGTGAGGGAAGAATTTCTGACCAAAGAGGACTCCTAAATCTAAGAGAGAAGGGAGACATAATGGAATACTGTGGTAGGATGCTGAAGCTGGATACAGCCTAGAAACAAGGTGTAATTTTTTTAAAAACAAAGGTAGCTACCCACTGGAACACCTACCTTAGGGAAATACAGATTTCTTACCTCCTTAAGTCTATGCAAGACTGAATATTGTTGTCAGAAAGTGTTAATAGCTGCCCTCAGGTGGGGCCTTTGATCTACTGACAATTAGAGCTCATTAAAACTGATGGGCTTACTAAACAACTTTAAGCTAAATAAAAGGAACAATTCAATACCTTTTGATGTAGCTATACCTGAAACAACAGAAGGCTGCTCTCCAATTGCATCCAGCCACAGGGCAAAGCTAAACACTGTGGGAGACAGGACTTCTCTGAGTTTATTGGTTGCAGCTGTGCATGAGGGCACAAGGAAGAGAAACTGAGGGCCTGTCTCCAAGGCTTGTACTGGCAGATAGCAACTGCCATAGGGGAACTGCCAGAGTACATGCAAAACTGTGCAGCTCCTGCCTCCCCCATGTAGGTCCATCCCAGCAACTGTACTGCTGTGTCACCTATGAGCTGTTCAAACAGGGCTGTCTGTTGGTGGGGAAGTGGCAGCAGCAGGTGTTCACCCACAGAGGTAGCATTACTCTACCAGCAGAAAGAATGGGTTCTACTCCCATGCACACACAGTTCACTGCTACCTTCGTCAGAGACTGAGCTGGTACTTGCTGGTTAGGCATTTTTGGGTCTTGGTTGTCTTAGAACCATGTAACATGGACCAGGCAGGACAAGATCAAAAATCGTTAGACGCAGGGGTTGCTGTGGATGTGGTCTTTCTGGACTTCCGGAAGGCTTTCGACACTGTTTCTCACCCTGTTCTCATCAGAAAGCTGGGA
>JAGPOW010001296.1:9355842-9373996 GCA_030014935.1 Caiman crocodilus | reverse complement strand
GTGAAGTGGTACAGGCTCCTAGCCTGGGGATTTTTAAGAGGAAGTTAGATGAGCACCTTGCCGGGGTCATCTGACCCCGGTGCTCTTTCCTGCCAAGGCCGGGGGTCAGACTAGATGATCTGCCCAGGTCCCTTCCGACTCTAGACACTATGACACTAAGATCTGCCAAAGGAACAGAACTCTTGCGCTCAGGATTCACTGGGATGGCAGGTATGGAAAATAGGGCAACCCCCCTCCCTTCCCCGCCGCATATTGCAGTTTATACCCACGATGTTCAAGGAAACTGGTTCATTCTTTGCAGTGCATCCAGTCTCCTAATGGAAACAACTTCACAATACTTGGAAAACAGACAAGTCTTTCTGAGATAGAGGCAAACTTGGGGTAGAGGGAAGAAAGATGGTGCAGTCACACCCCTCTCCAGTGCCTGTTCATGGCTGAGCGCTCTAATACCCAGCAGATGAGACAACTGCAATGAGCTATCTGCTGCGGTACCCTTTTCACTCTCCTGGACCTGCTACTGCATACAGAACAGAACAGAAGTTATGATCCTGATAAAGGTATTTCTGGGTGAGATTCTATACTCCCCAGTATGCTGGTGGGGCAGATAAGATGATCCTAGGGACCTCTTTTATCTTAAAAATCTGTAAGTTAATTAAATGAGATAAATGTGCCTCTGTTGTTTACTCAGGGTATTCAATAAAAACTGGTGTATATAGTTAGTTTTCCCTGTAAAACAGCCACTCCATTTTCTCTGTGCGAAAGCCCCTCACCAGTGATCTGAAAGAGCCAGATCAAAACCAAAAAGGAAAATATGACTCTTAAACCACCGAAGTTAGAGAGGTTCAGTAGAGGCACTGTACCAGAAGCCATGGAACTCAAGTTTAAAATTCACTAGATTTTTATAGTGTAAAATGTAACTAGATTTTAAGTTTACAGTGTCCTGTTAAATATTAATCCAATAAGCTAAAGCAGTCTAAGTAAATTATTTTCTATCATGGCATCACTGACATATACATCAGGATTAATAGGAATGTGACCTTAGCTGATGACAGCTATGCACTATTTATTTTAGAGGAGTCTGTGAGGTGGATAAACATTAGCACAGCACTGCTTGTTTCCACAAGATGCCAAAATTCCTTGTAAGCAGTGATTCTCAACAGGGTACCATGGCACATTGGGATGCTGCAAGATCCTTCTAAAGCTGATGCGCAATACTACCACTGTTAGGTGGGCAAGCACCTACACACCTCTGACAAGATAAACCCAGAGATTTCATACAGGCGTCCATCGTGTCAAAAGCATTCAGGAACCTATTGTGTTTTTTCTGAATACTCTGCAACAAAATAGTTAGTCTATTTTTCACTCTGGAGAAATAAAAGGAATGGAAAACGCCAGGTCTTGGCTTTCAAAGGGTGCCTGTTGTGCCCGATGTCTAAAAATGTTGAAAACCACAGTCAGTTACAGTATGAATGTGCCAAGGTGCCTGTGCTTCAGAAATCTTACAAAAAGTTCTTGTGGTATTGTTTTTAATTCAGAAGACAGTTAATTAGCATGATCATAGTAATTACTTTTTTGAACAACAAACATGGCATTCACCAGGAATTAGAGAAGGAAGCAATAAACAGGATTCAGTTTGCAGCACAAATTATTTTGTACATAAGAGTTTATTTTCAGTTGCATACAAACACTAAAAAAAACAGCCGAGTCAGTCAACAGGAACAGACATAACACTCATATCACATCTCTCTGATATAACATGTCAAATATGAGCTCCTTTATCAACTGTTCTCTTCATCTGAGCTAAGCTTTTTTTTTGAAAAAAGCTGAAGTGACATTCAAACAATATATTTTAAAGATGCATTATAGCAGGAGAAAAAGAAACCTCACAGTATTTTTCCATCTTGAAAATGCTATATAAGCTGAAACTGTTCACCACAGCATCTATTACTAGCCTCAGCTGAGCTCTAACTTACCATCCATTAGCTGCCTAATCACTGATACAATTTTAGGAAGTTTTCTGTTGCCTGCAGAAGGAATGAGGATTGCCAGATCTTTCACCTTGTTCAAATCAGAGAAGTTTTTTCAGGCAGATACATGGTATTCTTTGAACAAGTCACATGGAAATAGAAAAGCTACAAAAAATCTGGATCTATGCAGAACTGATTGCAATCCACTTTAAATCCATCCACTGTCCAACCATTTTAAATGCTGCTACTGAGGTTCCAGCAACATTTCAATGAGAAATCCTCGTTTTCAAGTATTTCTGAAGAGCAAAATGTCAGCCACTAGCTAGAATTATATTAAAGACCAGATTTTTCCCACCCCTGGCTAAGATGAATAGTATTTTTGCCATCAACTCCTAAGGAAGCAAGCCTAGCATCTCACTCTGGTAGCAGACCATTAGAAACTTGCCAGATATCTCTGGTTATTTTGAATCATCAGAACTTTTATAAATTGCAGTTTAAAAAAAAGATTTGTGGTACAGTAAATCAAGAATTAAGAACACATTTTAGGCAACTGATTTGTCACAGAGACCTTTTTTCTTCAGCACATCATAGGGTACAAACTACAAAAAGATCTCCATGTTTAAATATGCGATTCCAAATGTGCCAAAGTATTGCAGTTTATAAGTAGCAGCAGCTCTTGGCAATGCTTTAATACATGGCTGTTCCAGACATGTTTCACATCACACAGCAGAAGAACCAGTTAAAAATTGTCTACTTAAACTCAAATCATCACAGCAGAAACTCACTTCTGCTAAACAAGCAGCAGTAAAAGCAGCAGCAACATGGTGTAAATTATCTTTACTTTTATTAATACACACCAAAAAGCATGGGACGGCTTATGCCTCTTAGGGTATGAACAGACATTGTCAAATGAACAACAGCTATGCCAGTATGGGTCCCAGCACAGCTGACTGGCTTCACTGGGCAAAATGCATGTCATTTATCCTGCAGGTTGGATCCTTTGCACTCCCAGGAATGGTTGGGGCCCAATCATGTGGAACACCTGGGGCATGTCTCTGCACACAGAGGAAACTCAGGTTTCCCAGCTAACAGAGGAATACCAGGGGAATTCTCTGAGGGAAACCCAGGTTTTCCTAATTTCCAGAGGCAAATCTGACTTGGGGTGCATCTTTGCAAAAGGGGAAGTCCTGGGTTTCCCCACTCATAGACATGCACCTGGGGTAATCTCACTTGTGCCATGTCTCTGCAAACATGGACATGCCAGCGTATGCCTCTGCAAAGAGGGGAACCCAGCCAGGTGCTCCCGCCCAGCCAGGTGGGCCCAAAAATGAGTGCAACTTGAATGGAAATCTCTAAGGTGCACAGGATTGGGCTCTTGAAGCTTCTGCCCAGAGTAGCTGGAAAGCGTGGGCAGCTCTGGGCCTTAAAGCAAACAGATGTTTGACACAAAATAGCAGCTTAAATTCATACCAGCTACATCTCAGATACATTTTGGGCATTTGTGACATGACAAGGGGCATGGATATATTTACTTGACCTTTGTACCACATTAAAAGTTTGTATGGCAACACAAAGACAACACCTTCTTTCTGCTTTATAGTATCTGTTCCATCTCTGAAGTCAGCAACTGCACAGCACCCTCACATTCAGGGTGTGGACACAAGAACTTTGAGAGTTCCTTCAAAAAGGGAACACTTAAAAAGGGCAACAGCTGGTATGGTCTAATTGTTGCGTGTAATCCAAGAACCATTCCAATGCAGCAAATCCTCTCCAACTTTTAAACACTGCTTCATCCAGGGCTTCTTGACAGGCAGAAGCACAGTACTACATCAGAAAAGCTCCATTTTCTCCAGCTCCTTCCCCAGGCACGAATCAGGCCAGCTGCTTTCCTCACAAGGTCCCCTCCTTAATGACCTGGGCAACAGGGAACCCCTAAAATCCCTTCCCCCCCTGCTCATCCAGAATAGTTCCACTGTCCCAGGTGTCTTAGGCTACACTTGCACCTAGCCCTACGTGTCAACTCACACAAGTGCCTGAGAGCTAGGAAGTGAAGTAGCACTGGGGGCAGCTATGCCACCGAGGGCCAGAGCACTGGCTGTCTGGTGTAGGAGGAAGCAGCCAGGGCTGGTGGAGAATGCTTGGAAGGACTCAGGAGCCTGAGCTCCACCAAGTGAGGCCAGTTTATAGGACTTTCCCTGACAACAGCAATGAACCAAACACATCCTCACACTACAGAGGAAAGACAGGGGATGGGCAAGCAGCTGAGGCTAGACAGCTGAGCACCACCTCCACCCAGCTCCCCAGGTGGGATGGAGGCCTTTTGGTAGCCCTGCATGCTCAGGAGTGATCCAGACCTCAGCAGTCACAGGACCAGAGACCCCAAACCTGACAGTGTCACCAGGCAATGTGAGGTCCAGCTAGCTAGACGATTCAGCAATGGGGCTGAAAGCTCAGCGAGACCTGCCATCTATCCTCAACAGCAAAACACATAAGGGCATCTGGTCACCATTCTATTAAACCATTTTCAGATCTGGGGATGGACAAACATCCACAGACAGAGCTGGTGGGACCTACTGCATTAGGGGTGGAGGGAAAAAAAAGGTACATCTTTTCCATTGCTTTTGAAGGAGGCCTCTATCTACACCTATGCACTCTTATTACAATATTGTCAATCCCATCAATTCAATTAAACCCCCCCCCAAAAACACCAACCCCCGCAAAGGTCAGGCCCCCTCCCCCCAAATAATGAGAAGTTTAGAGCATTTTCTTTACTTTCTGAGTTTTGTCCTTTAAAATTCACATTTTCCAGCTTTTTTCTGCAAGGGAGGTAGCAAAAAAATAAGAAAGAACAGATCCTCCAGGAGTTATGTTGCTATGCTAGAAACACCAAGACTGGAAGAACTGGCACTTCTGTTAAGCTGGTTCTGTGGGACATCCACAAATACTGCTATGCATGTCAAGTTTCTTGACAGGCAGAAGCATAGTGCTACATGAGAAGAAAAGCTGTTTTCTCCATCTCCCCAACCAGGCCCAGGCCAGCCACTTCCCTCACAATGCCCCCTCCTTGGTTACCCAGGTGTCAGGGAAACAGGGAGCCCTTGGGTTTCCTTTCCTAACATTCACTGAGTGCTGTGTGAGGGTGGGCCTATTATCCAAGCTGGTTTTTTCCACACTCACACCCAGTGATGTTGGGCAGCTAGAAAGTGAAGCTGGCACTAGGGGCAGCTGTGCTGCTGGAAGCTGGAGCCCTGGCAATCTGGTAGTGGAGGAGGGGGAGTGCCAAGGCCAGACAGGATGAGTTCCAGGAGCCTGAGCTCCACTGGGTGAGATCACTTTACAGGAACTTCCCCAATGACAGTGATGCACCAAATGCATCCTCCTACTACAAGGAGAGAAGCTGAAGAGCCAAGCACCCAGCTGAGGCCATGCAGTTGCATCCCAATCTCCAGCCAACTCCCAAGGGGGATGCAGGCCTGAACAGGCAGGCTTGCCTGCTAGAGGAATAGTGACACCACTGCCAGAACTGATGATGAACAAGCCTCCACAGACTTTAAGAGTCAGAGTGGGACCTCCTGCACTGGGGGTAGAGGGACACAAAAGATATAGCTGCTAGCTGTGTTGGAATTACAATCATAAGAGATTTAGATTTTTGACCATTTTCCTATATTACCTCATCTTCCCAAAAGAACACAACAGGCAAGGAACATAGAGGATTAATACGTGTAGCCTGAAAATGGTTTCTAGTTTTCTAAAAGTCTGCACTGGTACCATATGATTAAAATCCATGATACTGAAGGGTCAGTCACTTTTTGGGGCAAGACCTATTTTAAGGCAGAGAGCTGTTTGCCTCTCAGGTACTATTACTAACCTAGCCTAAACTGGCTGTAAACAAAAGCAGCTGTCATATTTCAAATATAATACTTGAGCCCCCACTGTGTTAGCCACTAGGCAAATACCAAGGAAAAACTTTTGGCTGGACAAAGAAAATTGAAATTACCTGAGCAATTAAATGTAGCCATTATAGGAAAGGTCTCAGCATTCTCGTAAACCCCAAACTAGTTGGCACCATTGCTGGTAGACTCAGCATGGAGGTCAAGGCCTTGTAGAGCTCTGGGGACTTTTGAAAGTTTGCACACGGTATCTCCAGCTCAGAAACTATAGCCCATTTGGAGGCTAGCATAGGATTCTTGAACTGTTGACATACATAGTGTAACCAACAGCACAAAGAAATTAATTTAATCCATCTCTGAGGCCTAGGCAGTCCTATAATCATTTATAACAGTACGAGAATTGTAAACAATTCTATCTGAATCCTTTCATTCACGTTCACTGACCAAAAAAGACCTCATTTTTAATCTGACATTAAAACCCCCCCCGCATGCATCTTCAAGACATCTCAAGACCATCCCAGGAGATGAAGAAAAGACTTTGATAAAGCTCTGAAGAGGCTGATGGAATGAAATCAGAGCCATAGCATAGCCTTAAGATACAGTAAATGACCACATTATCTCTAGCTGCAAGCTCATCAGCTCAAACTAAGTAGGAATGATTCTGGCCAGCATCACCTTGGACAAAAAGTGGTACTGGAGACCTAGTACATATTCCTCCCTCTTAGCTGATACTAAATTAATGAAACATCAGTGTTTAGAGACACTAGACTGCTGCCTTCTAGGCGAGTCCTAAAACCAAGGTCCTAACCATACATAGTCATGAACAATTCCACACATTTTCTGCAGTAAATGCTTGTGTAACACTCCCTGTGCCCATATTCCCTCTGTAGCTATCCACTGGAAGATATTTTCTTCTCTTCCTGTCTTATGTTTTGTATGGCAGTCTATACACTGGCAAGTAGCTATAGTGTTCTACCCTGTACTGCATTTCATTGATGGCCAGAGTTCACAGATATAGTTTGAAATGTATTTTTGATCCTTGTGGAACAAAGACACTATATTTAGATGCACTATCATCATGACAGGGCTATGTCTAATTCAGCCAATACCACCATACAAGTCACCAACTGGACCTTTTCCAAAAAGGGGATTTAACTACTTCTTTTCCTTTGCTTTTGAAGGAGCCCTCTATCTACCACTGTGCATTTTACTGTATTCCCAATCCCAACCATTCAATTAAAAACAAATCAAAGATCAGGTCCCCCAAAATAAAGTAAATAAGATGCTCTAAACTTCTTGTTATGGGTTTTGTCCTTTAATTTTCACATTCTCCAGCTTTTCTGTGCAATGGTGGTGGCAAAAAAACTAAGAAAGAACAGATTCTCCAGGAATCATATTGCTATGTTAGAAACACCAAGATTGCAAGAACTGGCACTTTTATTAATCTGGCTCTGGGAGATATCCAGAGGTTGCTTGACAGGCAGAAAAACCTAGTGCTACATCAGAAGAAAAGCTCTATTTTCTTCATCTCCCCCACCAGGCCCAGGCCCAGGCCCAGGCCAGCTACATCCCTCACAATGCCCCTCTTTAGTGACCCGGGTGTCAACCCTGAGGCACAAGGAGTCCCTGGGACTTTTTCTCCCACTTGTGCTGAGAGGTATGCGAGGATGGTCCCATTATCCAAACTGGATTTTGCCACGCTCATGCCGAGCCCTGACTACCAGCGCCCAGCGACATCGGGCAGCTGGAAAGTGAAGCTGGCACTGGGGGCAGCTGTGCTGCTGGGGGCTGGTGCCCTGGCATTCTGGTGGTGGAGGAGGAGAGGGCAAAGGCCGGAGGGGGACGAGCACGAGCTCTACAGGATTAGATCACTTTACAGGAACTTCCCCAATGATGGCGATGCACCGAATGCCAGGCACCAAGCTGATGCCGTGCAGCTGCATCCCACCGCCAGCCAGCTCCCCAGAGGGGATGCACACCTGAGGAGGCAGGCCCGCCAGCCGGTGGTGGAGTGACCAGACATCAGCAGCTGCAGGACCAGAGGCCACAATTCCAAACGTGGCCCTGGGACCCGTAACATCCAGACGGCTCAGCAACACCGAGAGACCTGGTGTCAGCCCTCAACACGCAGAAATAGACCAGCACCCCAGTGCCAGAAGGAAGGGCGGATAAATCCTTGCACACTTTGAGGTCAGGGCTGCAAGATGAAGCGTGGCAATGCTGTTCAGGAAGGATTTTGGTAAGTACAGCATGCTTTCAGTCTACCTGGTCCTCCTTATGCTCCAGGATGGCAGATAGGTGCAGGGCCGGGGCATGACTCAGAGCAGTGGTGGCAGGGTAGAATCATAAAAGGTACGAATGCAACTGTATTGAAATTGTACATCACAACGTAGCAATGTAGCATAATGTAGGAGATTTAGAGTCTTACGTGGGGAAAATGCCAGGGCAGGATTTCATTTAAATCAAAAGCAGTATGTTTTTACCTGCCCTAAGATGGCAGGTGGGTGCAGGGTAGGGGTGGGAAGGGACAGGCCACAGGTCACAGGTCAACATTCTACTGGAGGCGGTGGGGAACCTTCTTCTTTTCCCATCACCACCATAGTCAAGTTGTGACGGAAAAATCAAAGCTGTGCTTCCAACAGCAAGTTCGCTCAGGTCAAATATTCTGAAGCCCTCCCCAGAAAAGCAAATAAAACTGGTCAACATTAACAGTACCACCAGCTATGCTTCTGTCTATCTGAGCTCATTCAATGTGCATGATTTCTTTTGGGTGGGAAGGCAAGACAGAGAGCAAGCACGTGAGCAGTTCTCTCAGAAAAAATAGGTTTTTTCTGGAAACAGGATAAGAAAGACCAAGTGAAAAGACAGCTCTCACTGGATACAGAATCCTTATCCATAAAGGCATCCGCTTTGTACATTAGTAACCCTCATCTCTGTCACTTCCATTAACGCTGTACCCCTTACTGCATGGAAGCAGCATAACGTAAAGCAAATCCCATTTGCTCCCAGTAACACTCCAAGTTACCAATTAAACTGACTGCAGAAAGCCTAACTCGGCTGGACGTTATGACTGGAGTTCCCTCTTGTGCCTATTATAAAATAATTCATTTTGAAAGTTACATTGGTTTATTCAGTGAGAGAAACAGGAATCACCAGCAAAGAGGTTCAGTTAAATGGGAGCTTTTTACCCAAGCCCCAAGTCAGACCTCCTGGAAAAGTGACTGTAGGAGCTACCCAGAGGGATGAAACAGACCAATTAAGACTTGCAGCCTGAACAGGAGGCTTAACAATAAGTCCAGCTGGGGGCTGTGTCAGAATAGGGACCCCAGAAGACTTAGACACCTGCCCATTGCCTCTCATTACCTTGCAAGGCAGGGCTGATGCACAGGGCAACAGGCAATAATGAGTCCTGCTTTCCTGCTCCAGCACTGTGTGACCTCATGAAGGGACTGGCATTGTACACAGACCGAAACCCTCCTTTGAGGGGCCGATAGCGCTCTGGGATGCACCGCTCATCACACCACCAAGCCGCCTCAACCCCGACACACATACAAGCGCGGCTCAACCGCGCAGCACGGGAGGGGCGGGGCCGGGCGGAACCGGACCGCCACAGCCCCAACCCCTAGCCCCACCGCGCGCAAGGCAGCCCAAGCGCAGCCCGCCGCCACCCTGTGCGGGGGCTGCAGAAAGGGATGGGGGGAGGGGGGAGCCCAGAGCTCCGGGTCGCCCCCACGTGCAGCCCCGCCGGGAACCCCCCCCCCATACTGACCGGGCGGCGCAGGAGCCTCGTGCCCCAGCCCGGGCCTCACCTGCCCCCGCGGGGCGCCGCGCGGCCCCTCGCGCTCTCCATCCCCGCCCGCGCCGTTGCTATGGGAGCCCAGTCGCGCGCACTCGGCTCCTCTGCTCCCCCCCACCCCTCCCCGTGCCGTTGCTCCTGGCAACGGCACCCGGCACTAAGGCGCGGCGCCACTGGTGGGAGGCGCAGCACCGGGCGCGCCTATTGGCTGCGGTCGAGAGGGAGGAATGAAAAGAGAAGCCACGCATGCGCACTGCGTGGGGTGTCGCCTTCGGCACTGCCCCGCCCCGCCCCGCCAGTGCGGGCGGGGCTGGGGAAGCCAGTGGGCGCCGCCGGATTTACATTCAACACGGGGCATCGCTGTGAATGGCAGCCCCCTGGGCACAGGGGATGCTCAGATACATGTAGAGCAGCCCCTTGCATCCTCACCCCATACGGCCCTGCTGGAGCAGCCCCCACTGCCCAGCTACAGGGGCTGTGGCTTACCTGCCCTAGGGAGTCCAGCAGCACCCCCGCGGCTATGTCCTTTCCCCAGCTCCTATGACCAGGCAGTGGGGGCTTTTCCAGCTCAGCTTCTAGGCCTGGGTAGTGGGGAAGCTCCAGCCACAGGCTCATGGCTTCCAGCTGAGCTCTTATGCCCTGAGCAGGTAGAGCTGCTCCAGCCAAGACTGGGAGGAAGGAAAGTGCATCATTCTGGCATCCCCTATGCTGGTACCCTTCTTACCTCACTGCTCTTAGTTAAGCTACTGCCAGGAGCAGCAAATTTGAGGCAAGGATGCCCCAAGCTGGACCACCTCCCCCCTCCCCCCTCCCAGAGAGATCCATAGCTGGACCACACAGTGGATTGAAGCACCTCTTGGTGGAACTAAGGAGTCTCAGCCTCACTGGGGCTTAGGTCCATGCTTTGAAAACACATCTCTCTCTCCATCCCTGCAGAGTCATCTCCCAGTGGGACCTCCTCGCATTAAGCCACCAGCACAGAGGAGATGCAGCTGAACTCCTCTTCTGCTCCAGTCAGCGGCTGCCTGTACCTGGGAGCTCAGGTCAGTACTGGCTCATCTTCACCATGATGTCACTGTTGCTTAGCTTCCCCTTCTTTCTCAGGTATTTCATTAGGTGAGGCCGTTGCCTCCAAGTTACCTTCATTCCATAATGGTGTTCTGGGGTGTCCTTGACTAGTGATGTTGAGTCATGGCTTTCCAATCTGTTGGCACAGACAATGACATCACTATGTGCATAGAGCGGGAAGGTATTCACTGGTGACACAGTGCCACTCTGACCAAGGCTCCTTGCAGATGACAGTTCTGGAGTCTGTATATGTGGTGGACTGAAGATCTCTAGCTCTTGAATAGGAGACTGAGAGGTTCTCTCTCGAAAGCTCTTTGGGTTGCTGGCTTTTGTTGCAGAGCCTGTCTTGGCCTTTGCATTAGTTTTAGAATGCCTTGTGCAGGTACAGGTAGAAGTTTTTGGATTCTCAAAAGTTAGAGAAGGAAATCTGCAGACAGCAGGTTTCTGACCAGCTCCTCCTCCTTGAAGGAATCCATAACTCTTTTCCTGGATCTGGAAGTTTTTGGAGGCATGCTTTTGCTTCTTACCTCCCTTGCCCTTGAAACCCATGGGTAGAGTGGTTTCAAACTGCGGGGACACCTGAAAAGCCAAACAGAGATGGTGAAAAACCATTTTCTCTCAGATGAGATAGCCCCTCACACGCCTTGGCTCCTCCACAAGGAAACAGCAACACCATTCTCTAATTCATCTATTGATCTTCATTTGAGAGCTGCTGTTGCCTCTTCCAGCACATGGTCTAGTTTACCGAGATTTCCTCAGCTGCAAACTATGTTCAATGCTCAAGACAGTGTGAAAAATTTGGAGGCTCACGTATCCACAAAGTGCAATTCTACTCTGAAATGCAGTTTTAAATGTGCTATCTTCTCTGAATATACTTAAACGCATATATTTTAGTGATAGAATAAATCTTTAATTGCTACTGAATCCTCCACAGTTCAAAGAGCAGGTTGGATTCTGTTTCTTCCCATGTTTACAAACCACCAGTCTTGTTGATACAATCAGGAAGACCAAGCAGCAGCACAGGTGTAACTGACACCAGAATATTAAAAGGCAGGTCACCATGTTAGCCTCAAACTAGGCAGAAGCCAATCTCTAAGGTACCACTATCCTGTCCTGTTTTCTGCCAGAATATTGTAGATGAAGGATAAGTATTAAAGAGGCTGAACTGGATTCTTAGCCCCCCAGCTGAGGGTGTTTCACTGCACAAAACACATCTTTTATAAATAAGGGACATCTATTCTGCAGTAATGAAGACAAAAAAACTAAAACTGGCTGTGTGGATTCTATGAGACTTTTCAAAGAAGACTTGCAATTCAAAGTTTTTTTAATAATTAAGTCACCTATTATGGGGTGAATTCTGATATTGTATTCTTAAGTTACTCTAGAAACCACCAGTCTCTTTCATGCATTAAATTACTGCGCAACATTTCACAAGCCATAACTTAAGTCAAACAGAAAAAAATGGCAAGTACCTATCCCACTGTTTTAGAGATTTCCAACCAAAACAATTGGAGGATACACAGGTTCTACACTATGGGGACTGCAGCCCCAGGAAATGTTTATGACTAGGATATTCATGCAATTGAGATTCAAGTGATGAAATGAGGCCTGAGACCTAACTTGGGATTCACTATAAGTAGTCAGGAGAAGTCAGAACAGAAGTTAGCCCAATAACTGCAATACTAGTTACCCAGCCATTACTTCTCAGACATCTCCAGATTTAAGGATATTTTCCAATGTGTTCCAGATCCAGTGATTCTGTCTCATCTCAGCAAGTGTTTTGCTTATTGATTTAGAAGCCATATAGCAGACTGCCTGCAACATGTTTAAAGTTGATCTGCTCTGAACTTCTTTCCGCTCCCCACAGCAAACAACATAGAAATTGACCTCAAATAACTCCAATTTGCATGGCTGGTGGAGTGTTCAAATGTATACTTGAAACCTCACTCCCTGGGGCTGCTTTGTTAAAAAAGATTTGAGTCCAAAGTGGCAATGCTGTTTATCAGAGCTGCCCAAAATGATAGCTGCAGCTAAAACCAAGGCAGTTCCCACAGTACAGCAGCACAACTATTTAAAGATCTTTGCACAAAATGGCATCATGCAGGCAGTGCAAATGACTGCAAGACTGAATAAAACAAACACTGAATTGCCCATGGGAGGGGGACACTGGAAGGAACGCATGGAAAGAAGATTAAAATACAAACTGAACTGGGGTAAGGGGAAGGGTCAAATGTACCAACCTTCCCTTCTCTTGCAACTACAGCTCATTACAAGGTACAACATCACTTTTAACTCCATGCCGCAGACATCAACAGTCCCTGGTTTATTACTGTATGAATAACAGCAGAAAAGCAAGCTGTTAAAGTAGACATAAAAATAAATGCTAAAGAGAAGAACTACAGTTAGGGGCATACAAAAATGGAGCTAGCACTTTAACTGAACAGCAGGGATCCTGGTTTTCTCTGATTTAAAAAAAAAAATCCACAATTTTCAGATTAAAAAAAGTAACCAAAATCCCCATTTTTCCATGATCAAAATGAAACACTATTACATATAATTAGTGGCATTTCATCTTGATCATGAAAAAATGTGGATTTTGAGTTACTTTTTTAAAATCTGAAAATTGTGGTTTTGGTTTTTTTTTTAAACAGAGAAAAGCAGGATCCCTGCTGAACAGATGGGTATTACTTTAGGCATAGCTTTCAGCCAACCACACTTACAGCACAGTAGCTATTTCAAGTATCAAAAAAAAAATTCCGTAAAATAAAAGAATAAATACTTTATTTTCTGTGCATAGGGTTTTGAATTACTATAAAATCCATAAAGCAATTTCTCTTTCTGGATCCCAGCATTCAATGTCATTATACTAATGTACATGACATGGAGTTCTGTTTCATTGCCAGTGGCCCTAAAGTATCATTCTGTACCCGAAGTGGCAATAAAGCTTGAGCTGCTTGTGACGTGCAAGAGTGGGCTTTAGAGCAACTCTGAACGCTACAGCTAGTTGAACCAAAAGGAAATAACGAAAAAGCACCCATTTATTGGCTCGTGCCAATATCCAGTACAGATCTCTCCGCTACCTCGTAAAAGAGAAACAAAACAAAACACTGTATGAAATGAAGCAGCAGGAAACCTGTACTTACCCACTCAGTGGAGGCATTCTGGTCTACCGGTCTGGTAGGAACACATCTTGGGTTCTCAGCCAAAGGAAGAGAAGACCCATAATGATGAACAGATCCCTCCCATGGCCTCTCAAGGAAGAGCAGCTCTGGCTTCTTGGCCTTGCGGGTGCATTTTTTCTTTGGAGGCATCAAAAGGCTTGAGGAAGCCACTTAGAGACTTCATGATGCTTGCTGGAGCTAGTCAAGAGAAGAGGAAGACTTCTCAACTACTCCCAGATCTGCCAAGAACAAACGGAGGGACCTGAGGACACCAAGCAATCTTGAATTTCTTTTAAAAGTAATGCTTCTGATTGTGCCTAAGCTCTCTGAAAAGAACCGTTTCTAACAAAGACTGGAATAATAAATACATTGCTCTACAGACACTGAGCTAGGCTGGATACAAATCGATGACTTTTTCAGTTTAAGTTAGAAATGGCAATCTACATTAATCCCTGCATTGTTGAAATCCTTTAAAATGAAAGAAAATAGTAACGTGGTGCACACTGCCCACCAACACTTTAACGTGAAACTACCAAACTAGGTGGCTACAGCAAAGGTGCTGCGCCAGCTTCTGTGCGGGTCACCTCTGGTGCTGCAGATACAGAAGAGGCAACGGTCTTTTCTTTGGTCCAGTCAGTTATTTATTTGTTCACGGCTGAGCAACCAAAGGAGACACTTCCTTCCTCCTCCAACCTACCGAGGTGGGCACGGCTGAGACCCACCCGTGCTCAGCGTGCGGCCCCCGGACCCACAGCACCGGGCCGCGGGGCGTTCGACTGCTGAGGAGCAAGTGTCCGTTAATGTCGCCACGCCCCTGGGCCCGCCCTGCTGCCCACTTCCCTCGTGCCCCTTTTCCCTCAGAGTCAAACGGGGCGGGGCCACACCTGTGTCCCCCTCTGCGGCCGGACTGGGGCAGCGACCCGCCCCCTCCGCACACCCTTCCTTTGCGGGAACGAGCCCGACTGCCCCGCGTCAGCCCCCAGCGCCAGCCGGCCCGGGCCGGGCCCTACCAACCCTATGGGGGGGTGTCTTGCCCCCCGATCCCGGCGTAGTGGCGGTTGATTGAGACCTCCCCCGCGCCACCTCCCATCTGCACAAAGCCACAGCGATCACTGATTGGCCGCGCCCCGAATGGAACTGCCGGGCGCCCTCCCATTGGCCGCGGCTGGCACGTGACGCCAACGAGCCGCCGGGCGCCAAATTCAAACAGGGACACGAACGGCGGAGCCTGGGGCAGCGCTCGAGCCCGGAAGCGGCTGCGGACCCTCCCTTCCCCCCACCCGGCCCCGCGGGGGAGGGGCCCTGCTAGGCCCATGGCGAGCGCCGGCGCGGGCCCAGCATGAGGAGCAGCCCGCGCCGGCCCCTGATCTTGAAGCGGCGGCGCCTGCCGCCCGCGGCCCGTGATGAAGCGCCGCGACGGGCCCCGGGCGCGGCGGCGGCGGAGCTGGCGGGCGCGGGGATCCGCGTCACGGCGCACCCGAGCCTGCCGCGCACGCAGGTGGTGGCCATCCCGCCCGGCGCCGACCTGCGTAGCGTCATCGAGGCGCTGACGGCCAAGGGCAAGGGCTGCGGCAGCGACGGGCCCACCAAGTTCATCCTTATCAGCGGCGGCACGGCCTCGGCCCCCAGCCCCGCGCGCCGCCTGCCCCCCGGCGGCAGCGACCCCGGGCCCCCGGGCCAGGGCCAGGCCGGCACCAGTACGTAGGCTCCGCGCTCCGCTCGGCCTGCGGCGGGCGGGGGGTGGTACGGGGAAGCTCCCGGCCGCGCTTGGGGGCAGGAGTTCCGAGCCTGAGTGCTTCCGCTCGGCGCTGGCCGCACAAGCTGGGCGCTCCAGACAGGCGGAGCAAAGGTTTTTTGGAAGCTGGGCTTCAGGCTTGCTAGGAGATGTGGGCCTGGAGCCAGGTGGGGAGCTGGGCACTTGACATCACTCCATTTTAGTCTACAGAAGAGAGGACTTCATAGCAGCCTTCAACTACCTGAAGGGGGGTTGGAAAGGGGCTGGGGCTGGAGCTGGACTGTTCTCAGTGGTGACAGAATAAGGAGCAATGGTCTCAAGTTGCAGCAAGGGAAGTTTAGGTTGGATATTAGGAAGACTATTCTCACTAGGTGGGTGGTAAACACTGGAGCAGGTTACCCGGAGAGGTGGTGGAAGCTCCATCCTTGGAGGTTTTCCAAACCTGGCTAGATAAAGCTGGGTCTGGGATGATCTAGTTGGGGATGGTCCTGCTTTTAAGCAGGGGTTGGACTAGATGACTCCTGAGGTCCCTTCTAGCCCTAATTTTCTATGATTCTATGAAATGCATGGCTAGAGATACCAGGAAAGGGAGATCTCTGTTGCTTTTGGACTGGCAGCTCCAGCTTCTTCCTTGCTACCCCCTTGTAAAGAAACTTGGTCCACGCCACACCAGGGATGGAGGTTATATTTTCTCAGCTTGGACTTGAATGGCCATTTGGGCTTCTTCCCCATGGGGTTACCTCAACCACTGCCTGCTGACAAACACACTTTTCTAACAAAAAGAAGCCTCTGTCTTGTGTGTGTGCTGGTAGATAAACTCCCACATGTGCAAATGTGCCTCTGTATGGGTGCTCCACAGTCTGTAGGTAGTAGCTCTGCTGCTGCATGTGGCTCTTAGACTAAGGAAAATAAATGTGTTCACTTTTTGCTACTGCTGTTCTAGGGCCCTTGCAGACAGCCAGGCTTTAGTGCTCTTGAGAATCGCATCAACCTGGGGCAGATGCTGCAGGCTGGCAAAGTTGCGAGCAGCAGGCAATGGAGTTGCTTACGTGGAAAAATGAAATTTGGGAAGGATCAAGTGGGATGTTTTCACCTCCTTCAGAATGGTCAAGAGCCCCTGGCAGACAGATAGAATAGCAACCACTTTCAGCAGTTTGAGAAAGAAACTGAAAAGACCCTCTTCCTTTTCCAGGCATTAGGGGATAGAAGAGACAGTTCACATTGAACAGTTACAATTTGGGATGTTTGTGAGCTAGAACCTGAGGAAAGAGGTGGTACTCAAGTAATTGCAAGAGATCAAACTAGAGTAGGAAGGCCAGCACCCTTCTCGCTTCACCGCATGCATCTCTGCCAGGAGCTGAGCTCATTAAGGTCCTTCCCAGGCTTCTGTTGGTAGAGTGCATGTCTTTATTTTTCATGGCCTCTGTTGCTAAGTTTAGTCCTCTGGCTAGTACATGCCTGAATTTCCTTTTTGTTAAGAGTTGCTTTCAGCAGAAACTCATTTTAGTTCAAGGAACAGGGTGGGAGGAGGGATTCCAATTAAAGCTATCTTTTTAGGCTTGAAGCTACAAATTGGGAGTAGGACCCATCCACAATTAAACCAGAAACTCTGGCTACTTCCACAAGGTTGTTTAGCTTTGTAGTGCTATTGTGTACCTATGTCTTAAGGGGGCACTGAAGATATCTTTGAGGTTCCTGGCTGGGGTGTCCTTCAAGGATTCTGAGATGTATTTGCAGATAAGTGAGTAATGCTCTGGGTCAATTTCTCTGCAGGCAGTGGAGAGATGACAAGCTGTGCATTGGATAACAGCCTAACTAACATCCAGTGGCTGGGAAGGATGAGCTCTGATGGTCTGAGTCCTTCCACTGTGAAACAAGAGATGGAGAAAGAGAACCAGACCCCTGTACAGATGGAGGGAATCAAGGTAAGAAGCACTCTAGGGATGAAAGGACTAGAGCATAAGATAGAGGAAACCTCTGGAAAGGGGAAGGAGATGGGATACGTAGGTGAGAAACCTTGGAGGCAACAGACAGCGGGAGGCATACAACCTATGGAAGAGAGGAGCTGTCTCCAAGGAGGAGTACTCTTGTGCTCGGGAGTGCAGGGGGGCTATTAGGAAGGCCAAGGCGGGAGTAGAGCTTCGCCTGGGGACTAGGATCAAGGACAACAGGAAGTCCTTTTCAAATATGTGGGGAGCAAAAAGAGAGCCCCGGACAATGTCGGGCCTCTGAGGGATCGTCGGGCAACCTGGTGCTCGCAGCCGATGGGAAGGCGGAGATCTTCAATGGGTTCTTTGCCTTGGTCTTCCTGAGGGGGGACTGGGACATCCCTCCTGCTGGAGGCCTGTATTCCCCCTCGGGAATCACTGCTAGGGTGAGGGTAGACCTGGTGGAAGGGCTTCTGGAAGGGCTGGATGTCTTTAAGTCGGTGGGCCTGCATGACCTGCACCCAAGGGTGTTGAGGGAACTGGCGGGGGTGATTGCTGGGCCCTTGGCTCGGTTATACGAGCGCTCTTGGAGCTCTGGACAAGTGCCGG
>JAGPOW010001296.1:9334468-9355742 GCA_030014935.1 Caiman crocodilus | reverse complement strand
GACCAATGGTCACAAGTTACTGGAGAGCAGGTTTAGGTTGGACATTAGGAAACACTACTTCGCAGTTAGGGTGGCTAGGATGTGGAACCGGCTTCCTAGAGAAGTTGTTCTTGCTCCTACCTTGGGTGTCTTCAAGAATAGATTGGATAGGTACTTGGCTGGGGTTCTGTGACCCTGGCACGCGTTCCTGCCATTGACGGGGGGTCAGACTGGATGGCCTGCTCTAGGCCCCTTCTGACCCTAGATACTATGATATGATGACATAACACAAGCCTTTTTCCCATGGAAGGAGGGTGGGTAATCTGGTGAAAAGAAGCCTGAGGGGGGAATTTGATAACAATCTTCAAATACAAAGAATAAGTTGCTTATAAAGAAGACGGAGACTCTTTCCACTGGGAACAGGGCAATAAGTAGTGGTCTTCAATTACGAGATGGGAAGTCTAGGTTAGAAAGTTCATCCTAATAACCAATCTAGGCAAGTTAAACTCTGGAAAAGATTATTTGAAAAGGTTTGCAATCTCCTTCACTGGAAGCTTTTAAGCGTGTTAGACAAATACTTGAATGAGGCATTTTAGATATGGATGCTCCTATCTTGAACAAGGGTTTAGACTAGATGACCTCCTGTAGTCCCTTCCAGCTCTGTTTTTCTGCAATTCTATGTGGAGCCGTGCAGCAGGCTCCAAATTCCTTAACTTGCAACTCTCACTGTGTCCTTTTCTCTCCCAGATAGAGGAGGATTCTAGTTCTGTTGCTTCAACCTCCACTTCCTCATGGCAGGACTCAATATCAGAACGGCCCCCCTATTCCTACATGGCCATGATCCAGTTTGCTATCAACAGCACAGAGAAGAAACGTATGACTCTGAAGGACATCTACACTTGGATTGAGAATCACTTCCCTTACTTCAAGCATGTGGCCAAGCCAGGCTGGAAGGTAATATGCTGTCCAGCAGTCATGTCCACTTGTGCGGGTGAAGTCAGATAACAGGGTAACTGTAGTGGGACTGTTGAATGCAAATAGAAAAACAATTACCCAGTCAAAAAGCATCAACCTGTGAAACAGGATAGAAAATAGTTTTATAAAGTGCCACCTTCTATTCCTGACATTCCCTTTTCTGTTTCAACCTCTCCACCATTCTCTTTCCTGCTCTAGCCAGGCAGGGGAGAGGATAACTGGTCACTAGGCTGGGAGCTGGGCTCCTAAATGTGAGGGGATCAAGCAGCTTTTGTGATTAAGACGACCAAGCATATGGTAGATAAATTGGATCAAAATCTGCCATGGGCAGAGCCTCGCTCCCTGGACTGTTGTCTGAGGATGTTAGTTGCACTCTGTAATCAAAAGCCCTAAGATGTCTTGTATCTTTCCAGAATTCTATCCGACACAACCTATCCCTTCATGATATGTTTGTCCGTGAGACGTCTGCTAATGGTAAAATCTCCTTCTGGACTATACACCCTGATGCCAATCGCTATCTCACGTTGGACCAGGTGTTTAAGGTGAGTGCCTCCTGTGAAGGGAACAGGATGGCTTTCCTGATTCCTGAACTCCAGGATGTTTGGCTGCAGCTGACCTTAGCAGGGAGGTGAAGCTGCCTTGATGTACAGCCTGTGTTTTTAGAGCTTCAACTAAGTCATTTAACTTGAGAAATGGTGGGTTCCTTATCTGAAGTAGGAGGCATTTTGTTTTGGTCAGGAGTGATGTGCTGGAGCATGTTGAAAGCAAGGCTTCGCTGGGCACTGTGCCAGCCTTGGCACGTGAATCCTGAAGAAGGTCAAGCTATTGGCCATACACTTTCCGAGAGCCAGAGGCAAGTTCCCAGTGCAGGCTTGCATTACGTACAGTGGGTCTTGAACTATTTCTTCCTGCAGTTCTAATTCTGACTGGGGACAGGGGCAGAATTTCCTTCTGTCTGGGAGCTGTAGAACAAACAGCATCATCCTGTGAAAGAAATGAAAAGAGCTTCCCTTTTATAATGCTATCTCAGAATAAGTGTAGTGAATTCTTCCCATGTTCTATGTGATAGATGTGCATGTTCAGTGGTTAGTTGCTTAAACATGAGAACCAGGTTAAATGTCGCAGTTGTTTCCCCCTTTGGTTGGTAACATCCTCTTATTTTTCTCCTTCCTGATGCCTTGCTGCCACCAGCCACTGGATGCGGGGTCACCAACGTCGCCTGAGCACTCTGAATCAGTAAGACTTTCCCTCTGGCTCGGGGCTTGAGCTGCTTTACCTCCTGCCAGTCACTGCAGAAAAAGGACAGGATAGTTGGGAGGGGGAACAGGTCACCCTTCACGAGGACAGGAGGCATGCCTACAGCCTGGCATAACTGAGGGCGAGTTTTCTAACTGTCTGCAGAAAATGCAGACCTGATAATTATGGATGCAAGTTTGCAGCAGCATGGGCATCTCTCTGGGGACTTCTTGGAACTTACAGCTGAAGAACTGACCTGAAGTTCATCTCCAGAGAACACAGCCCCGCCACTAGTTTCAGGAACAAACCTGGTCTCCTTAGTTACAAGTTTTACTCCTTTTTAGGGGTGCAGCTCCAGGAAGAGTAAAATCTATGCATTCCCTTTCTCCTTCTGAATCCTGGTAGCAGTCTGGCAGTTAGTAACAAACTTCCATCCTGCCAACTCCTTCGAGTAGCTTAATGATATTGGATATGCAGGAAGCTAACTGGACATGCCTCCATCTTCTTTCCAAACCTATGCTTCTTTTCACCTGCTTTAAACTAAGTCCTCTTTCCCTCTGCTATTCCACTTAAGCATTTGGGGCTGCAGTTTGTCCAAAACACGCAATAAAGCTGTGCTCTTCACCTTTCCTCCAGCAGTAAGGACACACTGGAACCATGTCACTCCACAGCCAGAGAAACTGTCATGCCAGATCTCTTTTTCTACGAGACTTTTGAGTGCCAACTGGCTGAGAGATGGCATGGCTATGCAACAGGAGGTGGCACAGAAACAGCCATCAGCATGATCACTGAGTGGTAACAGCTTTTCTCTCTGCATTAGCTTAGGACACGCCTCTGGATCCACATTCCTGAGTGAGGCAGTTTGAATAGAGATGGGTTCTTCTCCCTAACTCTACTTTTTCCCCTCTTTTTCCCACAACGACCATAGCAGCAAAAGCGACACATTTCTGAGCTCCAGAAGAATCTGGGAGGCAGCAGCTGCAGCAAAAATGAAGCACAGAATGCGCGTGAGTGTGCATCTGTCTAGGCCAGAGAGCAAGTCAGGGCTCTAACTTGCATGATGGGTACTTTGAATGTAAGCTGTCATTCCTAGCCCAGAAACAAACTGCTGTTCAGCTTGGCCTGCTTGCAGGCTTCCCATGGCACTTCCTGTCTGACAGATTTGGAGCCAAGGGCTGTGCTGCCACATCTGAGAGACAGTGTCTTGAGAGAGGGAGTAATAGGTGCTCAGAGCGAGCAGGAGTTGAGCCCAGGGTGTGCTGAGAGGCCCACTGGGGTTCAGTTTGTGCTTGTTCATGAGGGCTCCTGGGTTTAAGCTTAGGACATTATCGCCCCAACCTCCAAACAGAAAAGGCAGGGAGAGGGTGAGCCTCATCCCTGCAGTTGGTTATTTTCTAGCATGAGGGATTGAGGTTGGTTCCATCTCCCTAGCTCCTGGGTCTCCCTAGCTTTGTGCCTGGGCCTCTGGAGGTGAAAAGCCTTCTTCCGGAAGATGCCAGCTGACCCTTTCTTGACCCTTTCCAGGCCGAAAGATGAAGCCGTTGCTTCCTCGTGTCAACTCTTATCTGGTTCCCATCCAGTTCCCTGTAAGCCAGCCTCTTGTTCTGCAGTCCTCTGTGAAAGTACCTCTGTCTGTGGCCCAGGGAGCCTCCCTCAACAGCTCAGAGACAGGTCGGAGCAGCAAGCGTGTACGCATTGCTCCCAAGGTTGGTGTTTGGTTAGCTTTGGTCTCCAGATGGGCCCACTTGTTCCTGCTTCTACCTTTTTGTGCCATCTGTTCCTTGCACCCTTTCCCTGTTGTCCTCAATGCTTGGGGAGTCGGGAGGACTGGTGCTGGCCAGCACTTGGCTGTCTTCTCCCAGGGTGGCTATTAGCTGCCTTGTCATAAGAACTCAGCTTACCCTTCACTTGGGGTGTGAACCAACAACTCCTCCAGTGTGCAGCCAGGATGAAGCAGACAGGCATGAGGGCACCCCCTCTCCTCCCTTCCCCCCACCCCCCCACTGGTACTCAACAGCTTTGAAGAGAGGTTCTTATTGCAGTGACTTGTCTTTTCTTGATAGAGTATCCCTGCACACACTTTGCCATCTCATTCTAGAGGTTTCAGGGCTGAGCATCTGTGAGCAGTAATGTTTTGTTAATTCTCCAGTTACTGTTGCCTGGAAGAAAATTGGCAGTAAAGGTCCTCTCCCATGGCATTTTACTGGCTCTGCTCCCAGCTGTCTTGCAGCCTTAATACCTTTCCTAGCCTTTATGTAAAGTTACATTTCTAATGGAGCCACATCAGTCCCTTAACTGATCCTTAGGCTTCACATTAGGCTACAGTGTATATGGGGATGGAAGCTATTGCTCCCTGTCCCATTGAACTCTTTCTATATTCAGTCTTGCCCTTTCCTAGAAGCTTTGCTCTGAAGGGACACCTTTTGTAAGTGCTCTACACCAAGATCCTTCCCATGGGCTGTTTGGGCTTTTCCTGCTATTGGTCTCCAGGCCTCTCAAGCCCTGTTACTGCTGCTGATTTAAGGGATGAGCTTCCCCTATTCTGCTGCCTTCTCCCTGTTGCATTCCCTGTGGGGGGAAGAAAGATGTGTACTTGACCCATGGTTTCTCATGCTAACACATCTTTCCTCCCTTCTGTGCTCCCTTTGCAGGTCTTGTCATCTGAAGAGCCATCCCCCTTCCTGCCCATGTTGCCTGTCAAGGAGGAGAGTCAATGTGAGGAAGGGCCATCCCCATTTGCTTCAGCCCAGTCATTGCAGGAGAATGTCTCTCAGACTGGTAAAGAACCAGCTTCCTTCCCTGAAGCCCTGCACATAAAGGAGGAGCACGAGGGCTCATGTCCTGATGAATGGCTTTCCCCACTCCCCGCAGCCTTTTCTATAAAGGAGGAGCCAGCGCAGCCTGATGAAGAACAAGGCCTGTTCCTCCCAGTACCATCTGTGAAGCAAGAAAAACATTTCACCATGCTGAAGTCCCCACCCCGGGGCATATCTGACACGCTAGTTATAAAGAGACGGGAAAGGCGGGAAATGGGCAGGTCAAGAAGGAAACAGCGCCTAGTGCTGCCTTGCTCAGAAGAGCCTCTCCTAGTTCTCCCTGAGAGCAATAGCTCTGACTCTTTCAGGCTGGCATCAGACCTTCCCTACCTGCAGGAAACCCAGCCTCTAGAAAACATGTCACAGCTGAGCTGTTGCCAAGAAGAAGGTGGTCCCTTTAAAACACCTGTCAAGGAGATATTCTGCAAGCTGCCAGTTTCTTCCACCCCCAGCAAAGTCCCAGCTGCTACCCCACCAATGGGGGGGCTCAACCCTTGGAGATCTGTACCGCTTGCTAAGGAAAACAGCACCCTGGACTTCAGCCCTGTGAGAACACTTACAGCACCATTCGCATCCCTTCAAGAGAACCTGGATTTGTTGGGTTTCAACAGCACTCCTCTTAAGAACCCTCTCTTTGAGTGCCCCCGAGAGCTTCTCAATACAGAATCCAATGACATGGTCTCAGGGCCACTCGCAAGCTCTCCTGCTTCCAATCCTGAATCCACCAAACAGTTGTCATCCCCAGAACTGCGAGCTTCGGGCCTTCCAGAAAACCGCTCACTCATGGAGGGCCTGGTCTTGGACACCATGAATGACAGCTTGAGCAAAATCCTGCTGGATATCAGTTTTCCAGGCCTAGAGGATGACAACCTGGCAACAGATATTAGCTGGTCCCAGCTCATTCCTGAACTGAGATAGACTGACCTGGGCTGAGACCTGGAGACTTATTCCTATGTTGCAATTGATGCTGGGCTCTACTGAGATTTGCTCAGATGGGATAGGCAGATCTCAGAGGTTGGCTTTGACTTACTTCCACACTGTACAAGATACACTGGGCTGTACCAACACCTGCTTGATTGCTGCTATAAGCTCACTTTATGAGCTGCAATAGATGGGGGGTCTGGGACAGGCTGGGGACCCCTTATCACAGGCCTGAGTTATTGAAGTTCCTTGTTGAAAGGGAAAATCTCCAGGTGGGTGCTAAATGGCCCTGATACCCTGGAGGAAGTAAAGACAGGTCCCTCATATATCTGTGGCTTAGAGAAAAACCCCAGACCTTGTCCTCAGCAACTTATTTGTCATAACATACAGATTGTTTGCATTTTTCTTTAATGTCTAGTCTGTAGGCTAAATGCCTTTGTAAATATTGTACATTCCTTAAATTAGTTGTAATTATAAATGTAATGTTATTCTTGTAGGTCTTTTATGGGAGTAGAGCTGGGTGGTAATAGACTTGGCTTATACTGTCATTCCCAACCTCTTTTCCAATCTGTTGAGGCCTCAAGATTACCCTTTTAGGTCTTCCTTGAATTCAGAAACACGCTGGTATATAAACTCGTGGTCCTAAATGTTACTTGGGGCAGATATCTAAAAGATCACTTCCACATTCTATCACGGTTTTTTTTAATTCTAGGATCCAAGAAAAAAACATTTTGCTCAGTCTTCCTCTCATAGTTGCACCTTTCCTGGCTATGGAGGAGGAAAACAGTTTCTCTTAAATCTAGTTCTCACTTCTCTGATGCTACAGCCCACTTAAACACCTAGCCAGAGTTATTGCTGTAGCTAAAACTGACTTTTGCTGGACTGCTTCCAAATGCCCTAATCAGCGAGACGGACTGAAATGGTTAAGAGAATAATTGCACAGTGAAATCTTCATGCAAAAAGTGGTCTCTTGAAACATGACATACACTACTTGTGTTTCTCTCACTGAAGTATGTAATAAGGCTGCTGATCCCAATTATATAGAGTTGACATAATAAAAGCAGAAAGTGCCATAAAATACTTTACCTTGGTTTTCCTGTTCAAAAACAGCTGTATGTCACCAAGCTCTGTTTCTGCCTTCAATTGCTACTTGCTATATAAAGCCAGGGTAAAAATGCTCCAATGAGTTCTGCCTTTGCTGCTGTTAAGGGTCCTATTCCCCATCACCATTTTTTCTCCTTTTATGCTGCTGCTTTATGGCAATTCACATATGCCTGAGGCTCATGCTCTAGTCCTGTGACCCAGCTTTGCAACCAGGCTCTAGCCTGCTTTAGAATGTAATTGGATCGGGGGGGAAAATGGGGAGTTGTGGGGAAGAAGGATGAGTTTAGTTCTACCTTGCCTGTATCGGGAGCAATCCTACTAGCATGGATATTACTTTGAGAAGAAAAATTGTTCAAGGGTTAGAGAGCTAGTCTGCAGAGAGACACCTAGATTTCATTCATATTCTGCCAGAGTTGTCCACAATCCTGGTGATTGTGAACAATTTTGTGTTCCCTGTTCTCTCTTTTAAAATGGAAATAGTACTGCTACCCTGTCTTGTAGGGGTGCTGTAAGGATAAATTCATTAGACTTTGTGATGAGCTCTGATGCTATAGTGATAGAAGGCCATGAGTGAACTTAAAAGGGATGTGTCCAGTTCAGATGTCCAGGTGGAAGAGCCAGGCAGTAGCTGGACTTTTCCTCTGCTAGGAAGAAAACCTCCTTCTCCCCATCCCAAGCACTATTTAACTTTTAGAGGGGAGGAGAACTAGAACAAGATGTTTAAAGATAAAGGAGGTGGATGGAAAATGCAGGGGAGCAAGGGCAAAGGAACAAAGGAAATCGCAGCAGAGACAAGAGGAGAAAATAAATGGTGGCATCTGTGGCTGAGCATGGAGCAAAGGAATAGCAACCCATCACGATGCCAAGGAGTTCAACTAAAGACAGACTGGGAGGTACTTAAGCACGAAGCCACTCTGGGATTCAAGCAAGTGGCGAGACTTGCTGAATAGAGAAATGCAGCATAGGCCCATCCAATCCGGTATCTTGGGGCTAGGGTGAGATAGCAGGAAACACCACAAAGGACTATTAAAGAATTACATGTCCACAGGGGTAGTTTTCTCTAGCCTCCATCAGTTAGGCATTGGTTGGTACCCTGTGGACAAGGATTTTTTTATGTTGAGAAAACATCCAATTATATGAGAAGTTACAAGACTAGTTGTTTCTTGCAGCAAGTTTCACAGGTTAACAGACTGGAGGAAACAAACTGGCCTCTAAAGACCTTTGGGCCATTTTAATAATTTTATGTTATCAACCCTCCCTTATTCCTAAAAAGCTCACATTAGGAGAGAAAGCCAATGGGGTTTTGGAGTCTAACTAAAATTTTCCCTAATACCAATTGCCCCTCAATTATTGCACTACCTTATTTTTCTAATAAGCAGGAAGCGCCCTTGTAGTAATATGTAGTATCATTTTCAACACTTTGCCAGGGGCTTCAGAGAACTGTGCTAAGTCCAAACTATTCCTGTTTCCCACTTTTTAATTACCAAAGCTTTGCTTTTTTTTTTTTTTAACTGTAAGTTACCTTAAAGAAAAATGTCAAGTTAAAGACAGATGCCTTCTATATCCTTGAAGCTAGTGGAACATTGCTTCCTGCACTGTATTTTCCTAGGGCAGGGGTGCTTATCCCATATCTTGCAGGCCAGATCTGACCCACAGAGCCACATCAGCCAGCCCAAAGGGCTCCCCAAGGGTCTGGAAATTTGGCTGCGAGGAATATTAATTACTGCTCCCCTTGTGCCAAATTTCCAGATTCACAGAGAGCCCAACAGGCTGGATAATATATATGGCCATATGGCCAGATTGCTTCAGTATGCGGCCAGATTGCTTCAGTATGCAGCCAGATTGAGATTAGGCCTATGGACCAACCCCACAGATGACGCCACATGAGATCCAGCCCACAGACCAACCCCATGCTATTCATCCAACCTGCAAAGCCAAAAAGTTGAACACCAAAGTTCTAGAGGGGTTTCAGTAATCCTGTAGGTGTGTCTCTAACCATTTGGAAAACTATCAGACCGGAAAAGATCATAACAGGTCAGGGCATTTTTTTATGTTGCTTTGGTTTTTCTACTTTCCTTCCCAGTATTAACAGACAAACCCAGACCTCCTTAACTTTAGTTCCATTAAACTAATCCCAAGTGTCTGGTACTCCAGCCTGCTAGTTAAATGCATCTTTTTTGTCTTCGCAACATTCCAACTTTAGACGTTTTAGACATCTCATCTCATGTTTTGGTTTAAATATATTTTCAGAAAGCAATACCTGTGACTGCTCTACTGAGAGTGTTTCTTATCTCAGGCTTTCCCCTATCTATATGTTTCTGTATCTGTGGAGTTACCCTGTCCAGAATGCAACATGCTAACTGTGATCCCAGTCATTCTGGCTTCCCTGTTTCATCATTTGATGTGTCCGCAGATACAGTCCACGTATTTGTGATTACCTGGTCCCTTTTGTTTCAAATTAGAGGGGAAGCCTATAAGAAGTGCAGAAACTTCTGCATATTAACGTACATTCAAATAAGGAGACATAAGTAAGTTGTAGCTAACCAGTTTGGGAATTAAAATGCAACTGTGTGTGTCAGTGCCAGGGAACGAGTAACTTGGTCTGGGGGGAACAAGTTTGCTGTTTTCAAGTACAAACCAGAGTTGGAGAGGGCATCCAGATTCCAGGGACAAGCCAAGCCAGGAAAATGAGGTTACGAGTGAAGTCCACAAACAAGCTGAATCACAAAAGAAGGATATCAAGAAAGCAGGCAGAGTTACCAGAGATGCTGCCTTAGGTCAGGAAAAGCCCAGTTGCCCAAACTCTTTCTGTTCCTCTCCCTGGTCTTATATAGAGGAAATGGAGGGTCAGATGATAGGAGTCAGCCACTTCATATTAGGGAATGGATAGAAACTCGGCACTGTTGGAGGCTTTAGCCAGGCTCTTTCTAGCCCTTAGGAACAACAGCAGGGTGGGGATGATGACTTGATCAGACCGGGCTGGAAGGTTTAAGACTGCAAGCTTGATACTGTACACTATTCAGTTATATTAAAACACCAAAAGGAGGAGTTAAATCCTAAAAGGTTAAGTGACAAGAAATGAGATGTGACTTGCTAGGTGAAACTAAAGAGAATTTCTGCTGCTCACTGCTGAGAGCAGAGTTAGACCAATGTGAAGTATTTAATGAAAAGGGCACCACGTGTTACGAGGAAAGAAGAAATTAAAAGTCTGGTTGTAACTTGAAAGATTGAAGGAAGGAGAGATTGTGGAAGACAGAGGTTGACTTATGTCAAGAGTATCTAAATGGATGAATGTATTAACACTGGAAATTCTGTATGCCTCAAAGAGAAGGGATCTGTGGAAGACCATGGTCACCAATGTCCTGTTTGGGTATGGTTCCTAGAGAGAGAGACCGTGTGTAGTGAAGAGCAATAAGCATATCAGAGGCTTGTAGGGAGCACCCAGAACTGGCAAAAAGACATACCATGAGCATGTCAGTCCCACTCCCATGTCCAGCTGCAGGTAGTTGAGCAATACAAACACTTAATTCTAAGCTTGCAAGACAGTTTGAGATCTCGGGGACTAAACGTGGTTGGGAGTCAGAAGGCTCATTTATTCCCAATTCTTCAATTCACCATTGCATATCTTAGGGAGATGAATTCAGAGACTGTAAGGTATAGCCATTTTGGGAGGTCACATGATCATATAAGGTACAAGGATTTCACTAAATGGTTTCTAAATGAAGTCCATAATTTATGGTTAAGCATCAAGCGTTTTTCCCCTCTAAGGAACTACCAACGTGCCCCTAAAGTGCTCTGGTTGATGGCTACTCTTTGCCTAACAGACTGAAAAACATTCAGTTTAGGGACAATCTGCTTACAACATCTGTGGGAAAAATGGTGCATTTTGCCTTTTGGCAGAGCCACCCCTGGGGGTGTGCGGGGCCCAGGGGATATCAGCCTGTGCAGGAGGGTAGGGGGTGGCAAGCGACCGGAGCGCAGAGCTGGTGCCGTGCAGAGACCATGCGGAGTGGTGGTGCCCTTGGGACAGTCTGCAGGGCCCCCCCAAAGCGTGGGGCCTGGTACATTTGGCCCCCCCAAAGGACAGCTCTGCCTTTTGGTTTATCCACAAAGTCCCTTTGAGACTGCCTCCAGCTGAAGTCATAATTCTTTGCACATGACATCACAACTGCCTGCTGTGAAAAGCAATTGGAGTTGCTGAGTGCAGAACTCAGCAGGGCCTGATAGGAAAGTCAGAGAGCCATAAAGCTAAGTTTGCACAGAGGTACAAGGCCTGGGTAGAAAAGAAAAGGAAACAAAGATGAGGCTGGCAGAAGAGTAAAGAATTGTTTCTTTCTTTCCATTTCCCTCTGCCCTTATGTGTGTGAGTGTATAATAAATATACACAGGGGCAGATCCAGGATTTTACAAAGTGGGTATGGGGGTGCAGGAACAGTGACCAGTGCTGCAGGGCTACCTGCATCCTTGCTCTCAGCCTCCATGCTCTTTCCCCCATGGGGGCAAGCAACCACATCACAGGAGCAACAGCTGGAGACTTAATTTTAAATCCCAAAGAAGGTAAGAATTTCCCACATCCCTGCTCAGAGGCATGGCCTATCCCCACCTAACCTGTCTGCCACTGTTGGGTGTCCTCACTGTCCCAGGGGCAAGGGGACCTTGTATCCCACTCTGGGTGGGTGAAGCAGGTTGAGCTCAGCTTGAAAATGGCTGGCCCCAACCTGCCTTTTCCCCCCCGCCCCCCCACTGCCACCCCAGTGTTCCCCACTTGCCTGGGAGCACGCATGGGGACAGGAAACCCACCTGCTTCTTTGCTGCCATCACCGTCACAGTCCTTCCATAGCAAAGGACTTCATCATTTACTAAGTTTTGTTGGAGAGATGAGATTTTTCTCTAGAATTTGTAGTTGTCCCTTGTCCTCTACATCTACAGGCATTTAGAAGAATTTCTAAAGATCGCCTATGATACAGTCTCTGCATCATGACAGCACAGTTTCAAACATTCATTTCAGGCAAGGAAATGAATAGCTGTCTAGACAGGGAATTAGTGGCCTTTCTCCCCACTATAGCAATGCATTGGACCTCAGGAGAGGGTGTTGGTGCCCGTTCTGATTCTGCACAGGACGCTGGCCTCTGCTTGCCTGCCCCAAAGAACTGAACATTTGTAATGTGTACAATACAGCTGCCTAGTCTGTTTGCTTGTGGTGGTGGCCAGTGGCCAACCACAGGGCCCTTTTGTAACTTGGACTCCGTATAAATGGTAGATAAGAGGCCCCCAGGCAGTCTGTAGTCTAAAAGAGAAGAGAGACTCAAGGGAAGGGAAAGGAGAATAAATATCAGCACCATAGCTTTGGGGTTGTTAATGCGATCCTTTTTAGTGGGATTATGTTAGAAAAAGATTAGCTCTTTGGTTTTCCAACTAACAGAGAAGGAGGGTTGCGTTAGAAGCAGTGGAGGGACAAAAGAGAAAGGGCTACTGCTGTTTGCTGAGCTTGTCCCCATAGAGACTCTTTGTGGGTTTGTGGTGGCTACAGGCTGGCAGTTCTTGTGCCAGTGGGTGAGCAAGGGAGCCCTTTAGACCCGGCTGTATGCTGTGGGGTATGTGTTATTTCTCTCATGACTGAAGTTGCTGCAGAAATGTGGATGTTGCAGATGACATGTGTGGGAAAAGAAATCTATAAGGGTGTCCAGAATCTGAACATCTTATAGCAGGAAGAGGAACAAGCACAGACTGTTCAAGAATGAATTAAGAGGACTGAGGAGCACTGGCAGAGGAGCCTGGGCCTGGGATAACACCAGGGTCTGCAGGGCAGGAGTGAGAGGCATTGGCAACACTGTGTGGGGAGCCCAAGGCTAGAATAGTGAGAAGGGAAGGTGGATCAAGGCAGGACTCAGGCAGACAAGGTTCTTTGGATAGATGTGATATCTTTTATTAGACCAACTTAATAGTTGGAAAAATTGTTCTTTGCAAGCTTTCGTGCACAAACACCCTCCTTCAGGCATAGGGAGGGTCTGCTGGTGTTTGTGTGCTCTCCTGGGTAGAATAGAAGCCAATATGCAAAGTGCAGGTCTGTGACATGCAAATGCCTGGCAGTGAGGATCTGAGGGAATGGGAGACAATGAGTGTGAGACAGGAGGGTAGGAGGAGGAATAGACTGAAATTGTAGGAAGTAGCTGGTACAAAAAAAGTACTGGATACAAAAAATCATGGACTAAATATAGAAATTGGATTTATGGAACATTTTAACCTGCCTGCCATCTGGTAACCCCAGGTAACCTCTCTGCATTTTCCCAGCTGCGTTCCTTCTCCCCGTCCCCACCTGTCTCACACCCATTGTCTCCCATTCCCTCAGATCCTCACTGCCAGGAATCTGCATTTTCACAGACCTGCATTTTGCATATTGGCTCGTGTTCTACCCAGGAGAGCACACAAACACCAAAGGACTCCCCCTATGCTTGAAGAAAGGAATTTGTGCCCAAAAGCTTGTAAAGAACAATTTTTGCAACTATTTAGTTGGTCTAATAAAAGTTATCACATTTACTCAGAGAACTTTGTCTGCTTATATCCTTAGACCAACAGCTACAATCAACAACCCTTGAGGCACAATAGAGTTACTAACAATGCTGCATAGCAGGCATTGTACCTGGCTTGACTCACTTTGGGCACTGCCTTTGAATATCAGAGTCTTGGCACTACAGAGATGTTTAATAAGCTTTGGGGCTACTGGTATTTCTCATGCTTCTGAGCTTTGGTGGTTGTCCCCTCCCCTGCTTTCTTTGACATGTGTCTGGGTGTTTTTAAGTCTCAGAGGCATTGACCATTGGCTGCAGCCAAGGCTGGGGATTTTGAGTGGGATGTGTCAACACTCCTGCTGGGACTAAAGCTGGAAGTTCCTGGCTAGACGGTCCTGCCCCTTCACCCGGAGTTAGACTGATCACCATATTTGGGGTCACCATATTTAGCCCAGGGTCAGATTAGTATGGCGTGTTGGGGTGCGGGGGGGAGTTGCTTTCCTCTGTAGCAGCAGGGTGTGACCCTCTACCTGGGATCTCTTAAGCATATATTAACAACCTTCTGTAGAAGCAGGACCGTTGGCTGCCATGGTTCCCCGGCCTTACCTGTGGCAGGTTAGGGTGTTAATGTCTTGCGCTGCCAGGGCTGATGGTAGTTTCATGAAGAGTTTAGATTACAGATTTGTACAGAATAGTTTGGATAGGGCTCATCCTGCCTCAGGCAAGGGGTGGGACTAGATAAGCAGGGCTGGAAGGGACCTCCAGAGGTTCCCTATGTTTTTAAGAATATTTTCCTTTCATTTCTTTCCTGCTAGGCCATTTCTGGGACCCTTTTAGAGATGAACACTTGGGCAGAGAAAGAGTTTCTGTGTAAAGACAAGCATATCACATGGCCTGGGTTTTCCCCAAGGCCTTCTCATAGACTGGCAATTGCAAGACCACCCTGCACAGACACCAAGATTAAGGTTCATCAGAAACTGCGCTCCTCCTGGACAGATGCCAGCCCCTGGCACCTCTGGGGATACCACACTTGGCTGGATGTAGGGAGGCTGCCACCGCTCTTTCCCACGAGGCCAGATGTACCATATGACAGCCACGTGTGGCGCTGGATTACAGCTCCAAGCACTTATTGGATGTCCCATACCCTGGTCCCTCCCCCCTCACGGATGAATGAGAACACTTACCTCAAGCTCATCAATGAAGGGGGGGTGTTTATGGACCAGAGACAGAAAGAAAGGGCAGTGGCTCAAATGCAGAAGGAGTTGTTAAAGTTTGAGCAACAGAAAATGAGGACTGAGTGTCGAGCCCCCTCACTAGACTACATGGGGAAGACCTCTCCTCCCAAGGACGTCAAGTGGTAAGATGCAGCAACTTTCTCCCTCTCCCATTCCCTTCCTCCCAGTGCTCAAAAACCAACAGAAACACTCACCAGTTGCTATACAGAACCCCACTATCTATTTATGGGAGAAGGGTGGTGGAAGGGGCTTTTCAGTGGATGTAAAGCCTTGAGCACTGCACTATCCAAAGCCAAATGGTTTTCCCAAGAGTTTGTCTTTAAACCCTCAGCTATGATCTAGTGGTTCCAGCAACTTCCCTCTACAGGTGGAGTCAAGGTCCAGGGAATTTAGCACAGGGCTAGGAGACTGGTTGCTCCCAAATGAAGATGATGATGGGCAATCCTTGTCTCACTCCGTGCCTTAGTTTCCTGCTTTGTACAATAGAAACAACACTTGTATTCCTTTGGAAAAGACTTGGATGAACTCTGCTACTAGTGGCCAGCATCTTCCCTTGCCAAACTCTGTACTGCAGACAACTCCCTGGCACTCCAAGGATCTTCTTCTCTCCCAAAAGTGCTCTCAGGAGACAGCCTTCCTATTATCAAGATTCACATAAAGTCCAGCACCCAGGGCTCAAGCTCTTAAGTCCTCACCCAAAAAATGCTTCCATCTTTGAGAACAGGACTCAGTACCAATACTCCACATTATCCACTGGCCTGCTGTGAAGGCATCCCTGCCCCCTGATCCTGCTCTAATCAGTAGTGGGTGGACAGGCAGAAAAAAACCAGCCTTCCCACACCCCACCACCTTAACTTGATCTAGAACTGGTAGGAGATGGCACCTGTTGCCTGTTTTTCCCAGTACAGATGGAGATGCTGTTCATGGTGTTGTTATTGGGATGCGGCAGATCCAGAGAATAATCTGGTGGCATAGTAACTGTGAGCTAGATTTGGGTGCCTCACTGTTTAGGTCAAAGGCAAGGGATAGAAGCACACATGCAGGGCAAATTTCAAAAGCAGAATCATCCACAAGAGAAATGTGGCACTTACTGAATACACTCATTACCTCTTTCTGAGACTGATCAGAGGATTTCCATTAAGGGCGAGCAGTCCTCCATGTCCCTCACATTCACCACCTCCCACTGGAGTCCAGATGATAAAGGAGTTTAAACCAGGAAGTTGGGATGTAGCCTTTCCACCACATACATTTCTTGATCAGCCACCGACTGTCTCCAATATCTGGATGGAGGCTTCCCATTAGTTGTCCTTTAAGAAATCAAGGGGACTATCCCGCTGCTGGCTCTGAAACTGGAATTGCTGCCAGCTGCGAAGATCATCAGGCTGTTTTGCTGTGGAGGCTCTAGAGGCAGCTGAAGGACAAAGGAAAGATTCATTCTCTTCAGACTCTGGAGAAGGCAGATCTCTCTCTCAGATATTTTTGGACCAACCCACAGAGACTAAGAAATGTTGTGTGAGAAGATGAGGAGGGAGTGTATTTGATTATGTGTACCAAAACATTATATTTATATAGTCTATCACAATCTTGGACTGAAATTCATGTGATGATAAATAGGGAAAGTCAGGATAAGTAAATTTACTGCCTAGTAGTTTTAAGAGGCTATAAAAAACAATCCAAATATTGTTGCAAATGCTTATTCACGTCTTTCCTGCCTAGTGCAGAGGGGCTAGACCTGATAATCTTACGAGGTCCCTTCCAGTCCATGAATCTATGAAAGATTCCTCCCACACACCCCTTCCCACTAAGATTTCATGGTACTTTCTCAGTGGCTGACTGGCAGCTGTTATACACATTTGCATTCAAGGCTATTGCATACCAAAGCAACAGGATGTAACTCCTGATACTTTTCTGAAAATACAGATCTTTCTGTTTGCGCTGTAGTGAAGAAGATTGGTTGTGAGGAAAAAGGGGAATGATATAGCCTACTTCTACATCTCATTACTTGGTTATACACTACTATACCCAGGCATTAGAGCACACAAAGAATATGACCTGATCTCTGACTAAGGGCTTGACATTGTTGGGACATTTGGGTGGTTTGTTGATAAAGATGTTGGATTGATTCTTGCCTCCCCAAAGGCTGTTAAAAGTTTTCCTATGGTGTGGGAGTTTGGAACAGGCTAACTTAAGCAGGGGCCTTCTCTGACACCAGGGCTGTCCAACTGGTGGCCCCCAAGTGGTTAAACCGTGGGCCACGGGGCTTTTTGGCACAGGTGCTAGAGCCATTGTATCGCCGGCTCTGGAGCTCAGGGGTTGAACACTGCTGCTGCTCATCCCCACCCCATTGCCACTGCTCATTTGGGGTCTTCAGTCATTATTGGCAACTAAAGTCAGCATCAGAGGAAAATGGGGTTCAAGCAGTAGTGGTACTACGGGAGGTGGGTCATCTGGCCTGCAAGAAGTCCCCCAGTCTGGATCTGGGCTGCAGGGCCAAATGAGTTAGACTCCCCTGCCCTATACTAAAAAACAACTTCTTCCTTCTGTGAAACATTACATTCATAGGGTGGGTTTTTTTTTAATTGCCATTATTACTGAAGGAAGAGTTGAAGCTTGACACTTGCTGTTATCAGTCCACCATGTTGTATTTATTTTTTTTGCTCCTCTGAGTCAGTGAGAGTTGAAGGCACCTCTCTACACTCAGTGATTGATAACATGGGATCATTTATCTGTCACCCACCTTCCTATCAAGGATTCATTCTGACCATGATACTCCCAAAAGCTATTTCCTGTACCAGTTAGCACTGTAATTAGTATGACGACAAGAGAGCACTTGAGTCACAAAAATGAGAGTGGGAAAAGCCCTATAAAGTCAACTACTGAGGCAGGATTGCCACTACAGTACGTTTCCTAATATTTTGTCAAGCCTAGTTAGAAAGTTTTCAGTAATAAGGCATCCTTACAACCTTTAGAAGACTATTTTACAGTCTCAGATATCACTCCTTCAGAAAGATTTTCCTTAATTTTCTAGTGAAAGGTTTTCCCCTTTAGTTTCATCCCCTTATTCTTCTCTATCTTGCCATGAAACAGCTAAAACAATCCCATACTCACAGTGGTCAATGACTGACTGGCAAGCATTTATAGTAATGGCTTTATAGTTTGGCTTTATGTAGACTCTGAGTTCTCTCTTCTTCTTTCACCTTTCTGCACATACAGAAAAGCTGTTGTAAAGAGAGGTTTTCTCATTCAGAAAGAGCATAAGTTTGTGGGCACCATACCTGGTCATCCAATGCAGTAAGTCCTAAAGCTTTGGGTCAGGGATATGGAAATATTCTGCCACCCACATAGCCTATGTTGTTGACAGGTCTCTTGATCCCAGTGAAACCAGTTGTTTTGGAAGGTCTAGGTCACCAAGACAGAGAAATGTTGTCAGTATTGCCCCCCACTAAACCTAACATTCCTCTTCTAGGGTGGTAGTAAAGGTGATAGTCAGCTGCCGCAGTGTGATCACATCCGACCAGGCTGATAGGCAGAAGCTAGGTAGGGGACCCTGTTTAAGCTCAAACAGGTAGGCATTGTAAATCCCTCCATGGCACTAAAAGGTCTGAGGTTGGCTGGGGATTTCACACTACTGAATCCCAGCTCAGAGACCTAACAGTTACATTTTCTGGCAAATTTCACAATCAGCTTCCTCTCAGCCTTACACCTGCCTTTAGTCTAATAAGCCCTTCCTTTTATACTCCTGCTGTATGGTGTGCCTGCTTCCCAACAGGTTAGCTGGGAGACTTCAGGTATCACAAGCTCCTAGTTTCTACAGTGCATCTGTTAATGCCGGTAGTAGGAAAAAGACACCACTCTGCATTAGCCCTGGGAATGATATATATCTGACTTCTTTGAGCAGGTGCTCCAGTCTTGTAGCTGGGATCAGCCCAGAGGAAAGTTCTCCAGCAGACAGAGACCTTTATTTGTTACCCAGGATGGCCTGGTAACAAAGCATATTAAGAGTCAACTCTTTACAAAGCCATCAGGTCCCAATAACCCTCCATCTCTCATCTCTCCCATCCTCTGAGTGTTAGCAGGTCAAGAAAAAAGAGAACAAAATACCTGCTGTCTGTAACTGTAAATGTCTGTCTAGAAACCTAACATATTGAACCTCCATTCTCCTTCGACAGGTACAGATACATTACGTCAGGAACAGGCCTGCGATCACGTTGGGTCCCGCTGCAGCCAGTCAGACCTGCACCTAAGGACTACTGGGACTGGCCTTGCCCTGATCTCCAGCCCCACTACCAGGACACAGCACTGAGATTTGCCTTGAGAAATAGTAGCCCCATCTATCAAGAGCTGGTGGCGAAATACCAGCAGCTAGTCCTACCTGGGAACAAACTAGAGACTCTAGTGCTCCCAGCAAGAACTCAGCATGAACAAAGGGCTAACACTCTGGTGTAATGGATTTTTGGGTGCTCTGTGCAGGGGACCCAACTATATGGGATCCAACTGGCCCTCGCATCATCGGATAGCAAACAGCACTGGAAAATGTTAAGACAGCTCAGGAGATGCAGCAGAATCTTCCAGCAGTCAGTTCTCCAAGCACAGCAAGGCACCTGTTTCCTATCCAAGATGATCATGCTGGAATTTTCTCTGTAAAAATACTAATTCAACAATTCAACACCTTTGCTTCAAAACTGCACAGCACACAGGCTTCTGCAGCACAATAGCAATATTTATGTCGAAGTCATGTTAACCATACGTGTCTTCTTTTGTGTCTTAGGATTCTCTCTGTTAAGCAAATCTTACATTCTGATAGGCTTCAGGACCTCTAGAAACTGCTCAGGAAAATCTCATTCACTTTCTATTTGTGAACAAGTTGGATTGATGAGCCTGTAAGTATCCCCCAGCTACAACCAAGAAGTCCCGACTCTGAGGAGGTGACACTGACCACATACTCAATTCTAGTATACAGTTCAAGATAGGCTGGAGCTTTTCATTTGATCTGTGCTGGACTGGACCTCTAAAAAGGTAGCATGTATTGCATGGACAGGGGGAGTTAGCAGAGCCTATCACACAGAGGGCAGCTTTAGCAGTGAGCACGTCTTAAGTGTTTGGCTGATGATAGGTGTAGAAAGTATAATCAGGTGCAAGGCTTGCTTGACACTGGGGTGGTGTTGGCAGTACTGCAGCAAGTGGGTGGGGGGCGGTTAGCAGGATGACCGCCCCAGGTGTTGACGTGAAGGGGTGCCAACAGGCACTGCCCAGCCAGGGCGGGATGTGTGATGGAGTCACAAGCAGCTCATTTGGGGGGCCGCAGGGATGGGGGGAGGGTGGATCCCACTGCTGTGTGCACTCCCAGGCAAGCATGGTGGGGTGTGTGCCCCCCAGATCTGTGTGCAGGGCAAAGGCAGGTTGCCGCTGTGGGCTTTGCCTCCGTGCCAAACTTTGTTGCTATGGCACTGTGGGTTGGTTTCTGATGAGAGACTGGGAATGGCCAAAAACTTGCTGGAATGCCTGACTGGCAGCAAGGAAGGTATTCTGTAGTCGGGCAGAGAGCTCAGCTGACATAGGTGTGTATGCAGGATGGGGCAGAAAGACGAGTCAGTATGGTGGCTAATAAAGCTAAGAGCTTGCTTGGCTAGGGGAGTTGTTACTTGGCCAAGGATCCATCAGGCACGCTTGCATGAGGGGTGCAACGCAACTACAAGATGGGTTTATTCCATTTTGGAGGTGTGCAAAGGAGTTCATGTAGAGAGGGAAATATACCCATCACACATCACACCAAAGTACTCCTTTGTGTCACGTGCACAGAGAAACCACCCACAAGACCTCTGAGACCACCACTTAGTAGAAATTTGAGGTAGCAGGGCATACTGTGTCCTTTCTCTTTAATGAAGGGAACTGTTATTTTAGGGCCTGATTTTAAAGGGAACAGAGCACACACAAATCTAAATGGAGTCGAAAACAGGTGTAGATGCTCAGCATGTCTGAAAATCCAGCCCAAGACTAGAAAACTGGCCCCAAAGTCAAGAAGGGACCAGTCTTCACCAGTCAAGCCACACCTTCCTCTTTCCAGCTGAATGGGAATCCTTTAGGCAGCATCTTTGAAAGGGACTGGGCATTCTCTGCCCAAGGTAAGTAAAGGTAATAATTAGCAGTGGCCTTCTGCATCTTGGCTGGTGGAAAGAGAACAGTTTCCTCCATAAGGAGGAGAAAGATCCCATTAGACAACTCCAAGAGGAGCATCATGGGCTGGCTCCAGACTCTAACTAAATGATGGTGTAAGGAGAGGGGGGCAGATCAGCTGCGGGGGCAGATCCCCAGGTACTCCCCAACCCTCCCCTAATACAACCCCATTCACCTAACTCCCCACAGCCTCTCCTTGCCCATTACATTCCTGCCCCATTTTGCCGATGCTCTCAGGGGCAGTAACGTGAACACCCTCTTGCCAGTGTAAGGAATACCCTTGAAAACCTCCACCCAAACACGATAAGGGGAAGAGACTGTTATG
>JAGPOW010001296.1:9298057-9334368 GCA_030014935.1 Caiman crocodilus | reverse complement strand
TGCTAGCAATAAACTTTTCTTTTTACTTCCACCGCCCGGTGTGTATATTGGCGTCTGCATTCCAGGCGCGAACCCAGATTTGGGCTGGGGCTCAACAATGGCAGAGTGAGTGACAGCACCAGGTTAACGCAGCTGTCACTCCTTCCTGCCCCCATACCAGTATTGTGGGACTCTGTGGCTGGCAATTCAGCAGCGGGCCCTACTCCTACTCATCCTGCCTTGCAGGCTAGGTGAAATGACTCTGTAGGTAAAATCCAGCCATGTTGGCCATGTCTTAAACATCCCTGGACTACTCCACAATCATCCCAGAGTGAGAGAACAGCTTTCAAGGTTTCATCCCCTAGCAGGGGGAAGCCTGACATGAACAGAGCTAAGATCTAGTTCACTTGCTAAAAATCCTGTTTGGCTGCAGGATAGTCTTCCATCTAATATTCATTCTCTTGCCTGGTATGCCTCAGTCCATGATTCATATCACTCTCTCTTTCCAGCTTCTTACACTACCGAGTTAGGCATGGCCTTGTAGGCTCATACCATCCTGTCTTACAAGTACTGAGGAACTGCCAGGAAAAAGGCTTGTTTCCTAAGAATTACCCCCTGCTCTTAAACACAGATCCTCTGAAGTGAGGACAAAACGACAGTCTAACCAGCTTAGTAGCCAGTATAAGGGGCAGATCCAGGGGTGTGCACTAGTGCACTTGTACCACCCTGCTCCAAGTGCAAATTAAGGCAGAGCTTGGGGTGCCTGAGCCCTCCATAAGAGACGAGAGCCCCCCCTAGGATTTGAAAATCATAACCTGAGGGGGGTCTCCAATTAAATTGCTCCTTCACTTATGTGGACTTGTTAATCAATGAACCAGTTTAATTTTTTTTGCAGACCCCTGCTCCACGAGAGAGAACGTGTAATTCAAACCCTGACCGCGCTTTGATTCCTGCGCCACCCAAAGTTTAAAATCAACTGCCTGGCAGTGGCAGCAGCATTTCCAGGCAGGCAGTGCTGAGGGAGTCAATTGACTCCATGGCTCATCCTAGGCTACTTGATCTCTTCTAAACCCTTGATTCCACAGTGTCAATGACCCTCTCTTCTTTCTCATGGCCTTGATTTCCACCAATCAGGCTATTCTTTGTTCTGCCATTCTGCTGTCTACTAGCTGCTCCTGGTAATGAAGCTCCTATTTCACAGCCCTGCAAATTGTCTTTAACTCATTCCAATGACATTATAATTATTCTTACTTCAATCTTAAACTAAAAAATGGAGCCCTACCTAGGCCCCTAGCATACTACTAAAGCTTCTAGTTTATTTTTAACTGGAGAAGAATATATGTTGTTTTATATGCGATGACGCACCTCACCATCTACACCCTCCTTTTAAAAATTGTAGATCCACCCGTGATTCTTTTTAACAGCTGCTGTTCTGCAGGAGTTTGATTTCATTTGGGTACATGATAGAATAACTCCTTGCAACAAGGCAACCTCTTTCTTGCCTAGGCATTATTAGGCAGTCAGAACACACCCGTTGCTCTGGACTGCAGCAGTGTACTGAAAAATCCCCACATACTTAATGATAACCCTTGCCCCTCTTCTACAGGAGCTCCTATTCAGGACATTCCTTCAATGTCTCACTGTTAGGGTTTTCATGAAAGATCCCTGCTTGGGCTGTTTTCCCTGTACCCACCTCCAGCTCACAGCAAGGACTGCTAGAAGTCCCTCTATTAACAGCAGACTAGACTGCTGCTGCTGTGTCTCTTCTGTCAAAACACATATTTTCTTGCCTGCTGAAGCTCACAGGAGGGAATCAATTGATTAACAGGCCATTAGACTGCTGAACCCTGCCTACCAGAATCACCATGTCACTCAGGATTTTAAATGGCAAACACGATTGTCCAGGTGATCCAAACAGAAATGGATTTTACTAATACACGACTAACAAAACAGCATGGCAGAAGTACAAGAGGAAGCCTAGGAGAAAGAGGCACACATTTAGACAACTAAATGTTTTAGCTGTCGAAAACATTTGTTTTACACAAATGTTTAAAACAAATGTTGTTTTAACATTTAGTTTAACATGTAGTTGTTAAAACAAATGTTTAGGACATTTAGACAACTTTTTCTTACTAAGTGTTTCTTCTACTTTATTTTATTTTAAATTACGTCTGTCCTCAATGCAAGTGTTTTGAAGATGCAACTTTACACGGTTTAGGGCAGTGGTTCCCAATCTGTGGTACGCGTACCACCAGTGGTACACAGACAACCCGTCAGTGGTATGCATTATCAGATTTATTATAATTACTTTATATGGCAAAATTGTGCTGGTGGTACTTAAGGTTGTATCATTTCAAATTGCTGGTGTACAATCTGCCAGAGTTTGGGAACTGCTGGTTTAGGGGAAAAGGGGAAAAGATTTTCTTATTATGGAAATGTTTTGAGAACCAGTTTAAGCCAGTTTGCCAGTAGGTGCTGGAAGGTACAATTCAACAAGTGTTAACAACATTCTGGGAAAGATTTAACTTCTAGTTTTTGTTCTTAAAAACCACCTCATCTGGACTGTTAACGGGGTGTAGTAGACAGGATGATGATTGCTGCCCCATAAATTACTTCTTTTCTTTATTCCACACACCTCACATCAATTTAACACTAACCAGGGTCAAAAGCTGATTAGCACTTTGGTTTTACTGTCCCTACCTTGGAGGCTTCTGGAAAGTCTAGCCAGGACAGTTACAACACATCACTACATAAACCAATGTCAGGTTACATAATTCATTGATTTTCGTCTCAACATGAATATAACTCCAACTATAGCACATATTTTGGATGCAGGTTTGATTATCCGATGCCAGTCGATGTGTTAACACATCAGCACTCTTAGAGTCATGTTCTACATTACCCTAGCACGAGTAGGACTTGACTCCAACTGACAGTGGGTGGCTAATGGCAGTCTGAAGATTCTTCCCCGAACTTAGCTAACACACCACAGTCTTAAATGATTACTTTTTGCTGTCAAGTGTCTGACATGGACCGGAAAAGACACTCTATATATTATGGAAGACTAACTAGCCCTTGACTCCCATGTAGATAGGAAATCTAATTAGATTAACCTTTAGCTTGTAAAAATAAAAGTTTTCCTAATTAAATCTCGCTATCATTAAATGCAGAAAAGACTTCTGCCCAGCACAAGCAGCTGTTATTACATGGATGCTTAGGGGGAACAGGATCTGGCCTGCAGGAGGTCTGAGTTTCATGCTGGGAAAAGTAAAGCCTAGTTCACACTGCAATCTCTTTAAAATGCCCTTTCTGAGCTGTGGATAGTCATTCAGTTGGTAACTAATTCCAGCTGAAATATAAGTGCAAGGTCACATATCCCTGAGCAAATCTTTTCCTGGTAAACCCAGAGTGCAATTCCAAGTAAAACTAATACAAGGTCTTCAGCTAGATTCAGATTTGGCCAGTCTTCAGCAGGCCTAGGGACGGAAGTTACACATAAACCTATTTAAGTAAGCAGAAGCTGTTTTAAATCTATAACAGAACAGCAGCTCCATGCACATAAACCAGTTTCAAAATAGCTGAAACTGGTTTAAGATAAACCTGGTTGAATGTAGTATCAGACTTAACTGATTTGGGTTAAATCAGTTTATGAAACTTCTGTCCCAGACCCCTTCCTGGTTCATCCCAGCATGCTTTCTAGCCCTGGGCTGGGCTGTTCTACCTGCTCCAGCAGAAAAGGGTTGGAGGTAGGGGGCAGGGACTGCCCCAGCCACAGGCAAACTCAGGCAGGGGTCTGAAGCCAGAAGGAGAGTTAAACCACCTCCCCTATCTACAGAGCTGTCCTACTGCTACACTTAAGGAAACTTACTGCTGGCTGTGACTGTGGACTACAAATCCCAGAGGTACCTGGAAACAGGAAGAGGAAATGATGAGCAACCCTGCCAAGTCCTGCTGCTGTGATTCTGGACTGCAAATCCCAGCAATCTCAGGGGCATCAGAAAGAGGAAGAGAACACAGCCTATGCTGGCTACAGGTGTGCTTTTGGCCTGAGCCACTGCAGGCATGTGGCTGTAAGTAAATGTGTGTCCTCTTGTTTCTCAGTTTAACCTCAGCAGTTTAGACTAATCTGCAAAGGCTGAATAAATTCAGCCTCAGGCATTTTGACTGTCTGTACTTAGCCCAGGAGAAGCTAAAGAAAGCACACCCCCCACCACTTCTGCTCTATCTTAGGACATATAACTTTTTACCAAATAAATTTGTTTCCTGTGACTCAACCCCTCTGAAAACACATCTGCTTTCCTTCATTTCATCCTTAGCAAGTAGGGGTGGGAAGCAGTCTGATCCACTTACCCCAAGTGCTGGCTTTGACTTTTCCTGTGCCTGTATGGCCTGTTGCCTTATCTGGCTTGTGTTACAGAGTAGAATTGTATTCCAGTCTTCCCAGGAAATTCCCTCTCAGTTCCAAAGTTGGCTTACAAGCTGTCTTTAAAACAGTGGTTCAGCCTTTTTTATATTAGGTCCCATTTGTAAACATTGATGGCCAGTCCTGATCCACAGCTCCCTGGCTCTGCTACTGTCCCTCACTCCTGACTCCCAGCCCTGATGGTGACCCTCACTCCCAACCTGTTGCCTTTACAGCCCCAACTCTCCAGTGTGTGAAACAGCGGTGGGGGCTAAGGGGAGTCATGTGCCCCCCAAGATTTTTATGGGCATGGGGCTACAGCCTGACTGGATCAGCAGGGCAGGAGCCACCTCCATGATCCAGCAGGTGGGTCCCAGCATGGGAGGATGGAGAGGAGCAGCGAGACTAGTTGCTGCCGCTGCCGCCACTGTGAACCCTGCACCAGCTGCAGCATCAGCAGCAGGAGGAGTAATGGATGGGGAAGGGCAGGGGTCTTGCTGCCCTCACCTCCTTCTGCCACCGCACCAGCCACTTGTGCACCAGGCCATAGCTCTACCTCGCTGCCATGGTCTGGCTGCTGGCGACTAGTCTCACTGCCCTGCTCTACCCACCTGCTGGGCAACCCTGTACCTGCAGAAAAGCGTGGGGCACGTGTCCTATCCTCCATCCCCTGCCCTCCCTGATGCCCCACTGCCCATAGACTTACTTGTGGGGAGCCGAGGGAGCTGCTTTCCACCTTGCCTGGCTGCCACATGCATATGGTAGATCTGATGTGCATATGTGGTGCAGCAGGCACCACACATGCATGTGGTGCCTGCTGTGTCTCACTCCTCTCAGCCCCAAGCAGTCCCTTGCAGGCTGGAATGCAAGGGGAAACCCAAGCTTTCCTGCAGTTTTCTATGATTGTTCACGACCCTTTCAAATATTCTTGTGACCCACTTTTGGGTCACAACCCACAGGTTGAGAAACATTGCTTTAAAGAACAGGTTGCTGGTCCTACAGGCAATCTTATCAATTAGTGGTGGTTCCATGGGAAAAAGTTATTCAGGCTAGGGCAACTGGGATGGTATGCTGTTTTGTACTTGTTATACAGCACCTAGCTGAAAAATATCAGGCTGGACTCAAGCTTAAGACTTGCGGCAAAACAGAGAGCTGCCTTTTCAGCAAATGATGTGATTCTCTTTTTTATCATCCCCTGACTCCAATGCCAAAACTATGAATTAAAAAAATGTACAGTAGTTTTCTCCCCAAGTGCAAAACAGTTAACAACAACAAACTCAGGGGGATTGAGTTGTAAGAGGATGAAAATGCATTAAGTGCATAAATTCTCATTCTTCTAGGCATGAGCCAAGCACTAACAACCTGAAATTAGGCAGAAACATTTTGTATAGATAGATTATTCCATATCTGTCAGTCTTAATTTCTTGCATCTGTTACCAACATGACTAGATAGGATCTGATATGGTAGGGCAGTTCATACAATATAATTGAACCTTAAAGCCAAATGTAATTTTTCACTTAAAAATTGTAATACTTAGTTATCTGCATGTATCAAATAGTATGCCAGTATAAAGCAAATGCTATTATTATAGCTCAAAATCTGCAGGAAGTCACTATATAGAACAAACTGCAGTCACAGTAGTTGCACAGAAGATGTGCCATTGGGATTCAACTGCCTTCTGCTTTTTCATTGTACTTTTATGCACTATATAAAAAAATCCCAGCAAGAATCTTTGGAAGTACCACATAAAACAACCCAGACTCTTATGCTAAATAGATGGCATGAGGTTCCATAGTGTCAAGCTATTGTTGGATCATTGATTTTAGTGAGGTTGTTGCCAAATTAGAGAAGTATTACACAAGGCATAGAGTGATCTGACTTTTAGAAAACTTCTTTGGTTTTTGTTTTGTTTTCATAGTTTCTCTGGTTGGAAACAAAAGTTTGGCTAGTCAGAATCAGAGTTGGTTGCAACACATTTGGTGGAAAAGTTTTGCATTGAAAACTCCAGTGTCATAAGAACTGAATTGCTTCCCAGGAGTCTGTTGATTCTGATGCAGTTTTAGACAGACTAAAGTAATTGTAATAATCAAAAGGAAAACTTTTGACTATTATTCCATTTCACTTCAATATTATTAAATAATAAATATGTTAACATATGCATTTTGACATCAAAATTGAACATGGCAGTTCTGTATCATTTTTGCCAGGGTTTACATTCAATTGAACACTTTAAAATTCTGCCTTTTTCTTGATTTTAGAACAAAATCAGATGTTCAAATGCTGGTGTTCCCTGAGGAATGGGCATTCTATTCATCAGCCTGTTCTAGTTAGATACACTTGAGGAACTGGAAACAGATTTTTTTATGGGGGGGGGAGAGGAGAGTGGGGAGACTAGCTCAGGGTGTCACTTTGAATTATGTAATCAGTTATGGAGAGTTTTTTCAGACCTTGTTCCTTTTTTAAATATAAGGTTTATTTTGGAGGGGGAAAAAAAGAAAAGATAAATCTAATTTACTGCCATACCAAATCTAGGACTGATTCTCCTAAGGCTGCCTGCTTTATTGATAGAGAAAAGCACAATAATATGTCCCCACATTGCAAGCTCTACTCACCTTCTCTTTTGGCACAAAGCTATACAAATATTATGGAACCAGAACCTGTAGTAATGTTTCTTTGACCCCTTCTGGATGAAAAAGTGACCTTTTTACCTAAGAAGAAAAATTCTATGTTTCTTCAAGATTGCATTTCTTTATTTTTATAACAGTTTCCCTTTTTCCAATTATAAAAGACAAAGGGATGGGGGATGGGGGCTTAGAAAAGACAACCCCAAAAGAGAGGGGGAGTCATAAGAGTTGAATTATTTTCCAGGAATCTTTGTTGATTCTGATGTATTTTTAGACAGACAAAAGTAATTTTAATAAAACAAATAAATATGCTTTTTATTGTTTTGAAAGCTTATTTTGTTGGGGAAAACTTTTTGTTGGGGGGGCATGGAGAAGAGAGAGTGGTTAAAAATGGGGGAAATATTTTAAGTCTTTGGCATAATTTTGAATCCTATATACTGTTTTTAACCAACTCTCTATGGAACCTTCTATAAAAAACAAATAGCATCTGATGGAGTGAGCTTCAGCCCCCAAAAGCTTGTGCTATATGTAGATATCTGATTTGGTTATTCTTTAAGGCACAAATCTACTCTGCCTTCCAAAAATGAAATATATTCAGTCTCTCTGATTTTGATATGAAACAAAAGGAATCAAAATTAAGAATGAAGTAACATGACATGCTGGTATGCATGAGTATGTGTGCAGATAGAGAGAAAGCATGCAAAATTCTTGGCAAAGAGCTGCCGTCTTGAACAGATTCACAAGAAGCTGTGTATAAAAAATGACCTCAGCTTCATATGTCACTATGTATAATATCAAGCTCTTAGATTGCACAGTGATGCATTCGCTATAAGAACATGTGTAGAATATAGTAATATTATGAGGGAAAATATATATTTAAAAATCAGCTTAATTCCACCTAAGTCCACAAACACTAAAACACCCTAATCATAAGCTCTTTTCTAATTTTCATATACACCTAACTTCATATGCATACAAGATGGCATCATTCTTGAGCAGATTTAGGATTTTGAAAAGGGTGTACAGGTGGTATGGCACGTCATTATATATAAAAACAAACACACATTTTTTCTCCAGCTAATGAGAAACTAAATGCAAAAAACGCTGTTTCAAAGAATTCAGGAAGACTGAGTAAACTCAAGAAACTTTACTAATGTGCTAGGGGGATAGCATTATATTATTCAGTTTAAGATCCAAGTAAAAACAAATACTATTGGAATGCGCACTCGTTTGTAGGGCTGTGCAAAGCTTTGGGTGGCGATTTGATTCGGAGGAGATTTGGCCTGATTCAGTGGCTGAATCTCCAAAGCCGAATAGAATCTGGGGACCGATTTAAAGGTGCAAGTTGATTCAAAGCTCCCTGAATCTTCGGAAAAGATTCGGAGAGCTTTGACGATTCGGGCAGTCCCTGTTGCCTGCAGCAGGAAATTGGAGCTGGACTCACCTGGTAAGTACCACGGGTCGGGGAGAAGGGCTGGGGAAAAGGGGAGGGGATCATTGGGGGACCCCTGCTAGCCTCCCTGGCCCCCAACAGCTGTCCTCACCCACCCCTGCTCTCTGTACTTTAAAAAAAAAAGCCCCAGAGCTCACCAGGCACTGCCGGGCAGGGGCAATCCCCACTGCCCCATGCTGCATGGGGGGCTCTGCCATGAGCCCTGACCGCCCCTCGCTCTTCCAGCCCCCCCATGGGTGCCCCACCTGACATGGCTCTGGTCCTTTAAGAAAAAAAAAGTGCGGGGGGTGAAGGGGCCTTGTGCAGAGCCCCCCATGCAGCGTGGGGCAGTGGGGATCGCCTCCTGCCCGGCAGCACCCGCTGAGTCGGGGCCTTTTCTTTAACAAGAGCTGGGAGCTGGGGCAGGTGGGGCAGCCATTGCCGGGCTGGGGGGATGGGCCTGGCCAATTCAGAGATTCCACTGAATCGAATCAGGACAGTAATTCAAATCACCGAATCGAATCAGCCGAATCCAAAGCCAAAAGTAGGTGCTTTGCACAGGCCTCCTGATTTGCTAGATTATATATAAAGTTTTAAAAAACACAACAAACTAGGCAAAACATAGTCAAAAGATATTGTGCCATTAGTCCTGTAGTCGTTATAGTTAAAAGTATGTCTCTTAGCTATATTTTATTTTAAGTATCTGAATTTCTTGAGTATCTTTACAGCGCCTGCAGTTCTTCAGTCAGCCATTTCCACACCTGAGTTAATATTACCACACCTGAATCAAGGTTTTTAGCTAGAGCTAAAAACAGTCTGCAGGGCTCTGAAATAAAGAGACATTACCAGGAATGGCTAACAGACAGCAAAAGTTCAGAAGAAAGGATATTTTGAATAATGTAACATCAAGACAATTAAAAAAGAGAGAAGACTGTTCACCCCTGTAGTGTGCAGAGAGCTCAGCAGGGATCAGGGAGATGATTAGGAGCCATGAAGTCCATTAACTCTCTCAGCACTGCCTGAATAGAAATGCTGCTGCCCCTCCCAGGCAGTTGGTTTTAGTTTGAGCTGGGCAAGAATCAAAGGGGAGGGGGGTGAAGGTAACTGCATCACAGCACCCACAGCCTCCATCCTAGATCTGTCCTGGTATCATTATAGGATAGTTAAGATTGTTTAGGTGCCCTGTGATTTTTCCTACTCTGCCTAGTTTAGAGCTCCTTAAATGGAAGCTTAACTCTACATTTCCTAAGTTTATGAGTTTGTGAACACTTCAAAGATATTTGGGATTAAGACAAGATGGGAACATAAAGGGGCAATAGCTATTCCATTTAATTTCCCTATGTGGCCAAAGCATGATGCACTTAGTTTGGGGATGATTACAAAGTCCCTGTACTATATTTTATCTCAAATTACTGGAAAGTACCTTCAGCCTTGACTTTTTTTTTTAACAACATTTTTGTTTGGAAGGATTAAACAAGCTCAGTCAGCCCTGTCACAAACATAACTGGAGAGAGAATTATTTCTGGCTGAATGAGTTTGGAAGCTTCCTGCTCCTGCCACTCCAGGCCTGGTACATCAATAGTCATGGCTGAGCTGGGTTAGGCCTCTATCCTTTGAGTGCTGCCTCTGATGGTTGGAAGTGATGACCGTGACAGCTATACTAGGCAATGTTTCCTTCCATTTCTCCTAAGCCATGTTCTCCATTCCAGCTGTTCTCCTCAGCATTTTCCTCATATCTTCATCTTCATTATCACCTCTGTACCAGTGTCTTCTCTCCTCTTAGCCACTTCTATAACCTTGTTCTCAGGTTTATCCAGCATATGCTCTGAAGTCTGTCCTAAGGGTCCCCTCTCCTCCTTCAATTCCAGGTCTTCTTGAAGCAGCTCCCGTTATTATGAGGCTGTTGGGAGCAAATAGGGTATTGCCTGTTTCTTGCCAACCAGGACACACACCCATCCTGTGATTTGTGTTCTCTTTACTATCCTCCTGGCTTTTCACACAGTGGAAGTTTCCATCTGGGATGGACTCACAGGGAAGCGGGTGTCCATCTAACAACTTCACTCCCTTCCAATTCCCTAGCCCTGGATTAGAATGAGCCCGTTTTGCTGTTTTCCCCTTGATAGCTTGATGTACCTAAGATTGCCCTTTAAGCTTCCCTGCCTCAGCCCCTCTAAGACCCAGCTCTCACTTTATGCTCTTAATTAGTTGCTCATCTCTTCCTCTTGCTTCAAAGGCCTCTTGGCTCCCCTCTGGTTCAGCAGCCCTTTCCTGATGATCTGAAAATGTCACTGCCTTCATGTCTGTCCTCTACCTGGCTTCATCTCCCTGACAACAACAATACAACAGAAACTTTCCCACTCCTCCATGCCTTCCTTGAGTGACTATGTGGAACCTCTGCACTGGTAACGAAGTTTAGTATGTTTAGTATTCAGCAACAGTGGTGACCAAACTAATGTCATAGATGTGGTGGCCTCGGTGCTGGAAGGTCTGGGCCAGGACAAAAGCCTTCAGAATGACTGTACTTTTCTAAGAGAGAGAGAGCAATGCTTCTGGGACCAAAATATTTTGGTCCCAGAAGCATTGCTGTATGTGCTGTGATGATGACAACCCACAGCTTGTACAATCCCTGTTCTGCACACATCTTCATTCAATATCAGCACTTGAGATGTCTTCGAATCCTTAGATGGTGTCCTGAAGGACTAGTTGCCTAGAGCTGAGACTCTCAGCTTTCAATAAATAGAATCAGTTTCTAGCCTTCAACTTTGAGAAGGAAAGATAAAATCATAATAAATCTGATCAAAAGGCTGAGAAACCAGAAGGCCAATTAAACGAGCACAACATTTTACCATTTAATATATAACAGTAACAACAACAGTGATCATAATTATTATTATTATGCAAATGTCACAGTTATTTGGAACCCAATTACTAATTTTTATATGTATAGAGTTAGCAATACTATGATTGTAGCCTTCTGGCCTTTAACTCAGGCAATGCTGAGGTCCAGATAGCTTGGAAAATGTGAAGGTTTGCAGAGGCTAGAAGAATTAGAGGGCGGAGGAATAGGGGAACAAGGTAAGAGAACAAAGGAGCATGTGAATAAGGACATAACGCCACAAGCACAGGAGGATCTACCTGAAACTGAACCCAAGTCCTCATTAATTATACCATTGATTCTCAATGAGTGCCATGGCACTCTGATGTACTTTGCGATCCATTCAGGGGTGCTCCTGAGTGCAATGCAAAGCTAGCACTGTTAGATGTGCAAACATGATTCCCAGGTTAAACCTAGGGATTTCAAATGGGAATCCAGTGTTAAAAGTTGGCTTAGATCTTCCTGAGTTCTTTGCAACAGAAGACTTGTTCTATTACTTCTCGGTAGTCAAAAATCAAGTGAAAATTAAAAGCTAACATTTTCCAAGGGGTGCCTTGAAACTCTAAAAAGTTTGAGAACTGCTGTTCTGTACTCTTTTTCTGTCAAGGAAACAGCCCTGAAACCTATGGGCAATGTGTATAGATTAGATTTCTTTAGAGGCTAGTCCACATAAGCTGCTTATAAACAAAACCCCCCTCTCCCCCAAAATAGCGCTTTACTTTAAACTTAGCACGCCTCCCCGCCAAGCCCAGCACATGCCCAGAACAGGCATCACATTAGTGGGACCCACCTTGCTCAATGTCTGTATAGACTGGTCACTTCAGTGGGGGGATTTTTGGTGGGATTGAATCAGCTATTTGATAAAAGCCCCCAAAAGCCCCGCTGAAGGGCATGATTTATATAGATGCTGCGGAGCTGTGTCAAACCTCTGCTTCTTCTGCTAAAGCATTTTTTTTATCTCCAAGTCTGTTAGCAGCCATAAAGAATAGACTCCTATTACTTCTACTTTTTACTCCATTAACTCAAGTGGTAATGTGCTGTGTTGTGGAGGTAAAAAAACAAGCCTTGTAGATGACCTGAACTGAAGATCAGTCTGATCCCAGGAGACTGAAATTCTTTTTCTGAAAATGAGAAAATCATACTTAATAACAATAAAAGAATGGTGCTATACGAGAGTGATAAGCACCATAGAAAAGCCGGGAGGAAATGAATAATTCTGTCTTCAGAGCAAGGTTTGAATGATGTACAGTAAACAGCCTAGGGCCACACTTCATTAAAAGAAAATGGAATACTGAATAACTGCCAGTTCAGTAAGCAGTAAGTAAGGCACGGTGTCCAATGATAACATTAAAAAATATATAAATTTAATGGCTGAATCATAATGCATGTGCACAGAGAGGTCCATACAGGTTTGTATAGGCACCCCGAATTCTGGCATTACCTAGCTTTCAAGCGCTCTACTTCACAAGTTTGATAAGGTTCTTCTAAAGCTGTTTTTTGGAGGCCTTCATCATTTATATTATGGTAGCATCTGAGAGGCCCTGCCCCTAAGAAGGTCAGGGGCCTATCATGCTCAGCACTGAACAGACATAATAGGGATCCTGACTGTATTGGTCTATACAGACAAGGAAGTACTGTCATCCTCACTTTACAGACATGGAGTTGAGGCACAGTGAAATTAAGTGACTTGCTCAAGGTCACACAGGAAATCTTTGGCAGAGTTAGGTACTGCTCTTCAAGTACCAGGCCAGTGCCTTAAGCACACCATTATCCTTCCCTTTATGCATACTCTACCACACTCTTAATTTACTTTATGTGCACCTACATCTGGACAAAACAGAAGATCCATTTGTTTTTTTTAAACCCTGTTAGTAAACACAAGCTAAGTAACATATGGCAGAATCCAAGAATGGACTAAGTTTTAGATTTCAGGAGTGTCAGCAGGTAGAGGTGAAAGTTTTTTATTCTGGTAAGGACATGGCCACAGTGACCGACTGCTCTATGTCTAGCCATTGTAACAGACAGCCTGGGACTTTCTGGCACTTTATGAGAGAAGCAGCCCAGAGAGAGAGCACTGCAGGCTGGGCAGGGCAACTACAACTAGTTGTCTAGTAACTGGGCAATGAGATTAGTTAGCAGGAACCTGCAGGCAGCCCAGGGTAGTCTCTTGACAGAAAGGGGCCAGGGCCCTGGGAGGCATATATGCCCAAGGCCCAAGCTAACAAGGTAGTCTAGCTCTGCAAGCCACAGGGGTAGGAGCTCCTGGTCAGGGGAGGTACCAGGAAGTGCTAGATGGTATAAAGCCTCTGGATCCTCAGTGAGGCTTTGGGAGCTCACAGGAATATAACTCAGAGCTGGGAGTTTATCCTGGCACCAGAGGGGAGGGAAAGTTTTGCCTTTTAAGAGGCAGAGGGCTGTTTCCTCTTTTGTTGATGTTGCTAGGCCCAGAGGGGAGTATTTAATTATAGCTAAACAAAACACTTTCAGTTATAGGGGTGGTTATTGTTTGGGTTGCAGTTTTCAACCAGCAGTTTGGGTTGGGATTGTGAGGGGCAGTATTCAGAGGTCCCATTAGTACCCTAGGAGCATGCAGTCACCTTGAGCCATGCCAGGGGAAGGCTCAAGGGCAGAGCGTGGGGCCGGGAGCCTGGCAGACAGGGGCCAGGTGCCTGAAAGGGCTAGACTAGAGTTGGGGGCTCAAAGCCAGGTCCAGTACAGTGGGCTCGGGCTAGAAGGCCTAGCTAGAGGAAAGGGTCAGAAGCTGAGGAGGCCGAAGCCCCAAGAGGAGAGAGTGACAATACAGCACCACCCACAAGGCTTGGGGCGTGTTGTAGGGAAGGAACAGAGCTACAGAATTAGCGCCTAGGGCTATAGGTGCCCTGCAATGGCATGGTCAGGCTGAGACAGCCCACCAAATCTGAGGGTACAGTTGAAACCAGTTGGATGCAGGGGAACCCCAGTGGGGATTCACCTGGACTGGGTCAGTTTCCCTATTAATCCTATAATTACATCAAGTCATGGCAGGAAGAAGGCACCCTAGAGGCAGAGCAGTGCATGGTTGTGGAGCTACCAGGGGTGTCACAGCCATCCCTAGGACCTTGATGTACTACAGCCATATAATAGAAGAGAAATGCTTTAATTCTTGTTCTATATGCTATGCCTCTGGGCGTTCTGTGAATAGGGTAATGGTTCTGAACAGCACCACTAAAAATACATTATTACCATGCAAATAGAGAAAGTCCCTTTATGCCCTTCATATGATGGTGAAATCAGGACATTGCATCATAGAAAAACAGGACTGGGAAGGGTCCTCAGGATATCACCTTGTCCAGCTCCCCACTCAAGGCAGGGTCATCCCCATCTCAACCATCAGAGTCAAGTGTTTGTCTAACGTGCATGTTAAAATGTCCAGTGATGAAGACCCCACAACCTCTCTTCATAATCTGTTCCAATACTTTCCCTCATAGTTAAAAGAGTTCTTTCTAATATCCAATTTAAATTTCCCTTGTTACAATTTAACCCCATTACTATTTGTCCCATCCCCAGTAGACACAGAGCAGAACACAAGTATTTATATAGCAGGTAGAATTCATATTTGTCAAATTGGCCACAATCTGCCTTTTTCCTTGGCCTTGTCTTATATAAGAGATGTCTGTTGAGAGCATGGCCTCAATTATTTTCTTAAATCTTCTGTCTCATTCTTCAATCGATCTTATTGACAAGATATGTTTTACTGTCCAATAGCTAAGCTATAAGTGTTATGTGCCTCTGGAAGATATTTATTTCAAGGATACTTGCCAAACATATCCACAGACACAAATATCGTAACCTGCTGCTCACCACTTGCCGAGTAGTGGGAAGATATTTCATTATCCAAACTGACAAACTGGAACAAAGTCAAAGCAAAGAGGGGGAAAAAAGGGCAAGAGTTGAGCGGATAAAGAGAGACAAATACACTTAGCTTGGTTAAGCAAGAATCTCCCTTCCCTCCCCAGCTCCGGACCCTATAAGTCACTCCTGTGGTTTAGGGGATGTGAACAGTGCACAAAGGGGAGTGGGAGAATTTTCTTGGCAACACTACCATGTGTGGCCCCCAAAAGCAGCCTTCCACTGGCCTTGTGCTCAGCAAGTCTGGCATTGCTGGTATGTGCTGGGGTGAGCTTTTAGCCTACATTGCTAAACTGCTAAGGCTGTTGGGGTTTGAATCATCAACACTAAGCAATGCTTAGAAGACTTGTATAATGTGGACCTTGCACTTGGGTTCTATGAGCTATGTTTTCACCCAGGCAGCTGCTTGGAATTAAATAGCACAAAGGTGATTTAAAGCCATTTTTACTTGACCGGAGACCACAAGAAGAATTCTGCAGTCTGTTAGAGAGGACCATGTTCAGATGCAGAAAGAAGCAGAGCTCTACAACCAGCTGGGTTATGAAAGAAGATAAAAAGAGCTGGGATAAGTTTATGGAGGGGATAGGATAACTGAAAGGTGAGCTTCAGTCAGGGTATATGATGTGTGGAGCTGTCCCCAGGCTGCAGTGCAGAATGGAGGGCATTGGTTTTGCTCGTGTTTCTGAGCTTTGCTGGTTGCTCCATGGGGCTAGGAAGGATTTTTTTTTCTTTCCTATTGTTATGGGTGTCAGGATTTTTTGTTTGTTTGTTTTCTTGTCTTCATAAGCATTGTATGTCTGCCGGACTCTAAGCTGGGGATTTTGACTGTGGTATGCCACAGCTATTGCTGGGACTTAAAAACCCAGAAGTTCCTGGCTGGGGGTGGGAGGTGGGGGTGGAGGAGAGGGGTCTTGGTCCTCCACCCAAGTCAGATAGATCATCACATTTGGATTCTGGAAGGAATTTTACCCATGACTAGATCAGCATGGACTATGGGTTTTTTTGCTTTCCTCTGTAGTTGGGGACTGGAAGAGGGGATGCATAGTCCTCTTCCTTGTATTTAACAAACTATTTCTTGTCCTTGCAGTGGCAGCAGGCGTGACGCATAGGGAGGGGGTGCATGTGGGTGCACATGCACTCCCTGAACATGGCAGTGCACCCCTACAAAAAGGCACGCTGACACTGCCAGCAGCACCCGTGGGTGGTCGCTGCTTACCGCCCGCTGCTGACACCGCTGGCGGCATCTGCAGGCAATCCGTGATTGCCGCTGGCTGTTGTCGATACTGCCAGGAGAGCCTGATAGTGGTGGTTGGCGACCAGTGGTGGTGGCATCTGTGGGAGCTCCATGCTTACCGCTGTCATGCTCCCACTGCTGCCAACGAAGCCGTGTCCCCACCCAGCCAGTGGGGGCACACATCATTCAGGACATAAACAGAGTCCCCCTGCTTTACCTGTGGCAGGTTAGGGTGGTGTTGGGGTTTCAGGGCACAGTGCCTGGTAGTTGTGTGAGAGGGTTGTTCATGCAGTTCTAAGAATAAAATGGTTTAGATAGGGATGATGCTGTTTGGAGCAAGTGGTTGGATTAGATGACCTCCTGAGGTCCCTTCCAGCCCTACTATTCCATAATATTATGATTACTGTCCTGTCTGGGCTGTGCCATCCTTCTGAGAAGACAAATTAGAAACACACAATCATTTCCAGCAGTGTTCCCCCTCCCCCGGGCACGGAAGGCCAGCCTTCACACTGCAGCAATGTCAATGCATGAGATTGAAAAGCTTCGCTGCTTCTAAATCAGGACAGAATCTGAACCCATGCTGATTTTACATCTGTGAGACTGCATTCAGTTCAGTCAAGCTACTCCTGATTTACTGGGCTGTAAGTGAGAGAAGAAATGGCACCAATACATTTCCTTCAGTAAAAGATCAGACCCTCTATGTCTCATTTAAATTGCACAGTATAACCCTCAGGCACAGGCTGTCCCAAATGGGTGACAGTTCAAATGAATGAGACTGGGCATCGCAGTCAGAAGCTGTGAGGCTAAAGCTCCCCCTTGCCCCCCCACATTTACTGAGCCACTGCATCATCTCCTAGAGCAAAGTATGTGCCCTCCTGTATTTACAGACTTACTGAGATGCGTCAAAAACCCCGGCGGAGACACTGAACTGCACAGCCTGCCACAGAAAGATTTACTGTCTTTTCAGCATATCAGGAGGGGAACAGAGCGGTGCATGTACACACGCGCACGGAGTCAGAAGAAGGCAAAATCGACCCCCAGCAGCGGGGCTGTCCTTCTGCTGCTGGATTTTTCCAGCTGAAGCATCTCATCCTCTCTGCTGTAATTTATGGAAATTGGCTTCTGACGTGGGGCTTTTTCTGCTCCAGCGGGGACCCGTTGGCTGGAGAAAGCAGAGCTGCAGTCAGGGCAGGAGAAGAGAGGGAGGAAGGGGGCTGGGGTCTGGAAGAAAGCCAGGGTGGGGTGGCAGGGAGAAGTGTGAAAGGGGCACTTGGATACTACAGTGATGGGTGAGTTATAAACTAAGGCAGAGAGGAGGGAGAGGGAAAGCAGTCGCAGGGAGGCGACCCGAGTGACTCAGAGGAGAGCAGACAGGCCAGCCCAGGAAGACTGCCGTACTAAGAGAACCTGCCCCAGCTGGGATCTTCATCATGAGCACGAGGAAGGCTTCCACCCCACAAGCAGGGCCAGAAGATGGAGAAGAAAAGCTGAGTGAAGGTGCTTCAGATTTGGAGGGGAGGCAGCGTGAAGCAGAGCTGCGGGACAAAGCCATCCTGCAACAGAAGCGACGCCTGAAACAGGCCACCCAGTTTGTGCACAAGGATTCTGCCGACCTGCTGCCCCTGGACGGCTTGAAGCGCCTTGGAACGTCCAAGGATCTGGTGAGTCCCAGGGGCCCCAGCTTGGATGGGACCCTTCTCCTCATGAACCCAGGGAACCTCCCAGACTTGGGAAGAGACGCAGGTCCAGGCAGGACAGGTTGATCATCAGTGTCACTGTGGGGCCAGGATGGGTGAAGGGTGATGGAGGAGATGCTCTTGCTCCTGGTTTCCTGCTTCCCACCTATCCACACACAAAGCCAGTAAGAAGTAGAGGATGCGAGGTTCCCCTGGGGGCCAGCTCCCAGCCCACGTAGTACGAGCAGACATCAGCTTATTTGGATTCAGTATAAGTTTTACACATGTGTTTGCATGGACTTACGCAGGACCGGGAGCTCATTCCCACATGATCTCACAGGAAAGCAGCCTCTCTGATCAGCAGGGCAGGAGGGGGACAGCAATTCTGAAGCCTTTGGGGCCTTGTGTTCTATCTCTTCACCTTCCTGCACCCAAGGGGGTTGGCACATCCTTGACTTTCCATGTGCCAGGCCACAGCTGGCAGTGCCCCCCCAGGCCACCACTTTGTGGGAGATAAGCAGGAGCAAGGCCCTGGGGCAAAAGCATGGAGTGTGTGTTAGGAGGATTCACTCCAGACAGGGGTGAGCTGGGGGCCAGATATGGATGGCTTCCCTTTGGGGTGCATGACAAGGGCAGGGAGCGTGTTCCCAGGAGATCCTCCTTGTAGTTTCCTCTTCCAGTTGCACCACTGGTCCCTCCCTTGAGGGAGACAGGATATGGGGCTGCCATCCTATTTTCCTGGCTTTGCCTCCAGCACCTCTCCCTTGCAGGCACCAGGCCACACTGACAAACAGAGAAGGGTTCCCACAAAAAGCAAATGGAGTTGCCACAAGAAATGGGAGGCCCTGAAGTAGCCTGCTGTGGGTAGTGATGGGCCCCAGCTGGTGACAGCACCCTCTGGCCAGCACAGGGCACTGTCAAAGACAAGATATACACTTCCAGGAACACCCCCGCCTCCACACACTATGTTTCCTGCTCACATCTTAGTCCTTGTTGTACTAAGAGAAAGGGGAGTGGAATGGAGTGGGGCACGGTCTGGTGTGATTTTACTTTGGGACCTGGGAGAAATAGGTCCCTGGACATACTGGACTGGAGAGAGATTAATTGTTTTGCTTATTTCTGAAACCATTGGGTCTCTTTGCTGTCCCCACCTTAGATTTGGCAAAGCTTCTGCTCTGGGTCCATCCCTGGCCACTCCTAGAACAGGCTGAGCCAGTGGCGAATGCATCTGTCCATGGGATCCATTTGCTCCTACCTACCTCGGCATGCACTCTGCTTCAGCCACAGCTGCCAGTGTTGGAAAGCCTGCCTGGCACCCCTGAATGCTGTCTCTATAGATGCATTTAAACAAGATGCCCCAGACCTGCATTTGGCTCTGAGCAGCTGAAATTCCATCACTGGGCAGAGATGGGCTTGGCTCTTGGAGCCCATTTCAGCCCTGGATATGTGCGCTTGCAGCCTGCTGCTCAGGCTCAGCTGGGACCATTAATTTCTGCCCAGCTGTGTCTTTAACCAGTGACTCCACTACACTAAGCTCTGTTGGAGGCAGGCACAGGTATGACCCAGTAACAGGGGGGTCTGACACCCCTGCCTTATGAGGTAGCAGGTTAATGGGACCAATTAAAACAAAAAAAACCCCTAAAAAAAAAGATGGTGACTGGTTTTAGCTTGTCAGGGGACCAGCATTTTTTAACACCATGGGCCTCTTCACCGCCTCCTTTCTTGTAGGCCCTGTGTTCCTTCTACTCACAGTAGGGCTTGCCCTCAGACCCATTTGTACTGCTGTTTAGCCAGTCAGAGGTAGAAACTAGAGAAAACGCATCTTGGTCCTTCCTCCCTGCCCCATGCATTTAGCCCTCTCCCACACCGCATTTTACGGCATTCTGAACTATCGAGGTACCACCCCAGGCCTCTGCATGCACTGTCCTGAGCGCTGTGCAACCATATTGAAAGAGTTAGGTCATACCCTGTGAAATTTATAGTTAACTTAAAGCTGTAGTTGGAGCCTCAAGTATGGAAACTGGCCTAGTTAAGAGACTCTGTTTGGTTAAGAGGCTCAGTCTGTTTGGTTATTTAAACAGGTGCTAGAATTGCCTAGTGTCAGCAAACAACATAAGGCCTTTTTTTCCCCCGGTTGTCAATTGTTTATGCCCTGGCCCTGATTAGTTACTTCAGTCATGTGTTACTGTTTAACATCCCCAGATGAATGACTGAATATTTTTTAAAACAACTTAGTAATGACTAGGGCATAAAGCCTAACAAGTTTCCTGACAAGAAGTGTTTAGGGACAGAAGTTACACGTAAGTTGGTTGAAGTCATCAGAAACTAGTTTAAACCTGTAACAGAACGTAAGTTCAGTGCACGTAAACCAGTTTCAAAGTCTCTGAAACTGGTTTAAGATAAACCTGGTTGAACGTAGTATCAGACTTAACTGATTTGGGTCAAAGTGGTTTATGAAATTTCTGTCCTATGCCGCTTCCCGGTTCAAGTTCAATCAAAGTCCCTCACCATCTCAGTGTGCTTTTCAGCCCTGGGCTGGGCAGTCTGGTCCAGCAGAGAAGGGTTGGGAGGGAAGGCAAGGACTGCCCCTCCTCTGGGCAAACCCCAGCTAAGATCTGAGGTGAGGGTTGGAGGTTAAACATCCCTTTCCCCTAGTACAGAGCTGCCAGGCCCTGCCCTGCCCTGCTAAAAACTGTCTGCAACTGGGAACTACAAGTCCCAGAGACACCTGAAAGCAGGAAGAAGAAGTAATGAGCAACCCTGCAGAGTCCTGGGTCTCTGCAATCACAACCCTGCAGATGTGATTCTGGACTACAAATCCCAAAGACCTGGGGGGCAACAGAAAAAAGAAGTAAACACACAACCCATGCTGGCTATGTGCCAGAGAACTGTTCTTTAGTGCCCCCCACCCCCAGCTTCTGGTCTGAGCTACTGCAGGTATGTGGCTGTATTTCCTAAATCAAAAGTGAATGCCTATCAAGTTGTTTCTCAGTTTAATCTCTGCAGTTTAGACTAACCTGCAAAGACTAAAACCAATTCAGCCTTGGACTTTTTGATTGTCTGTACTTAGCCTTTGTGTTTGTATGACACTTAAATGTAGACAGTCAAAAAGCCTGAGGCTGAATTGGTTCAATCTTTGCAGGTTAGTCTAAGCTGTGTAGATTGAACTGATAAGCAAGCGAAAAGACATTCACTTTTGATTCCAGAAATGTAGCTACATGCCTGCAGTGGCCCAGGCCAGAAGCCAGGGAACATTAGAGCATGCCTCCTTTTTTTGCTGAAGCAAACATCTTGGGCAGGGCTAGCCCACCCGCTCTGTGATGGAAGGTACAAAGCATCTTGGGATTCTGGGAGACTGAGAGTTAACTTGAATGTAGAGGGGATCTAGGACAGGAAGTTCAATAAACCATTTTAACCTAAATCAGTTTTAAGTCTGATACCACATCCATGCAGGTTTATTTTAAGCCAGTTCTGGCCATTTTGAAAGTGGTTTATGTGCACTGAACTTCTGTTGTGTTACGGATTTGAACTGCAATTTCTGTCCCTTAATGAAACTGCTGGATTCCTGGAGGTTATCACAGCCAGCTGTTATGCAAATATGCAGTGTACAGTGCAATCCCCATTAGCACCTCCAGAGGTGAGCTCATTTTGTTCATGAACACTGTCGTGGCTCCTCTTCTTTCAGTCAGCTCCATGGTCTTCTTCTCCCCCCACTGGTTCTTGTTTCTTGCTGGTGAAATTGCATAAACTTCACTGGAGGTACTCCTGATCTATGCTGTAGTAAGAGAACCATTCTTATGGCCTGCCTGCATGAAACTAGTCAGTATGGTATGACTTCACCCATTCACGCACTGAGTGCTAACTCTTGTTTGTATACTCTTAACATGTGGTAAGGGTGAGATAGCATACTCCATGGGCTAATCACCGCTATATGAGGACTCAGTACAGAGTGGTTAGCACGCTACAGAGTCGCACCTTAGTTCCCTGTGTCCCAGTTTCTCACTACAGAGAAGCCCTTAGATTTCCAGAAGTAACATAATACATACAGTGACTCCTTGTACTCCATATGTGTTTCCTGGCTGGAAGCTGGCACTGTGCATTGAGCTTAGTAGGTTATCACAGTAGCACAAGCAAGTAAAGCAACCCTAGCTCTTTGACAGCACTTTTCCTCTGCAGATCTGGGTCACTGCTCCCATTTTACAGATGTGGGAAAGTGTAGCAGAGAAAAGTGAGGGGACTGGCTTGAGGATGTTCAACCAGCTGATGGCAGAGGCAGGAATCCCAAGTCCACCAAGTCTGAACCACCCAGACCATCTAGAATTCCATCTGTCAGCCTGCCTCCCTCCTGTAAAGGGCAGCAAGGCACAGCAGAGCTCCTTCCACATCACAGCCATTTAACAAAAGCAGCAGGGATGTGTCCTAGATATTCTTCAGGGAAGAATCTGTTCCTTCAGCCACATTCTAGCTGTATGCAGTGCATCGTCTCTCTCAAATTCCTTTAGTCTAGATATCTCCTGAATCACAGAGATCAGACAAGCAGCCAGAGAAAGACTGAAAGCAAAATTGCAACTTAGGGAGTCCTGCAGGGGTAGATCTTCCCCTGGGGAGTCTGACAGGTACTGCTGGACTACTGAGTGCACACTGGGATACTAGTTTGCCTGCACCCCAAGATGCATCTCCCCGTGTATAAACACTAGGGATCACTGTAATGCCAGCCCTAAAAGTCATGAGTCGGGGGCTCCCAAAACCTGAGGCTAGCTTAGAAATCCTGAAGTTAGCTTACAAATCCTGAAGATTTCCTTTCGTAATGTCAGGTGAATTTTCTTTGCTTTCTAGGGTAAAGTCATGAGAGTTGAGCACACCTTTTTTTTTACAGTCACTCTAAGAAATGGAGTGGTTTTACTAATCGAGGCAACATTGCAAGATCTCAGATTTCTAAGTCTGGGAGCTGGTGAGATAAGGAAAAGAAAAGAGAGATTTCACTCATTTCAACCTCCACTGGGTGGTCAGGAGCAGCTCTGATTGCTCCCAGAGGAAACCTGTTCTGGCTTCCCCAGGCTCAGGAAATTTCTGTGACTGGGACTTTTTCCTTCCCTTGCTGTGCTCACCACATCTCTCTCAGTTCCCATCTCAGCACCTGCTGCATTGCATGGGCTGCCTCACTGCCATCTCTGCGACCCAAGAGACAGGGAGAAAGATGTTTTCTGCTTTCAGGAAATATGCCCATATTAAAGCTCAGCTCCCCACCTCAGAGCTTAGGCCCTCTCCCACTCTCAATGAGAAAGTAGCTGATGGCAACTGTCTTTCTGTGGGAAAGGCCCCCTTAAGAGAAGGTAAAGCCCATTGCATGCTAGGAGCAAATGGAAAAGGAAGGAGACCTATTATTCTTGGCCCCCTGCTATTTTCCCATGGCCCAGATCTTAGCTGGCAGCCTCAATGGCATTGAGTTCAAAGTATTTAGGGAATAAAAATACTTTCCTTAAATAAAATATCCTCTGGGCTTTAAAATGGGGTGGGGAGGAGAGAAGAGAGTTATTACTTTAATACTTTGAACTTATGTGGTGTCTTCCATCCCAAAACACGTCACAAAATTATGACACATCTGGGCAGCTAGAGACACCATGGGGTTATGTGGCTTGCCCTGGGCTGGGAACAGGAAGCAGGTTCCCAGCTAGAACCAGGAGGGAGAAAAAAACCCCTAGGAACCTGAAGGCAACATGAAAAGTGGAAGGCTTACAACGTCTTTTTTACAAGATGAAGTATAAGACCAACATACAGGATATAACCTCTGTGTGGGAACCACCATATCTTGTCCCTTTAGGTTGATGGATTACAGGGTCTTTTTGTTCCAGATGCAAGAAGCCCCCAGGCTCAAACCATGCTCCCTCAGGGAGTTGGACACTTCAGGAAAGCGATACAGCTCACATAGGCTGGTTGGATCTAGCAGCCCTTCCCACTCAAGACAGCTATTATGGAGATCACAATTATCAGCTCTGAGCCACCAGCTCTCCAGCTCTGTAGTGACCAGCATATGGGGACCGGGCAGAACCAGACACACAGGCCTGATTTTTTGTATCCTTCCCTCCTGTCACTTACAGGGGCTGGGAAACAGCTGGGGAAGGACCTTCACATTCCCTTGGTAGCAGAGCAAGTTTCCTGTAGGCAGCAGCAGTCTCCTCCTGCATCAGAATTAAGTGCTGCAGGACAGGCAGGTCTGTCTTACTCCCACCTACCCACTCAGACGCAGAGGAAAAAGTTGCCCCTGCTTTGTGAGGAAGGATTAAGGATGAATGTGCTGCAATTGGCTTGGTTATTGTTGCTCTGAACAAGACAGTTCTTGGAGGAGAAGCAGCAGCAGGCAAGGGGAGCGTTTTTTGCTGGGCAGCAAGTGAAACACATTAAAAAATTAATAGTGAACTGGGGGGGAGGGAGGCCCATATTCCCCTCCAGGTTCACTATTGTATCCTGTTGCAGCCTGTGTGCTGCTTCACTAGCTATGCACATGTTCCCCTCTGCACAGTATTGCAAGAATGCCTGAGGCTGCATGCTAGGGGATCTGTGCGAGAACAACCGGGCACAATCCTGTCTGACTGACTGAGGGGACAGGAGGTTATGTGGAGGGGAACCGTGAATCAGACACTGTTGTCTCTTCTAGCCATTGCATTACAGAGTGTCTCTGCAGAGACAAGGCTACATGAGGGAGGACAGGGCACAGGCAGACGATCGGTTATATTTAACGTTAAAGCAGGGACTGCTCTCCCTGGTGTTGACAGTGGAGCTGAACCACAGGGAGATGGTGCTGGAAGGAAGAAGTGGGTATAGCAGGAGGGGAAGGGCTGAGGAAGACTTTCAAGCCCCATGTTTCCCCAAAAGCAGAAAGGTAGGCCGTGTCTGAAAAGTGGCGATAAGGTCTCAATATTTTGGGTCAACATTTCCTGAGATCCTCTCTTCCTCTCTTTGTGGTGGAGACCAGCAGCCACACAGTGTGATACAGCGGCGCCTCCTGGAAGGGAATTTGAACAGGCTGCGGGGTGAAAGCAGGGAACACGCCACCTGGGTGCAGTCCCCGCTGGCAACAGACAAGGCAGAAAAGAAAGGGGAGGACAGGAGGAAAGAGCCAACCATCCTGCTCGTACACTGCAAGGTAAGGTCTAGCCGCAACTGCAGGGTGCCAATGTTATGGAGGGAGAATACCAGCTCCATCCCACATTCTCTTCTCCCAAAGGCGGATGTAGGATGGTACTTGCAGGCTTGTCTTGAGCGCTCTTGTCTGCTGCCCAGCTCACTCAGCTCTGGACAAGACCTGTTACTCATGTTCTCTCCTGCCATTCCTCCCTGCTTTTTCTACATGTGTTGTATAGTTGTTGCCAGTTCAGATCAGTGCCAGGGACAAGCCTGTATCCAGTGTGGGCCTTGGCCTTGGACCAGATCTGAACTCCTCTTTGTTGTTCTCTCTCATTTATTTTCCTCCTCATGCTTCTGCTGGACTCTAGGCAGACAAGATTCTTTTGTTATCATGTTTCAGGGGTATCAGTTGTAGCCTGACTTGACTCTATAATTCACAGTTAGTAAGAATCAACACTATTTTGGTTTCTTTTGGGGAGCAGGGGCCTCCCATCTCTTTTATTGTTGCCTGCTATCAGTGAGTGGTCAGACTGTCTCTTTATTTAAGGGAACCCACAAGCCTTAATTAACAACACTAGAAGGCTGAACAGAGAAGATCAGCAAACTCACTGCTTCCCCCAGCTCTAGTTGCCTGATGCAGGTATAGCCTGTTCCTGGTTCTGCCTCCATTTGGGCTGACACATTAGAGTGGGCAGATAACGTCTGTTTTGTTACAGACAAATTCCTTGCCTCATCCACTTAGAGTTGGATTAGAAAGCTGTTCGTGTGGCCACTTGGGAATCTCCTGAGTATCTTGAAGGCAAGAAAGCTTGAGTGTTATAAAGCATGCCCAAGGCTATATTTAATGACGCTCTCCTGGGCTTTAAGAAGGGATATGCACCCTTGTTCAGCAAAGCACTTACCTGCACTATCAAGCTCAGTTGTTTTTATAAAAGATCATAAGACCAGAAGCATCCATTATGATCAGCCTGTCTGACTTCCAGCATAGCACGTGTTAGCTGTATTCATATAGAAGAAGAAGAAACATGAAGAAACAGCCCCTGCTCCAAAATTTTTCAGTCTAGCCATTAGCTTTATAAAAGCAGTCAGAAGTGGGATTTAGCAGACCTGCAGTTTGACAGTGGCCTAGTCTTATTGTTTAGAGCCAGATTTTGAAGGGCCCAATTTTCAGTTACTTGGGATCTGCAACCAGAACTGGATTTCCAAAAGGAGTTAAAACTTCCCTTTGACACTTGAGCAAGCACCAGGTCTTCTGGGGAGTGCTGAACTCTTAGCAAGCTGACTCTGGTTATGGATACTCTGGTCTTGGGAGCTCATGTTCAGAGGCCCTGACCTCTGGCTTGTTAACTTCTGTTGAACTTGTAAGTGTGTACTACTTTAGTCAACGAAGCCTCTGTTGGCCTTTTGCAACCTTGCAGGATATTTGTACCCTGTTTACTCTCTCTTATTTTTTTAGGCAAACACATGCTGCTCTCAGTCTTGAACAGTGAAATTGTGTTTGTTTCAATGGGTTTGGGTTGTAGCCATGTTGGTCTAGGGACATAGGCAGACAAGGTTCCTTGGGTGAATTTGATATCTTTTATCAAAGATAAAAAAGGGGTTGGTCTAATAAAAGATATCAAGTTCACCCAAGGAACCTTGTCTGTTTGTTTCAATGTCTCTGTAAGTAAGACTCTCACATCCATTATTATATTTGTGGAGGGTGGAAGGAAGAGTGGAACAAGTGGGTTTATTCCACAGCCAAACAGAACAGCCTTTCTTGCATCACCATTTTCTAATATTTGGCTTCAAGTCTTTCTGTGTACTGGCCTTTTACGACTAGTCTCTCCCTATCCTCTGCTTGGGTATTTGCTTTGGAAGAGCAAAGGAGTTTACGTCATCATTCATTCGTGTCTCATTTTCCTGGCGATATATTCTCTTGCAATATTAGGTGTTCCTAGAACTTAAGGCAGCATCCACATATGTGAGAAGCAGCAATTTCTCCCCCTCCCAACCTGTGCCACCTCAGTGACTTGCAACTAACCAAATCTTCGTGCAATTTTTTCAGAGGACAAAGTACATCCTAAAAAAATAAACCCCAAATGGAAAAAGGCCAGTTTCACACTGAATTATTACTTCACTTTTCACAGTGAAGCCGCACACTTAGCCTCACTTAGTAAAGGTCTTTCTTTGCAAATAATTCCAGAAACAAGTAGGTCACCTTGACAATAGCAGCCTTGGCAACCATGAGAAACACTGAAACAAGTCCTAAAGGTGCACGTGTGTCTAGCAAGCCCTTTACATTTGTTAAGTACTATGTACCTGGTAAAATAGTGATTCTAGTAGCTTAACAGAAGTGGACCCTGTAGGTGAAGTCCATTTTAAGCCAAATGTCACTAACTAGTCTCCTAATTCTCTAGTGCCCTAAAATTAAGGCCAGACTAAAATATATAAATGTGTATCCAATTAGGATGCAGGGTTTTTTCCTGCAAAAGGTTGGGCCCAAGCAACTTGGAACCATGCAAATTACATAACTAGGAAAAAAATGGACATCAGCATTATTACAGATTCTTGGGCCTCAGCTACACTGGATTGTGTAACTGTATTAGAAAGGCTATCGGTAGGACTATTTTTGCAACCTTTTGCCCCGTGCAAGCTACAGCTTATGTTGTTGCGTGACCCACCAGTAACAGAAACCATCAAAAGCAATGGTCTGATGAACAGGATGCTACTAAATCTTTTAATCAGTTCTCTTTGGCCACAACCAGAGAATTTCCTACCCAAAGCCCACATTGTGCTCCTAGGTATTACCTTTCGCCTCTTCTCTGGAGTAGCTTTTTCATTTAGGCACTAGTCCTTTCTTTGTGGGGTCTCTCTTCCCCCTCTCAACTCAGAGAAGCAGATCTATACCTGCCCTCCCAGCCTCTTTTTTTTTTATAAATATGGATCAAAGTCCACCCACTTGTGGACTGCTTGAACTTTTATTTGAGTCTAATTTGCATCAAGTGAATTTTTCTACCCAGGGGACTCTATAACATCTTTTTATTGTCCTGTACAATATGAAGTTTCATTTCTACCTGGGAGAAATGTTACAATGTCCTTAGCCTGAGGAAGAGTGTGAGCCTAAAAGCTTGCAAATAAAGATTTTTTTTTTGCAACTATTTAGTTGGTCTAATAAAAAATATTACCTCTGCCAAGAGTTCTGCATATCTTTTTGCCTGTAGACCAACATGGCTAAAATCTGGAGACATCTGTTAAGCCAAGGTGGAACCAAGCCCCACTGAAACCAGTCTAATCTGTAACAAGTCACAGTATGAGTTTTCCTAGAAGTCCCAGATACTGCAGCCACTTCACAGCAGCAGCTCTGAGCAATAAAGGTTATCATCTCTCCTAGTCCCACCTTAAAAAAAAAGACAGGAACACTTTGCCTAATAGGCTAGTACAAGTCAGCCACCACCAAAAGAGCGCATAGGAACACACATCAAAGGGATGCGGAGAACAGTCTTCAGAAATAGGTGCATAAGCATAATCCACTGCCAAAGTCTTTTAAACCCATTTCCTCCTAAAGTCCTGTACCACTTCAGCAAGTCCAAAGTCTCCTCAGGAGACAGGCCCAGCCCTTTGCCAAGTACCATATCCTTTTTTCCCCTGGAAACATTACCTTTTCTCTTCCTCCCCACCAGCACTGTTCTTCACCTGTCACATCTTTCCCATTACAGCGTTCTTATAAGTTACTTATTCTTCACATTTCCAGCTGCCTCTGGGAAGATTAATAGTTAACTTGAAACCAGTTGTTGGGGATTACATTTTACTCTGCTACAAACCAAAGGCAAAAACATGCACTTTTTTCTTGCTCCTGCAACTTTTTCAGGAATAAAAACATCTTCGTCTGTCAAAGCTTGTTGCAATTGTGTTGGAAGACCAGAGAAATGCTTGCTGCTAGCTGTGCTGCAGTTCTTAAGAGAGACTGAACATACATGTCCTTAGTAAAGTCTCTTCCCTGTCAGTATTTCTTAGAGTGAGAATATTTCCTCTTCATAAAGCTGCTCCAAACCAGCAAGCTGGATATTGTAAGATGGTGACATGGGTTGCCGTATAATGGCACTTAACTACAATCCTTGCCTCACTCTAGGAAACAGGGCTGAATGTAGATAGTCATTGATAATTAGTATGTAGGGAACCTTGCTCTCCCTTAATTTTTCTTCTCATGCAACTTGCAGTTAAGTTGTGCTCAGGGCTTTGGTTGGCATGAGATCACAGAGAGTGGCCAGGGGGTGGTATTTCTGTTGCAGAGTGATTCTGCTTCTGTTTATTTGATTTATGCTAAATCTTTATGCAGGCCTTTATCTGCACGCCCTTTTTTTTTATCCCCATTGTTTGCAATCTGCAGCTTTGCAAAGCATTTAGGAAAGTCAGTCACATGACTGGTATCTGCACAGTGAAAGAAAGATATTATATCTGCAATGAGGCTGGGTTGTTGTTCACTTAGAAATGGATGCTGATGGATCCCACAGACTGAGGCAGCTTTTTTTCTGGGCTGAGTTTGTGTTACAGCTCTGGCTGGCTGGCCAAAACTGACAGGATTTAGAACATACAGCTCTTTTTAAGTGAGGCTTCTTAGAAAAGTCCTTCTCTTTTCCCTCTGCTGGAAACTGGAATCAGAAATACTGCATACATACAAATGGGAGCTGATACTTCCAGATTTATAGGGGTAGTATAATGAACACTGCCTGAGTCTAGTGGAGCTTGAAACCACTGTCTACTGTTTAATCGCTGGAGGTTTCTCTAAATCAGGTTGTCAAGCTGACCTGGGGCTCCAGGCTGGAACCAGACTGTGGGGTTCCTCAGAGGCTGAATCCAACCCAGGACACCTAGGGATGGCCTCTATGGTCATGGCAGTGGTAGCAGCAGGTCTGGCAGCAGTGAAGGGTCTGGTGGCAGCAGCAGTGAGGGGTCCAGGGACAGCAAAGGGTCCAGTGGTGGTGGCAAAGGGTCTGGAAGAAGTGATAGTGGGTCTGAAGGCAGGGATTCACCAGCAATGGAAGGGGTCTGCTGGAGGTGGAGCGTCTTGAGGAGGAGTCTGGGAGAGCCAATGGAGAGCATGAATATGGCCAGCAGGGCCAGAATGCACTGGATTCTGGGGCAGGCCATGCTCCCAACTTCTGGACCGCTAGTAGCTCAGTGCACCTAATAGAGGGCTTTGCAGGCCAGATCCATTCAATGGACCATGTATTTGACACCCCTACTCTAAGTGAAGACTCACTCTAGTTCCTAATGAGTTCACCAGACAGCAGGAAAATGGCCCAGTCCCAAAACCATCACTGAATTGGGGGAACTTTGTGAATATTGAAGTCTATAAGTGACTGCCTTTCCCAGTTTGTTCTAAAACAAAGTCTAGGCTCAGTGTTGCAGCCAGGGTATCATACTATGAACCAAACCATCAGTAATTACTTGGAGATCAGCTCAAGACTCCTTCCTGAGTTTGACTGTCCAAGGACTCCTGTCTCTTACCTGCTCAGCTTAAACCCCAAATCCAATGCCCCTAGAGAGCGACTTTTACCTGGATGGAACAAAGAGCTACCTACTTCAGTCAATTAGCAGGACATGCTTGACCTTTTCCCAGTAGGATCAATGTCTAGTTGTGAGCAGGGTGGAGTGTTTCTGTCAAATGCCTTGTTGCGGTCTACGCAGTCACTGTACACTATTCTTGCAAACCTAACACACCATAAGGACTGGACTGTCTCCTAGCTAGTTGGCCACAGGACTCATCATGTCCTTGGTGTTACCATTTAGAGGAATGAGGAAGTGAAGGCAGATTCAGTTAGCACACACCCTTCTACTTCCTGCTCTTGCCTTACTGCAGTTTCTGCCCATCCTGCGGGGTTCATATTGCACACTCTCCCTATTGACTGAGCATATGGGTCTGTATTTCAAGCGTCTCAAAACAGAGAGAAAGAGAGACTGGTTGAAATTTGGCTCTCTGGTTCTGGTCCATTTCAGTTTGGAGGATGACTTCATAGCAGTTTGCAGATGCTGGGCCTTTCCTCATTTCATAGATGTATGGTCGGAAGGGACCTTGTAGATCTTCTAATCTGACTACCTGCCCTGGGCAGGAGAGAAAACTGGGCTCAAATGACCCAGGCCAGGTAAGCGTCGAGCCTTCTCTTGAAGACCCCCAGGGTAGGAGCCAGCACCACTTCCCTTGGAAATTGGTTCCAGATTCTAGCTGCCCTGACTGTGAAGTAGTGTCTTCTAATGTCTAATTTAAATCTACTCTCTAGCAATTTATAGTTGTTATTCCTTGTTACTCTGGGAGGCACTCGGGGAACAAGGTTGCTCCAAAACCCCTTTGGTCCCTCCTAGGAAGTTTATAGACTACAACCAGGTTCCCCCTCAGCCTTCTCTTGTGGAGGCTGAACAGGTTCAGGTCCCTTAGCCTCTCCTCATAGGGCCTGCCTTGCTGTCCCCGGATCATGTGAGTGGCCCTCCTTTGGATCCTCTCAATGCTGTCCACATCCCTCCTGAAGTGCGGCACCCAGAACTGGATGCAGTACTCCAGCTGTGGCCTGACCAGTGTTGCACAGAGGAGGAGGATCACCTTGGCCCTGCTTGTGATGCATCTGTGGATGCAGGACAAGGTACAGTTAAGCCCTACTGACCATGTTCTTGTATTGTTGGCCCAGGTTCATCTTGGAGTCAATAATGACTCCAAGATCCCTTTCTGCCACCGCGCTTTCGAGACTAGAGTTCCCCAGCCTATAGGTATGCTGCTGGTTCCTACTGCTTAAGTGCAGCACCCTATTTTCATTTGCCCACCCCTGTAACCTGTCCAGGTCCTGCTGTAATCTGTCCTTCCCTTCTAGCGTGCCCACCTCACCTCAAATCTTGGTGTCATCTGCAAATTTAAACAGGCTGCTTTTCACCCCATTGTCCAAGTCGCTAATAAAGAAACTGAACAGTGTGGGCATGAGGACTGAGCCCTGGGGGACCCCACTGCTCACTTCCCTCCCGGTGGAAAACAACCGGTCCACCACCACTCTCTGAGTATGACCCCTCAGCCAATTTGCAATCCATCTGACTTTGTAGGCATCAATGCCACAGTCACCTAGCTTTTTAATGAGAATGGGGTGGGAGACAGTGTCAGAGGCCTTCCTGAAGTCCAGAAAGACTACATCCACCGCGACACCTGTGTCCAGTGATTTTGTGACCTGATCATAGAAGGCAATCAGGTTGGTCTGACAGGACCTGCCCCTAATGAAACCATGCCTGCTGCCCTTGAGCATCATCCCCGCTGCTGGCCCATCACAGATGTGCTCCTTGATAATCTTCTCAAGGAGCTTCCCCAGGACTGAAGTAAGACTAACAGGCCTATAGTTGCCCGGGTCCTCCCTCTTCCCTTTCTAAAAGACGGGGACCACATTGGCCCTCTTCTAGTTATCCGGCACCTGGCCAGAGCACAAGTGGCTCGTAAAGCTGTGCCAGGGGGCCCACGATAACCCCTGCCAATTCCCTCAACACCCTGGGGTGGAGAGCATCTGGACCTGCTGATTTGAACACGTCCAGCCCCTCCAGAAGTTCTCTAACCTGGTCCTCCCTGGCCCTAGGCTTGGCAGAGTTTCTCCCGAGCCTGTCCTGAATCGTGGTAGGGGAGTCCCAGTCTCTGCACGAGACAATAGAGGGGAAGAAATTGTTAAAGAGGTTTGCTTTCTCCTCTGGTGTGACCACCAGATTGCCAAGCATATGCTACAGGGTCCCCACATTACCTGGGGCCTTCTTCATGCTCCCTATGTATTTAAAAAAGGACTTTTTGTTATCCTTGGTCCTAGCCCTAGTTCCATATCAGCCTTAGCTTTTCTAACAGCCCCGCAACAGACCCAAGCAATGGAGGTATACTCCTCTTTGGTGACAGCCCCTCCCTTCCACTGGGTGTATGCCTCCTTTTTGGCAAATCAGGCATTCACTAAAGCCTTTGGTGAGCCAAGGGGGCTTTTGGGCACTCTTGCCCGCTTTGCTTCTTGTTGAGATTGTCACCCCTTGGGCTCTGAGTATCATTTCCTTAAGGAACGACCACTCATCTTGGGCACCCAGTTCCCCTACTCTCCAGGACCCTAGTGCTTCCCCCACTAATCTCTTCAGCTCACTGAAGTTGAGCCTCTTAAAGTCTAAGGCTACTGCCTTGCTGCAGGCCCTTGATACCCTGTGCTGGACGGTGAATTTCAGCAGGTGATGATCGTTATCACCCAGGTGGTTGAGGACATGGAGTCCCCTCACCAGGTCATTGCCTATGGCCAGGACCAGGTCCAGCACAGGACAGGATTTTGAGTCACTCTCTTTCCAGCTGCCTGAGGTTTCTGACAGCATCTGCTCCCAGCAGGAAAACCACATCAACAGGATCAGTCTTTGCAGTTGAAAACATCCTTTGCAGTTGAAAAACATAAAAAGATAACGATTGTTGTAACATGGTTGTTTTAACAGGCAACGCGAAGGAACTCTGGAAGCAGAGTTTAAAAGCACTGTCCATACGGCCTGTGCTGAAACTACTGACTAGGCCACCCATCAGCATCAAGACTGGTTTAATGAGAATGATGCCAAGATGCAAGACCTCCTTGATAGGAAGAGAAGGGCTTATTATGTTTGGTAAGATGACACCTCATCTCAGTAGAAGAAGGAGACATATAAGCTCCTCAAAGCCAAAGCTCAAAGGAGGATGGAGGGCTTTTCAATCTGGGATGTTTTTTGCATAAAGACCAAAGTATGCAAAACAACCATCCATGACCTTCAGTACTCTGAGGATTGTACCACCCGTGTCGCACCAAGGAAAATCTCCGAAGCATGCTGGATCTCTTTGCAGAAGCCTACTGAACTTTATTCTTCTTGATGTTGAGAGACAAGCCCAAAGTGGTGTATCAGTCTTCTCCAGACCGATCCTGGAGGTAGTTGAGCACTTCCCTTATCTCAGTAGCCACCTGTCTCAGAGAGTGAACATTGATGAGGAGATCCAGCACAGGATCTGGTGCACAAGCTCTTCCTTCAGGAGGATTGCTTCAGGAAATTGCTTTGGTGTGTTTTTATTGATTGTGATCTCCAGAAAGACATCAAGATCCAGGTCTATAATACTCCCATCATCTCCACTCTCCTCTACAGATGTGAAAAGTGGGTGATATACTGTTGTCATCTTAAGAGCCTGGAGAGGTATCACCAAGAAAGTCTCTGGAAAATCCTTTGTATCAAATGGGAAGATTGCTACACAAATGCCAGCATCCTTGCTGAAGTCAGTGTTACCAGCATTGGGTTGGTGATCCTCAAGCACCAACTCCGCTGGACCAGATATTGAATGCAGATGCTACAAGGACACATTGAAAGCATACCTTAAGAAAACAGATGCTGACATCAAGAGCTAGAAAGAGCTGGCTGCTAAATGACTCCAATAGTGCCACAACCTCAGCCAAGTGGCAGCCCACTTTGAGGTTAAGCATCTTGCCCTTGAAGCAAAGAGAGCACAGAGGAAGGAAAAGGATAGGAATCCCAGCCTACAGACTACTCTCCCCTGTGGAAAGACCTTCAATTTTTATGGACAGATCTCTGGCTCAAGGATTGGACTTTTAAATCATGTTAAGACCTACCAAAGAGATCATCCTCAAATTGAGAGATTGCTAACAACGATGCAACTGTGAGGGTGCAGCCAGGATGCAAGTAGCTGGGCCTGCTGCCAGGTGCAGCTAAGGGGTCAGCAAGACTGCAGGACAGATTACCAGAGGGTCAGGGGAGGGTCTATGTTGTGGGGCTGAGAACACAGAAACCAACTTCTAAGAGGACCAAGAGGCAAAATCCCACAAGTGAGCCAAGATCAGAAACCAGGGGTCAGAGAGTCAGTGCCTAGTGCCAGGGAAGATGCGAGGTCAGAGTCAAGACAAGCTTAATCCGAGTCAGGAACCAGGATAATCAGAAGACCCAGAGGGTGCAAGTCTTTCCAGAACAGACTGAGATTGTGTCAAGGTGTCAGCAGCCTGATGCTGCATACATGCTTAAAAGGGGTAAGCAACATTTTCAGCAGCCAGCCTAGTTGCTCACCTCCTCAGAAAATGAGGACAGTCTCAATCAGCCAAAGATCAGAGACAGGTGGTGGCTCAAGTGCTCAGTCCAGCCAGGCACAATTGATCAGAGGCCCTGACAATGAACCTCCGAGCTCTTCACCTAGATCTGAGCATTCTGTGTCTTTTTTATGTCCCAAATTGGGTGTTTTACACAAGGATAAGAAAGCCTTTTTGGCCAATTTTGAAATAAAGCATAAAAATAGTAAGTTTCACCCTCTGTAAAATATACAAGTCTATGCCCACATGAAGAATTCTGCACATGCCAAGTTTCCAAACAATTTGTATGTGGAAGGAATAGTAGGACAACTCTTGAAATGTGGTTTGAACATAATCCATCACGTGCCCTTCTACATCAAAAAGAAACAGATGCAAAACAAATTAAGTCAAGAGTGTGGCGAGCTGATTTTTCCTATCCCTGTTCACAAACTAGGCTGCTCACTTTAAAACCTTGTTCTTCTCAAACTAATAGCCCTGAGTATCATAACACATCTGGTGTTTAGACCTTGGCAGGTTTTATAGAGGTTAGAATATTCTTCAGCCTCAAGGCATTTGGAGACATGCAGCAAATAATTCTTCTGGGAACTTGCTGGATTTAAAGCTTCAGAATGGTGAACCCTCTGGACTATACAACTTCAAGCATGATAAGCTTGAGATTTCCAGGTTTGGTGGTCCCGGTGATTCCTTCACATGCATTTTCTGATGTCATTGCTAATGCTGCCAGTCTTGGAGATGTGAAGCATGCTGTTTCTGCTATCACCTCCCAGCTGGCCAACACAGTTTCTCTCTTTCCCCTAGTGCCCCCGGGATAACAGGAAATAACGGCCACAAGTTGTTGGAGAGTAGGTTTAGATTAGACATCCGTAAGAACTACTTCATAGTTAGGGCGGCTAGGATCTGGAACCGACTTCCAAGGGAAGTGGTGCTGGCTTCTACCCTGGGGGTCTTTAAGAAGAGGCTTGATGCCTACCTGGCTGGGGTCATTTGAGCCCAGTTTTCTTCCTG
>JAGPOW010001296.1:9266257-9297957 GCA_030014935.1 Caiman crocodilus | reverse complement strand
CAAGGGAAGTGGTGCTGGCTTCTACCCTGGGGGTCTTTAAGAAGAGGCTTGATGCCTACCTGGCTGGGGTCATTTGAGCCCAGTTTTCTTCCTGCCCAGGCAGGGAGTTGGACTTGAAGATCTAAAAGGTCCCTTCTGACCCTACTTCTATGATTCTGTGATTCTTCTCTCTTTTCTATGACTCATAAATAGTCTGTTTTAAATATGGGATTTCCTGCTGGATTTAGTGCTCTGAGATGATGAATCCACATAACCAACCAGGGTTTCATAGTCATTGTTGCAGGATGGGGTCCCTAGGGGTGGCCATGTTACCTCTAAGCTCCTTAACCATGCCTGTCCTGCCCTACACGCACCCTCTATCTCACCCACCACATTTTGTTGGTATGATTAATATAGGGAGGCTGCCCTCAATCTTTAGGTTTGGACACTGTCTGGCTAAATCCTATTGAACCCTGTCGTTCATAGACCCCTTGGCGTCCCGCTTCAGCATGGACAGTTCCTGAGTCTCTCAGCCTTATGCGTGGCTCCAGCCGCCCCTTTACCATGCCCCAGGCCTCACAGATGGTACCAACGTTGTCTCATCTAGGCCTTGCTGTGATTTGGCCCACTTGTCTCTGGACCCTCCACAGCCCTGCCTCTGCACCTCCCTGGCACTTGGGCTTGTGCACCCCAAATACTGCACCTACACTGGCACTGGGGTCCCCACACTGCAGTGGGCCTCAATGAGGCCTCCTCCTTCCCCAAATAGCCTCACCCAAACCACCAGTATTATCAGACAGCAAACAAACCACCCAACCACCATGAGCCCCTGGGCTATAACATAACACAAAACTCAAAGCATGCTCTGCTCCTTTAAAAGAATAAATTCCCTCTCTGAGGCTCGGTGCCTAGTAGGCAAGATATCTTATGGACCCCTGGTGTACTCTTTGTTCTAAGGGTAGCATATCTGACAGTTACATTGCTAAGCCCTTCCTTCCCACGGGCAATCTCTGCTCTAAGAGGAGCAGGCACCTTAGTGCCCTGCGACATTCATCTTCAAATAACAAAAAGCTGCTATTGCTCCTAATGCCACTGGCCTTCTGTCACACTGGACTGCCATGTAGAGGGAGCAGAAGGCAGACATTAACTGCTCCCCTGTGGTCCCTGTCACAGTACTAAGGGGTGGCCCCATAGCCCCATGCTCTCTCCCTTCACCCCTGTCCCAGACATCACAGGGACTAGAGCCGAGGGGAAAAGAGTGAACCAAGCATGCAAGAGTCATGTAGTGGAAGGAGAATGCCAGATAAGGCTAGTTAGTTGAGGCCTGAGATCTCATAGTGGCCAGAGAAAACGCCATAAGGGGGCAGGAGAAAGAGAGAGTAAAATACAGGGAGATGCCTTGCTGAGAGAGAAAGAGACCCCTCGTTTTTCTATAGAGATGTCAGGATAGGTAGGGGTAGCAGGTTCATAAATTCATAAACGTTAGGGGCTGGAAGGGACCTTACAAGGTCATCAGGTCCAGCCCCCCTGCACTTGGGCTCCTTTAAAGAGGCACAGGAAGATTGCAGCAGGGGTTTGTAGGGTTGTGTTGAAGCCTCCATGGTCTCAGATGGACACCCACGTTTTGCGTGCTTCTCAGACCCCCAAACCTTTTGATGCTCTTCTGTCACAAGCTGTTGGGAACATCCACGCTCTCACCAAGGAATCTGGCAGCACACGTGCGTGTCAAGTTTTAGCCCACAGTAATTAACCTGCCTTTTTTTTCCTTCTAGTGTGAAGGTCAGGTATTGAGAGCTGCCGTTAACACTGGCTGCCAACAGAACCTCATCTCCAGGAGCTGTTTGAGACAGCTGGGGTAAGTATCTTTGTAAAGCAGAGATGGAGGGAAAGGTACTATCTGAGCAGGGCAGGGAGCCCATGATATAGCAGAGGGGTTGCAGAGCAGAACTGAGGGGCACTGAAAGTTTGGCTATATGTTCTGCATATCCCAACATGACCAACTCAGGGGAACTCAAACCAAAGTGCATGTGGGTTTAGGGGTGGCGGGGGTGGGCAGTCTGGTTCTGTTGTATGAATGAAGTTCCCTGCCTTGCAGCCAGTTGTTGATGGGACCATGAACATGCTGTTAGTTAACAAGAGCTCCCCTAGTTCTTCCTGTTGCCTCATTTCAGACAGTTACATCCCTTGTGTCTCACAGGCTGGAGGAAGTGTCCAACATTGGCTGTAGGGACTTTTCGCTGCCTGTCCCCTGTGTTGTCAGCCGGGTGGAGCACATGGAGGTGCAGTTTGGCCAGGAGATGGTGGCGTGCTCAGCGCTAGTTGTGGGTGAGCCCATCACACCTTCCTCTACTTTCCCACCTCTGTTCCTCTTCCCTTATGCTGCCTGTTTAAGGGGATCATTTCAGAGTGGGGGTAGACAGGATGGTAGCAGGGACTGGGCTGAGGTGCAGCCTTACAGGCTTAGATGTTGCTAAGGGTGATGGATGTAGAAAAGGTGCTGTGTCCTCCTCCAGAAAGAGCCAAAGGCACTGGTCATACTGATGGTGGAGATGAGATGCCATCGGGTCCCAGGTCTACAGCATGGGACATTTCTCTCTCTCTCTTAAAATTGCCCCTCTTAAGAAATGTCTAGCATGAATAGTTTTTCTGGTTCCTTGTATAATTCACTGTAGATGGCTGCCCACAGCTGATAGAGTGTCACACTTGTGCACACCAGGGTATCGGCTCTTTCCATGAACCGAGCTTGTGTGCATTTGCCCACTGGTGCAAGACAGATGGCTTCTAGCAGCGACCAGAAGTAGAGTGTGGGTGGGAGGCAGCTGTAGGAAACAGAGCACATCAGATAGGAATTCTCCAATGCCTGAAGGGCAGCAAGGAGTTTGCTTTATTTGTCATTATATTAATCTCTGAATACAATAAAAAGAACAGATTGTTCTTTCTTCTTCCTGTTCCTCGTTGTCTTATGGTCTCTGCTGTGGCCTCCATCTGTATCCTTGTCTTCAGCCCTATGGATACCCTCCTGGTCTCTTTCCTCTCCAGGCTGTTCCTCTGTTTTCCTCACAGGATCATTCACTGTGGACAATTTCTCCCTCTTTCCTGATTTCTTATGGATGGCTTCTCTCCCTTTCCCTGCTTCAGCCTAGTCTGTTTTCTTCCTTTTCCCTTTCCCTTCTTGTTGTCTCCTCACACATGGTGCTGGTCCTCCTGAATGTGGGAGGGTGGGATTGCCACTCTGATCTCTCTGGAAGATGCTGGTGCAAGTGTACAAAGCTATCATTTAGCTGCTTTGGGCAGCAGCTGTTGGAAAGGCAATGCTGAGGTGTCTGAGAATAGTCACCCTCCCTGATGTGTCTAACTGGCTGGTCTAGTACATGTAGGACCCATTGACTTGCACCAAGTCCCAGCCATCAGTTATGGAGTGGTCACCCAGGGAGACATTTCCCCAGGATGGCAGACAGAGGATGCACAGGCCTGAGTCTGATCAGCCTCATCTATTTTCCTAGATGATGAAATGCTGGAATTTTCATTGGGCCTCCAGACCCTGCTGTCTCTGAAGGTAAGAAGCAAGCTTCCCTCTCCCCACTTCTGAATGTAATGTGGACCAAATGACATCACCACGGGGCACTGGGTTGGGGCTTCTGGAAATGCCAGTGATGCTGACAGCTGAGCCTGCCAAGATGCCAGCAGGTGCCTTGGTTTCTGACTTCAGCATGCTTCTCACCGGTACAAGCCTCATGGGCATCCTTCCCCCTTCCTGATCACTTTAGAACCAGATTGGAAAAAGTTTTGTGGTTGAGCTCCCACTCCTTGTATGTCTCTCCCTGGAGGTGATGGTTTAGTGAGGGAGCTAGTTGTGGGTGAGCCCATCACACCTTCCCTCCCACTTCTGTTCCTCTTCCCTTACGCTGCCTGTTTAAGGGGATCATCTGGGAGTGGGGGGAAGACAGGCCTGGGAAGAGGCAGTAAGAGAAGCAAAGAGGTGTGCAGGGAAGGGGAAGAAGGAAGGAGGGAGCAATGGCTGGGGTGTGTGGGAGGGCAGAGGCCACATCTAACTTACTTTCCTTGGCAGTAGCACCCTAAACCACCTGGCGCTGCTCCTGGCAGACTGTCCTGAACTGGAAGTCGTGTAGCTTCTGCTGTGCAGGAAAACTAATTAGCTTTTGTCTGCCTCCCACAGTGCTGCATCGACCTGGATGAAGGAGTCCTTCGACTGAAAGCACTCAGCCAAGAGCTGCCTTTCTTACCTGCCTCCGAGGAGCCTGGGCAGTGAGAGGTGGTTTCCTACATCTGTGGGGAGAAGGCATTTAACTGTACCAGAGACATGTGAGGTTGAGGGTGCAGCTGACACACCTGTACCCTGCGGAGGCCACTATCAGGTGGGAAGGCTGGTTAGGAGGAGCTGCAAGGGGCTGGAGTGCTGTTGTCAAGTGGAGCTGCCCCTTTCTATGAGGAATTCTTCCTCCTTCCAGAGGACCTTTCTGCTTGTCTCCATTGCTGAGCAGACATCCGTTCTCGTTTTTCTACCTGCCCCCGTTCTTTCTGCCTCCTGCTTCTGCACTGAATCCCATGTCGCCTTTCTCATGCCCGCTTATTAAAGACAATGGGAAAGGTCACTGTGAGTGGCTGTTCTCTGGACATGATGCTGGATGGTGGCTTTTCCTAAGGCCTCTGAAGATTGTTTTAAATGGTTCTTCTCTCTTTGGGCCATGAATCTGCCCAGGTACCATCTGCTCTGCTTCAGGGGAGGTGTCCTACCCTTCTGTTCTTTGCAAAGCTGGATCTCATTACCTTGCTCTGCTTTGTGTCAGGAGGGAAGGATTTTACTGGAAGCAGTTTAAGTGGCAATCACTCCATTTTCTGTGTTTTCATTCAAAGTAAGGGAACTGCTGGGAAACCATGACCTGCAAGACCTCAGGAGCAATGAGTGTATGTGGGAGCCCAGGTCTGGCCAGGACATCTTTGGCTACTGGAGCCTGCAATGTATGAACTCAAATGCTTAGCGCCTCTCACAGCTAGACCTTGTAACTGGACACTCCTCGTCCCTCACCAACACATCTCGCCTTTGCACTCTTGAGTTCCAGCCCCTGAATTTGGGCAGCCACCAACTCTACAGCGTCACACTAAGCTCCAGCCATTCAGCTAGATACCGCATGAATTCTGGTGCCCAGATCAGCACTGCTGCATCACTGGGTCTTTCCTCCTGCATCCAGATAGGCTTAATTTCCTTATGGTAACACACCACTGAGTGACAGATGTATGGTCCCTCCCTTCAGGGCCTCCTGGGAAGGACACACCACAGCCATTCTGGACAGCTAGCTCTATTCCTAAACAGCTCTAATTAATTTATGCACCTAATGTCTAACTTAGATTTTCTGTTCTGCAACTTAAACCCAGCTACATCTTTCCCCTGTGACATCGTAATACATGCCTGTCCTGTTTGTACCATCCTTTTATCCACAAATGTATAGCATCTCCCTTCTGCCATGTCTTCTGGATTTTTCTGTTGAATCCTCAATCCATTTCATTTTGGGGTTGTTTTCACTTACTGCTGACATACACTGGAGGGAGGACTCTGAAGTCTGACTAGTGTGAAAACAACTGGAAAAAACACCCTGCTTATTTTACACGATAAATTTGTATCAATGTGACTCACTGTGACGTGCTACTCTCAGCAGTAGCCTCACATGGATGACCATTGTTTATCACCCATTATACCCTACAACTCCTCCTCTGTGGTGAGGTTGTCTACTCCTTTGTTCTATGCGTGTGCATTTGGTGATTTCTTCCCAGTGAACCACTCTATGCCAGTTTCTTTAACAACTCCAGTGACAGGAGGCCTTTTCTCATGTGCTTCACAACTGCGTGATGATTCCATCTTCAAACTATCAGCAGATCCTCTTGGACTCATACCATTTATATATCTGACTTCTCTATCCTCTGAATCTTTAAGAACGGTATCAAGTGGTGTTGGATCCAGCTGGCTGCCCTGTGAAAACCTGCTTTGAGTCTGCCATCCACTGGACACTGAAGCCTGTTGGTGCTCCATGTGTTTGGGTCTCCATCCTGTGACAGCTCACTTTGTCCGCAGCTAAGAATGGCTCATGGAACTGCATCAAGTAGTCTCCTGAAATCAATGGATAGCATGTCTACTGTGTTTCCTTCCTCCATTAAGCTTGTTGATCCATCAAACCAAATTAAAGGCCTCCTCCAACTTGGATGGAAGTCAATGGGAATTTTTTCATTGATTTTAACAGGAACTGGATTGAGCCCAGCAGTAAATTGGCATGGTGATGATTTGACAGATCCTTTTTACCTGCTCTTATTGCTTACTGCCCTGTCAATGCCCATGTGTTGGCCACTCTGACCAGTTCCAGCAACTTGCCTGGCCCTGCAGAGGGATTTACAGCTTAAGACTAGAGAGCCCCTCTTTTGCTGTCCTGTGATATGTCCTTTGTTTTTTTTCCAGTCCTTTTGGCAGCTCCACATTTCTTCAGTGTAAATGCTAAAGGTTCTGATACGTCTGTTAACCCCAGTTGTGCAGAGAGGTGACTCTTGCCAGATCCAGTAACTGGGTCAGGTTACTGGCTGCACTTGCATCCCTTCCTCTCCATAATGAACCATTTCACCTCCTCCACTTTGGCCTGCTGTTTGCTCTCCTATTCTGCTAAGTAGCAGTCCCATCCTTTCCTATAGCAGCCACTTGCTTCTTACATAGTTCTTACAGTGACGATGTCTTATACATACATAGAGGGGGAGGAAGAACCAGCAGCATACGTAGAGGCTGGGGAACTCCCTTCTTGTGAGCACAGAGCCGCCAAGGAGGAGACACGGTCAGGAAGGCTAACCGCACCTTGTCATTCATCCACAAATGCATCACAAGCAAGTCCAAGGAAGTGATCCTCCCCCCTCTACGTGATATTGGTCAGGCTGCAGTTGGAGTACTGGGGTTCAGTTCTGGGCATCACACTTCAGGAAGGATGTGGACAGCATCAAGAGAGTCCAGAGAAGGGCCACTCACGTGATTAGGGGGCAGCAGGGCAGTTCCTATTAGGACAGGCTACAGGACCTGAACCTGTTCAGCCTCCGCAAGAGAAGGCTGAGAGGGGATCTGGTGGCCGCCTGTAAAGTGGCCAAGGGGGACCAGCAGGCAGTGGGAGAGTCCCTGTTCCCCCGAGCACTACCAGGGTAACAAGGAACAACAGCCATAAGTTGACTGGGAGTAGATTCAGGATAGATATGAGGAGGCACTACTTTGCTGTCAGGGTGGCTAGGATCTGGAACCAACTTCCAAGGGAAATGGTGCTCTCTCCTACCCTGGGGGTCTTCAGAAGGAGGCTAGATAGACACCTAGCTGGGGTCATTTGACCCCATCATCCTTTCTTGCCCATGGCAGGGGGTTGGACTAGATGATCTGCTTAGGTCCCTTCTGACCCTACCAAGTATGAAACTATTCCTTTTGGTTAGTATTCCTTTGCCTTTGATTTTTTGGTTTAATCCAATCAGAGGCATAGGTGACTACAACTGCAGCCTCACTTTTAGTTATTGGGCTACATACCTGACTACACTGGAATCCAAAAGTCCCCATGTGGGTCTTGGAGTGAGCTGAGTATACCTCAGAATGGGACTCAGAACAGTCAGTTTGCTCAGCAGAGAGCTGCCAAGAGCTGGAATAAGGGAAATATTAAACACAGGAGTGTGTCTGAATGCCCCCCACATCTCCAGCACTTGGATGGCCAAGTTAGGGCTGCAGGAAGACATCTCCTTCCATCTATTTAGGATCTGAAGCCCAGAGTTCTCCCCTGGGGGTAGGTGTCTACAACAGTCCTCACAGTTCTCATTTAAGATACAGTAGATAACAGTGCAGCCTTTTATATACTAGCCTAGCTCAGTGGTGCTCAACCTTTTGCCCCTGCAGGCAAGATGACTGGAGCAGAGCTAGTTCACAGGCTGGACTGAACCCTGGGCACTTGGATTGGGCCCTCGGGCCCAGCACCTCTTCCCACCTCAGAATGCCAGGATTGGGTCCCAGGGACCCAGCACTGGCCCCTTCTACCCTTATGAACCAGGATTGGTCCCCAGGGGTGTGGCACTGCCCCCTCCCACTGGGATTAGTCTCTAGGCCTCTAGTGCTACCCCTTCCCAAGCCCTTACACAGGGCCCTAGTTCCCAGTGTTGGCCCCGCCCAGCACTACATACTGGGATTGGGTGCTGGATCCAGTGTGCAGGGCCCAGGGCTCCCCAGGGGTCTGGAGATTTGGTGGTGGGGCAGCAGTGCCACCACTTTCCTGCTCCCAAACTTCCACACCCCTGGGGAGCCTCACAGGCTGGATGACAGGGCTGCAGGTGAAGCTGTTCCATGGGTTTGGGTTGAGTACCCCTGGTCTAGTGGTTAAAGTGCTCACCTGGGAAGAAGAAGATCTAGGCTATAAGGCCCTCCTCCACCCAAGGGGTTTCAAACCCACATTTTTTAGTGACCAAGAGAGCAACTTAAACCAGGCTATGGCACAGGCTTGATAGGCACACCCTGCTGTTGAAGCCAAGGTACTGCATAACCTGGGTTCTACATAGCCATGGGGCCAGTAGAAGAAGTAAAGAGGATTCTGATTCTGTAGCCCAGTGGGAAGGGCAACCGAGTAGAAGGAGGGAGACCTGGATTCCTATCTCTACTTCTGGGACTGTTGAGGCATCCAACTTTTAACAATGATGGGATAAAAAGTAGAAATAATCCTGGGGTCAGGGGCAGTATCCATCTTGGACTTTGCCCCAATCAGCTTCTCACTGCGCTAAAGCTCAGTCAGGCCTCCTCTTGCTTGCTTCGTCTGACCCTATGACTCTTACATTTCTTACTGCCCAGGGTTCAACATCAACTGAAGGATGCTCTCTACAAAACAGCCTATGGCCCACTGGGCTTGGCACTCTCCCGGGGGTGAGCCATGTAGGTCTGATCCCCTCCCCTCATACAGGCTGAGAAGGATGCTCAACTCAGGTATCCTGCTTTCTGTGCGAGTTCTCGAACCAGGAGACCTTTACCCAAAGGATCACTGCTAGCTCCTCCTGCAGCAGCGGAAACCAGCCACGACTGCATTTTGAGGGAATTAATTCTGCTAGTGCATCATAGGACTGCCTGGAGTGTACCTCCTTGAACAGGCCCCTCAAGCCAAGGTTGTGGGCCCTAGGTGGGGGTCGAGGTGACAGCTAGGTGTTGAGGTACCCATATTGGGCCAGTTCTATAAGGTTTGAGGCCCCACAGGGAAACTTTCAGGCCCCACAGGGAAGCCCCTAGCAATGTTTAGGCACCCCTAGGACTTGGAGGCTACTGAGCAGGTCTCTAGATCACAGTTTTGACCTTAGGCACCCACAATCCACCTACAGTCTGTTTCTTTTTTTGGATTTTGGTCATCTTCCTCTCTTCTCTCGGCTTGCAGGAACCTATGTTTAAATCTGCCAGTCTTTGCACTTTGCCTTTGCAGACACATTCTCCCACCTCCTTTCTTCCTCTCTTTCAGTATATAAAGATGCTCATATTCTCCTGCAGTGCTGAGAGCTACTGAGCTCTGTCACGGACCCAACTCACAGCCAGGTAGCCAAATAAGTGCAACAAACTGTAATGGCAAGGTTGAGATCCCCTTTCTTGACCCCTTTGAAAGAACTAAATACCAGCCCTCCACATCTTCTTTTCTGGGCATCCAGAGACATAACCTGCCACCCCACTCCCCTCCATTCAAGGAAGCAACATTGCATACTTAAACCATTTCGTTCCCAGGAGAGGGTACTAAGGGACCTATATGCCAAGGCCACCCCTGGGCTGACAGTCAGGTTGAGTAGGTTACACTTTCCCTTGTCACTGCCAGCCTCTTTGGATTGTCTGGATCAAAGGGCCATCATTACCCTTGCCCAAGCCTCTCTTTGCTTCTGCTCAGAGGTCATCACCCCACAGCTGCCACCTTGGGCTCTATCTACTGGTAACAGATTGATCTTTATGGCAATGCCTAAGATGTAAACATGGCACCAGAACAATCATCCACATGCTCCTCGCTCTTATATTAATAAAGATTTCCACTTGGAGCAGGCTGCCAGAAGCAAGGTATTCCTGTGTGATTGCACAAGGTGACCCTGCTCAGCTGCTTTGCAGTAGGCAGCTGGGGGTACTCTGCAGTGGGGGAGGAAGGCAGCAGCTTACAGGCCCCTGCAGATAGCTCTGCCAGAGCTGACCTGAGGTTAAGAAGTGCTGCTGGGTCAGACCACTGGCATATGGAGAGCTCCTGGCAGCGGGCTGTGGGGTCCTCTGGGAACTGGGGCTGTATGTGGTAAAGATGGAAGTAGAGAGAAAGTGCTTCAGTTGGGAACTTGCAGCAAAGCAAGGCAGGACACATATGGAACCAAGCTTCCTCAAGGCACTGAGCTGGGGCTGGGCAGACGCATGACTATTACTGCATGGGGGTGCCCTCATGTGCACCTTACATTGGGGTTTGCACACTGAAGGAGTGTTATGTCCATGTGCACAAATGTATGCAGGAGCAGGTGCATGCCTATGACTGTGTGCATTTCTCTGCGGAAATGGTGGTTAAAGTAAGGGCCTTATTTCTGGTGCCAGCAGGCTCAGGCCCACATCACAAAATGGGATCTCAGTATCACTGCAGGCAGGGTGCAGCTCTTCGGCAAGGCTTTGCTGTGTTTGAGTCCACAGCTGGTCTGGAGGCAGTACAAGGGTGCTAAATTCTGGCACAGTTTATAACCTCTTCGGGGCTCATCTTCACTAGGAAAGAACCGTAAGCTAAAGCAGTGGTTCTCAACCTTTTTTGTAGCAGGAACCATTTGTAAACATTGATGACCAGTTCTGACCCACTAAATAGTTTAAGTAGAAAACAGCCCCCTGGCCCTGCTGATGCCCCTCACTCCCAACCCCCAGCCCCCAAATCTGCCAGCACTACTGGCACCCCTCACTCCTGACCCGCTGTCCCCCACTCCCAGCCACCCCCAGTACGGGGGTGGGTGTGTGGGTGGGACAGGGCATGCCCTCCACAGATTTGTGCAACCACAGTGGGCACGGAACTGCATCCTGACTGGACCGGCATGGGCAGGAGCTGCCTCTGCGGCCCAGTGGGCATGACTCAGCACAGGAGGGCAGAGTGGGGCAGCAAGATTCATTGTTTTGCTGACAGGAGCTGCCACTGCTGCTGGAACTCCCATGCCCGTCATGCTGCTGGCAGCACGGGAGTTCCAGCAGCAAAGGAGTAACTGATGGGGGTGGGAGGCAGTGAGGAGCTGTGCTGCCCTGCCCTCACCTTCTTCCAGTGCCATTTTATGAAGCTTGTTCATGATCCTTTCATATAGTCTTGTGATCCACTTTTGGGTCACGACCCACAGGTTGAGAAATGCTGTGCTACAGCACAGTCCCAGGAGGCACATGAGCTAAGCCAGCACCAGCCAAGTATCAAATAGAGTAGGTCCCTACATGCAGTACATACATAACTCCTCAAGGTCATGTGCCAGGGGAGACCAGCCCTTGGCTGGCAACCCTCAATGCTCCATCCACTTGCTGGATAATTCCTACAGCCCAGCTCATTCTTCTGTAAAACCACCACAGGCCACATTTTAGTTTGAGCAAAATATGTCTAAACCACAAATGCTCCCTACTCTCAGAGAAAAACAGTTCCAAAGCACTTAAACGATTCAAGAAGCCTGTCCCACGGGGGCTGGGGAGGGAGGCGGAAATTAGTGAGACAAGCTCTTCATTCACTTCAGCCACTTTAGAAAGTGATATCAATAACAGCAGCACTCTACAGGGTGGATGAAAACACTCTCTCTGTAGCTGTGCAGCAATGAGGGAGCTTTGTCTCAGAGGCAGCAAAGGACTTGGAATCAGGAAAACTCCACGGTCTCCAGGTCTGTGGCTGGCGCCACAGCTTTTCCCTTGGTTTCCACATTGATTTAATAGGGAGCAGGACAGCAACCATATGTAAAATGCTTGGTGATATGAGAATGAAGACTGTACATCAGGGCTTGGGATTACTGTATGAGAATCAAATGTTATTTACTGCTTCCTCTCCCTTCTTGCCCAGCCCTCTCTGCTCCTCAAGATCCACTTCCTGAGGAGGCAACTTGCAGGTGGCTCTGCAGAACACAGGGTGGCAGGCTCTGCCAAGCAACAGCTGGGATCTCTACATGTTACTATCTGCTGAGGGGAGCAAGCCAAACTAATAATCCTTGCTGTGACTCGCAGGCAGGTCTCTGTATGGGGGAATTCCAGTCATTACACACTAAATAAAACCTCACAGGGAGGGCAGATGACAAGGTAGCAAGTCAAGTGTGCCTGATGCTCCCAGCCTAATAAGCCAGGACTGACACGACTGAATAGGGCAAAGAAGCACTGCCTGGAAATGCAGTGCCCTCCTCCCCCAGGGACAGCCCTGGATCCAACATGGGTCTCCCGGGCTCAGCAGTGCAAGGACAAGAAGCGCTCCCTCCTCCCCAGCTGCTATTGATGGACAGTTACAAGGCTCAGGGGCAATTTGTCCAATAATTAATATCAACAGGAACAGTGTTTATACTCAGTTCAGTTTACTGCTTTTTGGCTGCTTTGCACAGACAATAAGCATCAGGGACACCCTTGCTGCCTGTCCACAGGTAAGAGACTAGACTTTCTCTTGAGGGAGCACTGCATGGTCTGCCAGTCAATGCTATCTACTTCTCAGTTTTTTCCACACATGGCTTGCACACACGTGGCCGTTATCAGCACAAACATGGGAAACAGTTAGCCATGTAAGCATACAGTCCTGTCTCCTTGGCAGGGAAGGCTGCTTGTGCAAGATCAGGCCTGACCTGATGCTCTCCCTCACCACTGGAGCAGGGCAACATTACATACATCTGTCCAGAGATTCATACAGGGAAAGAACCACCAAAACCTCCTTTCTCCCACCCTCCGATTCCCCCATGTCTGCTAGGAACTCAGGAGATTTCCCCTAACACAGGTCCTTCTTAAACACCACACATGAATTAGAGACTGACATTTTGCTATTTTCCTCCTCCTACTTCTCATTTCCCCAAAGACAAGCTAAATGCTCTGACCTGCAGAAAAGATAGCTGCTGAGAGTTTACTACTAAGTCTTATCCCAAGACTGGAAGAAACCAGACTTCTTGTCTGCAGATCTTGATGCTATTGGGTCAGTCAATTTGCTCTCAACCCATGACTCATAATATAGCACTCACCTCACCCCAGCCCTACTGCAATGGCTCAGTTCTAAACAAGTCTCTTGTCCAATTGCTGTTAGCCTGCTGGAAGCTGAGGCTGATGGAAAAGGAAGATGCTCTTTGATCCTGGCTGCAAGACTCAGCTTGAGTCACAGGCACATGCCTAACTCCAACCACCAACTAGAGAAGAGTTATTGCTGTTATAGATGCTTGTCCACACCCAGCTCGGTTTATATGGAGTCCTGGGCAACAGTGCAATTGCCGGACGAGTCAGCTCGAGCAGGACTCCGGTGCTGGGAGGGGCTGTTCTGCAGGTGCTTCTCAGGGAAGTACAGGGTTTTGTGAATCAGGTCTTTGACAGCAGAAACATCATCACTGTCTGCATGAAAGGAGAGGGGTTATCATAAGCAAGAAACACTGTAGCACCAAGAACGTACCTAGAAACCCAGCTCTCCGCACATCACTACACTTCCCAGCCTCCCCACTTCTCTCCCACATCTCAGCCCTTTCTACAATGGGCATCACGCACCAACACCTAGCTGCTGGAGGAGGTCCTCAAACTCTGGGTTGGCTTTCAGTATCTTCAGTAGGTTCGTGGACTCCATTCTCTCGAGCTGCACGTCCCAATAGATATAGATCTTCTGGTTGAAACTAACGTAAACCAGACAGGGGCTGTTGCAGCCACCTTTGCAGGCATAGAGGCCTGTGGAGAGCAAGGCATGGCAGTGCTGGTGGTTACAGAAGGGCAGAAGGAAGGCAGAAGCAGGCATGCAAGGTGGAGGCTGAAAGACACATGTGGGAGAGGGAAAATACAATGGCATAGCCCAAGGGTGCTCAACCCCCAGTCATGGAACCACGTGATCTAGCCCATGGGTCTCCCCATAGGTCCAGAAATTTGACAGTGGGGAAGCAGTGGCAATTAACATTGCTGCCATTCACCTGCAACCAAATGTCCCAGCCCCATGCAGCTGGACTGGCCTGTGTTCCCGCTGGTACAAAACCCTAACCAGAGGCCAGTCTGCTGATAAGCTGTAGGATGCTGCGAGCACCACCATATGCCAAGGTACAAGTCACCAGACTACAGCTAGAGAAGTCCCTCAGATAAAGAGGTGAACATGCCATGATGAGACAAGGCCTCACCAGATGGGTTCAGGGCTTCCACACCAGGTCATCCAGAAGCAAGAGCAGCACAGAGTGGCAAGAGACATGCACTTCCTCAGGGCTGTGGTGGGTTCCCCAGCACACCTCCCTCTCATCCTGCTAGAGGGCAGAGGTCAGCTGGGCCTCCTTCAGTCTTACAGGCCTCCAAGAGTGAGGAAGCACGAGGGGTTTGTCCTGGAGGTAGGAGAAGACCTTTCTATGCTATTGATCCCCTCTTCCAAAACCCCAGGGTTCTGCCTCCTGTTTTCAGAAACCCAGCAGTCTGCCATCAGGCCAGGGTGCCTCAGGCAACAGACAATGGGACAGGCTTCCTTCTCACCTGCACAGAACGCGCTGACATTCTCATCCACCTGGAACCTGGCCACGGTCCGATTGTGATCAATGATGTATGTTTGACCATCCCATGCACAGGCCACCACCTCATCATGCCCATCGCCCTGGGAGTCAGACGGGAGGGATAGGAGAAAAGGTCTCTGATTAGCATAGGCCCCAGCCATCCCAGGAGGCTCAGAGGGAAAAGCATCCATCCCCACACTCAGACATAACCTGTATTCAAAGCCGAATCTCCACAAGGAGCTCAGTATTCTCTGAACAATGGATACAAATCGTCTCCTTCTGTCAGGGGAAAATAATCTGGGACCCCTTGCCTCAGTGGCCCTTCTACATTCAACCTACTCCACAACACAGAACACTGGTGAGAAGAGTCAGCTTCCTGCTCCCATCCCCTCATGCTCTCATCCCTTTGTCCTCCCACACACTCTTTCCTGACAAGCTCCTGGACTTCCTACTCACTGCTGCTTCCCTTCCTCTGTCTCCACTGTGACTCAATCATTTTTCAGCACCTGCATGTGCCTCCAAGTGTCTGAGCCTGACCATCCTTCTTCTGGAGGGCTCCCTGAGAGCACAAATGTGAGAACTGCTATACCAGACCAGCCCCCTGCTCCATCCAGATCAGCATAACATCTTCTTTTGGATACTGGCCAGCATCAGAGGAAGATGGGGGACAACTTGCCCCTTCCTGGATCTCCTGCTGGTCAGACTGGCTTCAGCTCCGACACCCAGGATCTCATGTCCCTTCCTGTTCTCAGTCTTGTGATATTTTGGCCTTAGCATCACCCTGTGGCAACAAGTGCCACAGCTTAATCACAAGGGATGTGCATCGCCTTTGACAGATTTTGATTTTCCCATCATGTTATTCCATTCAATATTCCCCTTTCTTCTAGTGTTACCTGGTAGCAGGTGGGGGGCAATAGGACGGCAGACACAGAAGCTCCCAGCCTGCTGTCTACAGACCTTTCATTAACACACCTGCTTCCATCCCTTCCATCAGTCACCTCCTTCCTGAGGTAACAGTCCTGGTCTTTCCAACTTCTCACCTCAGGGTTTCTCCAGGTTCTTAATGCTTCTTGTTGTTTGTCTCTAAAACCCCCTAGGTCTGCAACATCTTATGGACAGGGAAGCCAGACCTACACATGGTTTCCAAGTGAGGCTGCACCACTGATAGAGGGGCCTTCTAAGGGGTTTGATATTTTTTCCCTATCCCATTTCTTTTGCATCATAAGTTTGAGGAAAAACAAGGCCTAGTAACAGAACAAGAGCAGCAACAAAGTGCTCTGAGAAAAAGGAGAGGCTACACAGCATTATGCTGGACTCACAAGGCCAAAGCAACTGCCATGGACCCCCAGGTGACTGAGTACAATGTTTGGGGGCTGTAGTACAGCCTCCATTTCTTCTGATGACAGGGCTCTCTAGGAGAGTGAGAGACAATCCCAGAATGCCCTTCTTCATACTGTTAGGTGAGCTGGCAAATGCTGGCCTCCAGGTGATGCCACATTCTCCATCCCCAAGCAACCTCTTCCCAAACCTATTAGCATTTAAACTCACTGTGACATCCAGTTTTTCCAGAGCGAAGAGCTGGTGATCAACTTGTACAGACCACAGCAGCTTATCTGCTCCCTCCATGAGCTTCAATGTCCCTGAAGGAAGGGAAGACAGACTTATGGCTTGGGATTCTTCAGAATATTATGAAGGTCAGGGCATCTGCCCTAGCAGACACTGGGCCCTACAAACTGACTCCTATCTATAGGCCCCAAGCTCCTAAGGAAAAAAAGGCCTGGGAGGCAGATGGTGGTTTATAACATTACATACAACTGTGTATCTCATTATTGGGAACACAAATGACCCATTAACCTGTCAGCAGTTGAAGATACAGACAGAAAACAGGAGCCACTCTTTTAACTGGATGGCACTCGGAGAACGAAGGAACTCCTCACCAAACCTTAACATGTAGAGTCAGACAGTACTTCCCCACTGAGCCCCATGGATCCCCCAAGCAGACCCTTGCAGGTTGGAACCCTGCTAGCCTGCCTTCCCTCTGTTACCAGCTGCCAAACTGTCTGCACAGAAACTAAGACACAAGGGATACGTCCTTAATGTTCCTTTGCTATGTCAGCCATTGCTGTAGCTGTCATGGGCATGCTGTTATGGGATAGTGTCTGGCAGGCAGGCCCATGAGAGGGCCCACCCCAAATGATTCCTCCTTGTCCAGGACTGCTGAGCCAGGCCCTGATTGAGGGAGAACCTGTCTCGTGTGCTGACATTTGGTTAAGGCAGCCTAGGCTATTTGTAAGCTAAAGAGCTGCAGAGAACAACAGGCTCCTACTTGCCTAAAGAATCCCTTTGCTTACTGCTCATATATCCAAACACTGTCTCCCCATAAGGGGCGCAACAAGGAGAATGTGGCTCTCAGGCCCACATTTTAGTATCCATTTCTCTGGCTGCATTCAACTACATCTCAAGCACCTCCCAGGACATAAGGAGGGTGCCTCCCTCAGTTTGCTTGGTCACAGAGTGCATCACTCCATAACAGCAATTAGCACTTGTACAAGGCACACCCTAGGGAAGCTTCTATGAATAATGAACTGAGAGAAACTACTTCAGTCTCTCTGTAGGGACCAAAAGCTTGCAGTACAGGGCCCCAGTCAACATGGGCCTAAACTTTAATGGGACTAGGCCTTGCTTCTGTTCAGCTGTGTGCTCCAGTCAGTAGTTGGATTGGGGCCTGCTTCCTGGTGGTGCCTTTTTCAGCTCTAGTACACAGGGAACCACAAGGCCAAAAGTGAAGGCAAACACAGAGGAGTTTCCTCCCATAAGAAACCCTGTGGGGGTAAGAAGACTGAGAAATGATACCCATGCATAACCAACCTCCCCAGCCTTCACCGCAGCTATCTACTTCCATCCTACCCTGAATCCAGCCTCCCACATGCCTCAGGACTGCACCCCAGACCCTGCTGCACTTGGGGGGCATTTCCTTCTCTGACTGTGACCCAAAGGTAGCAGCCGGACTTACCATCTAGAGTGCACAGGGCGAAAAGGCCTGAGCCACCACTCGCTGTGGGACAGCCTGTGAACACAGAACAGAAGGAGATGTAGGTTATGATGCAGCCTACTCTAGACCTCTTTTTTTTTCTTTTGCAAAAAGAATTATTTCTAGATATATAAATAAATATACATCTCCACTTCCAACACTGCCAAGTGGCTCTTGTGGGCTGTGTGCTAACACCTGGCAACTCAAATCACACTAAAAACCTGTTATACAGTTCACACCATGCACCCATCTCTATACCCATACCACTACCCATTGCCCTCCTCAGAGGGTCTACTCCTGAAAAAGACTATGCCAGACTCCTCTCCACCAGACAAGGTCTGCCATTTCATTCCTGTCATCCTCTTCTGTCTTCCTGTAGTACCAATACATTTCACTTAGTCCCATTTTAATACCATACTTAACTATGGGGTCTGAGTGTCTGTTTATGAGCAGGTTCCCCAGACCTTAGTGCTCACACTTGGCTGTGGCCTCTCCAAAGCCTCAATATTCACCCCCCTCAGTCCCTGCCCCTTCTCAATGGAGCAGCAGGACCAGGATCAGTCAGGGTGTAGTTAGCCAGAGCAGCATATCTTTGATGCATCTGGGGGAGGTGAGGGCATGGAGGTCATCATTCTAGTCTTTCCCCTCTAGTTGGAAGTGGATGACATTCTGGAAAACAGAGGAGTGAACAGCTTCAACCTAGCTGCTGTCCCAAGCTTGGGTCTTTTATGGATGTTCCTGGCTTCTGCAGCCCTCTGCTCTACTCCCTCTGTCTGGGCTGAGGGGGGTGGCTGAGGTACTTCTATTTGTTGTCAGAACATTGCCCACTCCTACCCTTGTGACCCGATGCTCCCACCACCTCTTAGGGTGTCTGGAACATTTGTTCCACTTCTCTTCAAGCCCGTTGTCCAAGGAGGGAGAACTCTCTTCTTGCACTGGCTTCCCACTGAAGGACATATTTCAACTCCCCTTTTGCCCTGGCCAGAAATATGTCCTCTCCTCAAAGCCCCATATGGAGGCAGAACATGCCTGGAGCTCAATCAGGACCCAACACCCTGGCTTGCCTCCTCCAACCCCTCTGAAATGTAACTGAATGGCCTGGATTGGAGAGTGCCCCCAGACAAAAGGGTCAACACTACAGCAGAAGCAACGGGTCCGACCCTGCTCTCACAAATGCAGGTGTGAAGTAGGAGATACTTGGCTGAGTGTGATGCAGCTGCTTTGGGGTGAGCCAGAGAGCAGCACTACAGAGAAGTCAGGCTCAGTGCATCACTAGTACTGGTAATTTGAATAGCACTCTAGGAATCTTATGCAAGGCCTCCTGTGCACTTCACTGGGCTCTGGATCAGGCAGCAAATCTGCACAGTACTTGGCCACCAACCAATAAGTCAGGGGACCACCAAAATTGAATTATGATACATGGGTATGGAGCAGAAGGAATGTAGCATTCCTCATTTCTCCCTATTTCCACCCCACCTAGAATATCCACTTGGTATAGCAGTTATTGGTTGTAGTCTCACTGTCTTGTTACTACCCCTGCTTCCTGACAGCTCTGAATTGATTATCCTCCTCTGCAGGGAACTTCACTCCATTACAAAGTAATTTTCAACATTTTATTTCCACTGATAAGGGACCAGTTGGCTCATTCTGCTGCTGCCTGGGTTCTGTGTGACATGGTTACTGCTGACCTGTGGGGATCTGGGCTGAAGTATGTTAAAAATACAGGCTACTATCCCAGAGGAGGGTGAGCACAGGGACCTAAGCAAGTGTCTGTTCTTTTAGCTTGAACTCAGCCTGGGAGAACAAGGGGAGGTCATCACAGGGAAGAGGATCAGTTGGCAACACAGGGAAATTAGCACAAAGCCACAAAATCTGTGGAGAGAAGCGATTCCTCTGGTCATGTGCTCACTTCCAGGCTGAAACCACTGCCAAGCTCAGCCCTACTCTACTCAGCTTTTTTTGTTTTAACTTTCAGATACCTGCTTCTACCTTGGATGTACTCATGTGCTGGTCTGTCAGAGCCCCTCGGGGTGGCAGTTCAGAACCTGGGTTCTTGGGGCATAGCTGCTGCCTCTTACCTCGGCTGATGCTGCCAATGAGGTGGGTAGAAACGTTCTCGTTATGGATGCGACCTGATGTCTGGTGAAGAACAACATCATGCACTGGAGCATCCCTAGGGACAGGCAGACAGGAGGGACAGAGTCAGGGCTCCCAGCCAGCCAGAACTGCCAAGTCATCCCTTGGAGTTTGCACATTCAAGGCAGGGGCAGGGAGATGGTGCACAGAGTGAACGTGTGCTGTGTCCCAATCAGTGAAGAGAGGGGAACAGGAAACAGGGCCAGTCTATCTACAGGACCCCTGCTGGTGCAGGATGGGGATTTGCTAACACTTAATACACTAGAATGAAGTTGGGGGAGAACTCAAACAACTCAGAAGGGAGCTGAAAGAGGAAAACAAGCCAATGAAATACCATTTCCTAGGAAGGAAAGAACATCCCTAGCAGGGACCCTCTAGTTTCTGGTTTGCATTCACTGGAAGAAGAGATGGAGGCAGACAGTGCTCTTTTGCCCACTCCAGTCTGTTTCTGCAAAGACCAGTCTCGCCACCTTCCAGGAAGAGGCTGGATGGGCTGATGGGGCTTTCCCCACCTCTGATGCCGAGCACATGATAAAAACCTGCCCCACAATGGACATGGATGAACATAAACATGAAAACCTTAATGCTGATAAACCATGAAGGGGCTCTGGATTCAGCCTCTCCCCAGATCACATCCCTACACTGATTGCACCTCCCCCCTAACAACCCTTGATGTCCCCGGGGCTCTCCTCTGCTTCCCCCACCCCTATGTCCTGTGCACATTGGAGTGACCCCTCATTGCTCTACTAGCAGGCAAATGCTCATAGCTAGTGCTCAGCCTCTGGTACAGCAAGAAAGGGAGGTCCCATGCACAAGGCAGATGCCCCTAGATCAGGTGGAAACAGCAGCCAGGGAGGCTGCAAATGGCATGGGGTGGATGGCAGAAACCAGCCTTTGACCATGTGGTGCAGTGTGCCACCTTGTGGAAGGCCTGTAGAACTGCACCCTCCCATCTTTCCCATCAGATCCCCACACCTCTCACCTGTTGGCTGCAGAGTTGTCTCCCCCCTCTGCTGCAGGCTGCTGCTGCTGCTGCTCCAACTTCCAGGTGCAGAGGAGGACAGCGTAGCCGCAGCCTGGCTGAGACACCATCATCTCTGGGGCGCCATCAGGGCCAGGGTTTACGGAGAGGCTGTCCACCTGTGCCCACCCAGGAACAGCAAGGACAGCTGTAAGCAGAGAAGCCACAGGCTTCCCAAAGCACCAGTGAGCAATGTAAAGCAAGTGCCCTCTCCAAGGGCAGAGGAACACCCAATGAGAGAACAGCTCCCAAAAAACAGAGCAATCAGTGTAGCTGCATGTATCCCAGAATAGCCCCCCACACATGGAAACACTGCATCCTGAGACCCTCCCCACCTTCCCCCACCCCACAAGGACATGCCTCAGCCACAGAATCACTGCTTCCTACCTGCCCTTCTAATAGCCACTTCTTCAAGAGGACCAGCTGCCCCGAGAGGTGGTCAGAGCTCTCGGACAAATCCTCCCAGCGGAAAGCTCGCACCACGCGGTCGGTGTAACCCACCACCAGCTCACACTTCCCGTCGCCGTCTGCAGGGGACATGGGGGGAGACAGCAACAGGGTCTGTCTAGATGGTATGGTATCACAGCCTGCAGCAGCCCTGGCATGGAGTCACCTACACCTCACTTGTACCAGTGCTACCCCCATATGCCTTGGTGATGGTCACCTCAGCCCTTCTAACAACTCATGCACTGCAGCAAGCCAACAGCCTGAGAAGTCTTTCCCATTCTATTAAAGGGCTCAGCTGGGTCATGGTGGAACATCTACTTCACCAGGAAAGAGAACCCTTCCCCTTTATGCCTTGGTACCTGGGCTCCCCCACTAAGCCCCATGCAAAGCAGGCCCAATCCCTCTAATCCTCACAATCCTGTGTAAGATGCTGCTCAGGGTTGTGATCCCCAAACTCCCCACCACAGCCCATAGCACTTGGGGTTGATCTCCAAAAGATGACAAGGCCCTTTCTGGGCTCTGACCCCCTGCCACAAGCCTTCCCTGCCCTTTTGCAGCCCTGCTCACCAATGTCGTTGATCAGCATGACCTTGGTGTTGGCAGGAATATGCTGCTTGAACACTGGCCTTTGCTCATCTGACGGCGGAGGCTCATGGTGGCTGGAGGCCTCCGAGTGCTTTGAGAGTGGTGGAGTGAGGTCAAAGAGATGGAACCAACCCTCAGCACTCACTGCCACAACCAGGTTCTGAGTGGGGAGAGGAGGCTCTGAGTTGATATGAGGGAGGCAGAATGGCCTGTACCTATCTGACACAGGGGCAGGACCATCAAGATGGACACTGGGAAGTGCGGGGAGAAAGGTCTCTGATCACTGCAGCGTACCAATGGAGGGGAGCTTGGAGAGCACAGTGCAGGACAGGGGAAGTCCTGTTTGTGCTGACAAGAAATGAGGCAGCAGCAGCACACAGTCTCTTTTGCCAAATGAAGGCTTTGGCTGCCTTCCACTTCCTTAGCATGGCTCTGGCCTTTCCAGAGTAAGAAGGGGTTATGAGTCTGGAGAACGTGTGTGTGGTCTTTGGAATCCACAGGTGTTGGGTTCCACTCCCCAGATACTGACCCTGCAAGGGCTGCTGCATCACTCCCAGAGAAAGCCACCCCACACAGCAGGTTTCTCTCCACTCTGCTCTGCAGGTCTCAATATAGAAGGCTGAAATGTATGTGGGAACCAGCCTTGCAGCAGTATCCTGCACAGAGTGGACCTCTGTGGTCGGGCAGGCAGTCCCATGGCCACTTTTGCTGCACAGTGCCAGCCTGTGGAGATGTACCAGTCACTACTATGTTGCTTCTCCAGGAAGGGGCTGTGGAGAGGGAGCCTTTCAGTGGGACTCAGCTGACACATGAATCAGGGGACAGTCCTTCAGCCAACCATGTAAGCTCTCCCAGAAATAGGGAAGAGAAAGCAGAAGGCTCAAAGCCTGTTTCCAAGTAACTGTAGCGTGAACCTTGGCAGATGTGACAGCTAACTTGGTCAGCAAGTAAAGGAAACCATCAAACAATTAAACAAAGCATAAGGCCTGAAAGGAGATAAGGGAAGCCCACAAATTATATAATCTATATACACTATATCTTAAAATATATCTTTCTCTTAAAATAGTAGTAGTAGTGACATTTTGGTTACATCAGTATTAAATATTATTTTGCTATAATAGATATACTTTTGTTAAAATCCTTAGATAATTTGTAAAAAACAAAAAAAGCCTGTTAGAGAAAACCATAAACTAATGTAAGGAAGAAAGTGGAACAATGGGGAGAAGAGAAAGGAGAAATCCTCCCTCTTTTCCAAGAATATAAATCCCAACTAACTGATACCTTCCAAGTGCACAAGAGATCTGGTTCAGAAGGTCCAGTGAAACAAAGAAACTTAAATAAAACCAACCAGAGATCATTTATTAGAACGTTAAAACCAGCCACCTATAAATATCCGGCATAACTGAAGGGAAATTTGGAGAACTCAGCAAATTCAAGAAGACCTACTGCCAAACTGCAAGCCACCCTCCTCCCACCTTTTGAGTCTCCCCAGTTGGTATAGGTAAGACTGAGTGCTGTTGCCAGTAACGAGATAGACATTTATCCCCTACCCAGACAAAGGTGCATGTAATTGGGAAGGAGCCAGATGCTCTTACCTTGCCTTTGTTGCACACATCCCCGACACCAACACAGGTGAGCTGCAAAGGAGAAGAGGGAGGCAAGTCACTAGAGTCAAGGGCACAGCACACAAAGCTAAATTTGCCCTAGCAATCTCCACCCTCCTTGGGGTCCTCCTCACAGATGGCACCCTCTAACTGACACCACCAGTAGTTTCAGCTTCCAGGCACCAGACCCACACTCGTGCAAAGCTGTGTGGGCAAAACACTCAGCCCAGGCAGGAGTGCGTTGGGATGGCCAGGACATGATCTCCTCACCAGTGGCTGCTTAGGGCTTTAGGCAGCCCAGCAACTCAGAGCAAGCTTGTGGGGGGAGAAGTGTGCCTTCTGCAGCTGTGCCAGATGTCAGAGCCCATCCTGGCTGCTGGAACACCCTGGGATTGACACTATCACACAACTTCCCAGGCAGACAATCCATATGGGCTGCTAAGGGACTAGGGAATCTAGAACCTCCACTCCAACTGACCATTCCTTGGCATGAACGCACAGTCCAGGGCTTGGTATCATCATTCTTGTACACGTAGAGCTTCCCATTGGTGTCCCCCACCACCAGCTCGTTCCGCTGCAGAAGAAAGGAAGTTAGAGATGGGAAACATGCAAACACACACACACACACACGCACACACGATGGAGATAAAGACCAAAGTCCCTATATAAGGGGGCCTAGAAGCAGCAGGTTGGAAAGCAAAGAGGGGAGAGTGCCCCCCACAACCCCAGTCCAGCTGGTTAGTCTGTGGGGGAAGGAAGGGCAAGGGCCAGATCAAGGCCCCTGTAGTGAGGAACACTGGCAGAAGCAGGAGCAGGGGCGAGGTAAATGGGACCCTGACCAGGTGGGTGGTGGGGATTGAGTACAGGAAGTTGTCCAAGGGCACAGGGAGGGGGGCTCCAGCTGCTGTGCACATCCTGGCAGAGGCCCTGGGGGGCACATGTCCCCCCATCTCCGCATGGTGGAGGTAACTGCTGTTGCAGGCTGGGCTTTGTGCCCTGAGCCCTGCTGCAGCTGGCCTGGGAGCACCCCGAAGCCACATGCATCCAGCTGCCCGGCAGGCAGGGGACGAGGCCCAGTCCAGCAGCTGGACGCACGTGACATCCATCCAATTCTAGGCCAGCTGCAGCGGGGCTCAGGGCACAAAGGTCAGTCTGCAATGGCAACCACCTCCGCCACACACAGACCTGGGGGGCACGCATCCCCTCAAATGCAGGGCAGCACAGGTGGCTGCAGCATCTGTAAGGGAGGGAGTGGGCCTGGAGCAGGAACAGGCACTTAACAGCCCAGGCAGGGCACACAGCAGAGCTGTGAGTGGTTCATCCAGGGGGCAAGGGGAACAGAGGCGCGCACCTCAGGAGGGCATGGGGTGTACATGCTTGTGGATCTGCATGCCAGCCAGGCTGGCTGCTGTTGTAGGCTGTGCCAGGCTCTTCCCAGTGGGGGAGCAGGGCTACAGTGAGGGGGATGTTGCAAGCACCCAAAAATTTCCTGTAGCTCCCCCAACCCCCTCTCCCAGCACTGCCTCCACCCACCCTGAGTGCAGCCCAGCCCAGCCCAGCCCAGCTTTCTCCCTCCCCCTCACACACAGGGCATGAGGGCCATATGCCCAGTGAGGGCAGGCTGGAGCTGGGAGGCTGTGGCGGGCTGTTTCCAGCGAAGGGGCTAGGCCACGCTGTGCTCAAGCCAGGTTGTGGTGGTGCTGGGAAGGTGAGTTGGGGAGCTAAGGCAAATTTTCAAGTGCCTGCAGCCCTCCTCCCAGCACTGCTATCCAGCTTAACACCCTGCTGGGAAGAGCCGCACGTGGCCTTGGCCCCAGCCCACCCCATGTACAGACCAGGTGCACATGCCACCATGCCCTCCCAGGCTGCATGCCCTCCTACACACCACCTCGTCAAGCTGCTTGTGGCTCCACCCTATGCCAGCCCTGGCTGTGCAGTGGGGACATACTGAGGCCCCAGTGGGGAGGGAGGGAACGAGGCGCAGGCAGGAGCAGTGGCTGAGGGAAGTGGGAGACAAGCAGAGGCCTGTGGGGCACATGTTCCCTGGACCTCCGCTTGTCCTACCACCCGGCCCAGTCAGGGCCCCACTCCCCCCAGCCCCGTGCGTGTCCCCCTGCTTCCTGTGCTTGGTGCTCCACCAGCTGTACTGGGGGTAGGAGCAGGGCCTCGCAACAAAGCAGGGGACGCTGTAGGGCAGCATTTTGCATCAAGCACAGCACATCCCAGCCCCTGCCTCAAGCCACACCCACCCTTGCCAAGCTCACAGCACTGCATACACTCCCCCGGCCTCTCCACTACGCATGCGCGCACTCCCTTTCACAGCACATTGCGCATGCTCCAACTTCACCCTTCATTACTTATGCGCGCAGCCTTTCTCTCCCCCCGGCTGCACCCCGTTCCCGGTGTACCGTACCGTGTCGTTGTCGGCGTCCCCCAGGCGGATGGCGTGCGGGAACAGGTTCCCGCTGAACTCGAGCGCCACCCGCTGCACGTAACTAACCGACCGCATCGCACCACCGACCATAGAGATGGGAGACGCTTTAGCTCGCCGCTTTGTGGCAGTTGGGGAGGTGGGGGGTGCTACGGTTGCTCTGCAGGCTCAAACAGCCATGGGCGTGAAAAGCAGGAGGTCACGTGCTGCTGCTGCAGCCTAGTCCAGGAGAGGGCAGCAGAGCCGCGAGGGGCGAGCGTGCGCATGCGCAGCTTGCTTTCATGTGCCCTGGGGAATAGGTGCTTCCCTGCCCTCGCTGCGGTGCCCCTCCCCTCCAGGGCCTTGGGGCGAGGGCTCTCTGCTCCTGCTTGGATATGGAGGACAACCGTTCTCCGCTGGAGTGTAATAAGCGCCAAGAGAGCCTTCCGAGAGTGCTGCACCAGGCCGGCAGGGTTGGGTGCGCCTGCAGTCACCCCAGAGGTTTGGGGCAGGAAGCTGCAGCAGCAGGGACATTTTGCCTTGCTGGTTGGGTGTTGCTCCCTCCTTTGCAGCAGAAGAATCGCTTCAGGAGGTTTCTGTAGGCAAAAAATGAGCAAAGACGAAGAGCTGGCACTAACTTCCAGTGTGGGCCCCTGCTGCAACCTTATATGCATTATGCAATTCATTGGGGAAGCGTGCAGTAAATTTAGGTCGGTCACGCGTGCACGGTAATTATTATGCAGTTCACGGGGGAAGGGCACGATAAACTTAGGCTGGCCACATGTGCACAGTAACTGCAGTTCGTTGGTGAAGTGTGCAATACATGTGGACTGGCCACACAAAACGAAGTAATTATTGCATGATAAAAATGTCCATCCAGCTATAAAGAACCAAGCAGCTATCAAATTAGTGCTTTAAAATGTGTAAGTGCTCTAGCTGATTGCTCTCCAGCTTTTGTCTGAATATGTAGCAGGGCCCTTAGAGACTAATTGGTTCAGAAAGGCACTTGCTTTCATTGGCAAGAACCTATTGGACCGAGGCAGGGCAGCATCTGGGGAAGTAGGTTGTTGCTAATAGAAGCTTATGCCTTCAGTCAGTCTCTGACGTGCTACCTTGCTCTGCTTTCTGCCTAAATTCAGACTATCCTAAGTAACCACATCTAGCGTGAAAAGGAGGACTTGAAAATGGTCCACCTCTACAGCTAGGAAGCAAATAAGGACCCGGCTTCTTTTTTAAAAAGAAACACCTGATTTTTTTTAAAGCCACGTTCAGAGTTTTGGGCTGACCCCCAGTTGTAGCAGGTGATCCTAGGGCAAGGGTCCACTTCTTCAAAACTATTTGGTATCTATTTCAGCCTTTCAAAAGTTGGCAACAGCTGGCTTAAAGGAGGGATATAGGCTGAGAGTAGGGCTGATGATAGAGCCAACTGCAACTCTCTGCACTCATCTGGTTGCTAACAGCATTTTTTAACTTGAACAGATGACAATTTCTGAGAGCCAAGAATTCTGGAGCTCCACAGTGCTATTCAGGCTATCGCTTGGCAGAGTGCAACTTCACTTCTGTGTGGAGGAGAGACATGGATACCTCTGGCTCCCAGCAGGCCATGCTCTAGAAAGCTGTTAGTACTGAGTTAGAGCACTGTTAAGCAGATCCTCTATAAATGTTAAACTGGGAGTCAGGAAACCCAAATTCCCAGGTCTCCTGTTTGTTGTGTGAGACCTTGGACAAAGAATTTACCATCTTCAGGCCTTAGTTTTCTCATTTGTAAATTAAGAATGACAGTGCACATATTCATAAAGCATTATGAAGTTCATCATTAAGGTGCTCAAGGATTGTTCTGCAGCAGGCACTGCATTGCGGGATACTTAAATCTTCATCACAGTGCGTTGTAATGGATTCTGTAGCAAAAGCTTTTTAAGGAGCCATGGGTGTGTACACATGCAATAGGAAAGTGTGTAGAATGATTATAGGAAAAAAAGGTAAAACCCCCTGGTCTGTTTGGGTTCTGTGGATCCTGTGTGATGAACAAGAAAACGCTGTAGTCATCTGTCTGAACAAGAGCTCAGGTTGTGTTGATAGGAACAATACCACATTTGCATAGGAACTCTGAGGTCTTAAACCAGGTAGGTTCAGTGGGAAAATAAAACACAGAATTGAAGGGATTTGACCAAGACTGACCAGATGGCCTGTTCCTAAACTGAAAGAGTTTCCCCTGCCATGAAATGAGTTTAGTAAACAGATAGTTAATCCTATAAAATGCTAATCCTAGAATGTTGCTTTTGGATACTAAGTAGTATATGTACTACTATTTTAAATCAAAGGTGATGTGTGTGTCCATGTTAGAAAGCCCTAAGTTTTCTTTTGGAAAGAATTATGATTTAGTGCAGGGGATGGAAAGGACAGGATGATATAGTCTCTTTGAAAGCTGGTGCTTTTGGTGGGAAGGGGAAGGTAAGTTACCATTTTGTGGTTTGGAACCTCAGTTTTCCTCAAAGAAGAAAGGGGTTATGGGCTTTTGGTATGAAGAAAACCTTAAAACTGCAAACTTGGTGGTGATGAATGCAGTGATGTAATTTGCATAACTGCAGAGTTTGCAATAGCTATACTAAATCTGATCTGCTTGAGTATAATGTTATGATAAAACTGCAGTAGCCCAGCTAAATTTCTAAAGCAGTGGATCTCTATCTTGTTAGACTCAAGACAGCCATCAGAAAATGCAACCTTTTACGCTCCACTTTTTTTTTTGTCTACAGAAAAGATAGAGTAATTCTTTCATTGCAAAGAGCTGAGACCACAGGTCACAATATTCTTGACACTATGGATTTCTCTTTGAAATCTCTAAGGCAATCAGGACTCATACTAGAGATGATATCTTTTATTAGACCAACAAGATTTTTGCAAAAATAAAATTCTGTAATTGCAAGCTTTGTAATTGTAAGGATCTCCTGTGAGGATTTCAGGTGGTTACAGTTGCAGAAAGTAACTGACCACCTGAAACCTGAGATCCTTCTCCTGCCTTTGTTTCAAGGTAATTTGCATCCTCACAGATTCTCACAGGAGGTGAAAGGCTTCATACCAGCTATGAACTGACTGCCCAGTTTTCCATCAATTGACTCCTCTGTGAAATGCTATGAATGCTATGAAACATGAACTTTCATTTCTACCCAAGAGAACTTTTACAGTCTTTTCTCGAATGCCTTATGAAGGGTGTTTGTGCCCAAAAGCTTGCCATTACAGATTTTTTTTGCAAACATCTCGGTCTAATAGAAGATCATCTCTACTATGAGACTTGATTGTCTTTTCCTCTAGACCAATACAGCTACACCCTGGATACCTGACACTCCTGAAATCTTGTTTATCTTGTAAATGGTATGTAGGGTATTTAACTGTGCCACTGTGTGGTGCCCGTAATAAGATCTCATGGCACCCTGGTTGAAAATTACTGTTCTGAAGATTTCATAAGACCTATGTATTTGAATCCATATATGAAGGGAAAGGAAGCAGCATATATGGGAGGAAAGGATACTTGTAAATTTGGGTGAGGTATTTGTAGTAATGACTCTAAGCAGAATCTTTTGAATACTGTGGTTCAGGGTTTATTCATAATGTTTATCTAAGGAGTAAATAATTAGGCAATTTATTATATTATTCTTCCCTCCCTATAGCCAGTGCCAGGAGTATTTCAATTGCTTTGGCTCTCAGCTCTTGTATCATTTCCATTAGACTAACAGATCTTGCTTGGAAGCCAGGAGATGGTTTCTTTGCTTAATAATCTTGTTATCTTTTAATGGAGGACATTGCTTCCAATTTTTTTCCCAGGATCATAAATCAGTGCCTTGAGCCATGTGATTGGAGTTTTTCTGGTTTTGTTCCTTTTTAGTATTTGCTTTTTTACATTTGTACTTCAATTTAGAATTTGTTTTGTATTTTTTCAGTGACTGCTGTTTGTAGCAGGAAGTGACACCATTAGATATTACTAGGGCTGTGCAAAATTTCAACAAGTGTTTCATTTCAAAGCTGTTTTGGTGCGTTTCAAGCTTGAAACAGCAAAATCAAAACAAAACAAAAGGCTTTGAAACAAAATGAGGGCACTTGAAATGTTTCAAGTTTTGAAACGTTTGAGGTTTTGAAGCAGCCCAGTGGTGGGAGGTGGGGAGAGCCAGGGCTGCACCCTGAGCGGCTCTGCGAGCCCCACAGGGCACAGCCCTGGCTCTCCCCACCTCCCACCACTGGGCTGAGCTCTGTGGGGCTGGTGGAGCTGCTCAAAGCACTGGGTCAGAAGAGTCCTGGCTCTTCTCTGTTTCCTGCCACCAGGCTGAGCTTTGAGCAGCTCTGCCAACCCCACAGAGTGAAGCCTGGCAGTGGGAGACTGGGGAGAGCCACTGGCCAGGGCTGCACTGTGAGTGGCTCCCCTACTGGCTCTCGTGCTGCTTTTCGCTGCCAGGCTGAATGCCGTGGGGCTGGTGGAGTTGCTCAGAGTGCAACCCGGTGGCAGGAGGCACGGAGAGCCAGGGCTGCGCTCCAAGTAACTCCACCAGTCTTACGGAGCTCAACCTGCCCTCCCAGTGCTGCTGGACTCCTCCTGGGGGGCATGGGCTCCCCGATCTGCACACAAGATGACAGGAGGCGGCACCAGTTTTTCCTGGTGCTGGGCATAGGCTGCACCCAGTGCCGGTTCCAGGCAGCAGCAGCAGCAGCCTCCTGTCATCCCAAGGGCAGATATGGGGACCCACACCAATGGGAGGAGTCTGGCACAGTCCTCCTGGGGGTACGGGCCCCCAGTTCTGCATGTGGGATGACAGGAGGCTGCTGCTGTGGCCTGGGGCCAGTGGCAGCACCAATTTGGTCCCAGGTGGCAGTCCAGCAGCCCTCCTGGGGGTGCGGGTCCCCAGATCTGTGCAAAAGATTACAGGAGGCTGCTGCTGCCAGTGACACCAGTTTTGCTTGTCAACACCTTGAGGTGCAGTTTCCCAGAAACCCCACCTATGTCCTTGAAACTTGGCAGGCTTCATACCCTCAGAAGGGGCTACTATCCTTGCAATGTTTATCTGAATCAGGCAAGAAATGACAAAGTTGTAGGCATTTTCATGATTCCTCATTATAGCCTACAGGCAAAATGTTGAAACAGGTTTGACAAAACAAAATGGAACAGTGCTTCAAAACGACACAGTCCCTTCAAAAAGGCAAAACAGAAGTTGCAATGAAGTGATGCTGGTTCGCGTAGCCTAGATGTTACCCCACTCAGGCTTCTAAATGAAGTGATGTAAGCGAGTAGAAGCAAAACCTCTCCTCTAAACCTCAAACTCCTTACAGCAGTTTATAACCTTTTTTCATTTTCAGACTCCATTGGAAATTTTGAATGGAGATGCACACACCTTTGAATTGTAAGTGGATAGTTGCATAGTTTGATTGATCATAATCATCTTTCACAGACCCTTTAGCTAGTCTGCAGACTCCCAGGGGTCCATGGACCACAGGTGGAAAACCACTGCTTTACAGCATCCCTATAAAACAGCAGTTTCCAAACTTTTTGAGCTGAGTCCTTCTTTGAGTTAAAATTTTGTTTATTCCCTTTCTCTCCAGCACCCCATCGGAACAGCATAGCCAGACACAGGGTGACTCATCCTAGCAGCTGCTACAGCTCAGTGGGACAGGCTCCATCCACTGTGGCTCCAGTGCCTCCTGCCTTAGCCCCTGTGATTCTAGGCTGCATGCCTGCTGCACTGGGCTCCTTGCCCCTGCATCCTCCCACAAAGTGGCAGTAGCACTGGCACTAGTTCCTTGCAAACTTCTTGCCCC
>JAGPOW010001296.1:9240453-9262364 GCA_030014935.1 Caiman crocodilus | reverse complement strand
GCCACATCCCTTTTGAAGTGCGATGCCCAGTACTGGACGCAGTACTCCAACTGCGGCCTGACCAAAGTCGCATAGAGGGGGAGTATCACCTCTCTGGACCGGCTTGAGATGCATCCTTGGATGCATGACAAGGTATGGCTGGCCATGCTGGCTGTGGTCTGGCATTGGTGGCTCATGTTCAACTTGGAGTCAAATGATGACTCTAAGGTCCCGTTTCACCTCTGAGCTTTCAAGAGGGAAACTCCCCAGCCTGTATGTATGTTGTGGATTCCCTCTCCCAAGGTGCAGCACCCTACATTTATCTATGTTGAACCCCATCCTATTCTCATCTGCCCACTTTTGTAGTCTGTCTAAATCTAGTTGCAGCCTCTCTCCCCCTTTAAGTGTGTCTACCTCACCTCACATCTTAGTGTCATCAGCAACCTTGGACAGTGTGCTTTCCACCCCCTTGTCCAAGTCGCTGATGAAGATGTTAAACAGTGTGGGCCCCGAGGACTGAGCCCTGGGGTACTGCACTGCTCACATCTCACCAGGCTGAGTACAACCTATCTATCACTACACTCTGGGTGCACCCCATCAGCCAATTTTTTACCCATCCAGCTGTGTAGGCATCAATGCCACAGTTGCTTAATTTATTGATGAGGATGGGTGAGAGACAGTGTCAAAGGCCTTCTTAAAGTCTAGAAAGACTATGTCCACAGCGTCACCATTATCCAAGGATTTAGTTGATCATGGACTCCAGAAATGCCCTGCTGAATAAATCTTTGAAATGGGGTAAACTCAGCATGTACTTTCAAGTGTAGGTTCTGGTATAAATTGAGTACAGAGCAGATGACATCTGGGACCCAATGAGAGGTTTTTTCCTTGCTAGCTAGTTGTCCAGGCAGGGTATATTATAACATTTTTTCTGTATGTGGGCTGCTGCAATTTCAAGTGCCCTGAAAATCTTTTTGTGTCTCTATATTGGGTTGTAGGTTGGTCCTCCAGACTGTACAGAGGGGCTTTCAGAGAAGCCATGCCAAAGAACAAAGCAGCTCACAGAATCAGGACATGGAAGTTTCTGACAGTAGCGTAAGCACAACTTCCTAATGCTTTTGTGTGGGGTTTCTGACACCAGAGTTTGTTCAACACTGTTTGGGGCTGCAAAGCCTCACATGAAGGCAGTGAAAGAGAAAATATCTTCTGGGAGAACTCTTTGTTGTATATATCTGTCTCATAACTCTTTTCCACCCTTCATCTCAGCCAAACTCATTTTCTTGTCCATTCTGGCTGAGGTAAACACAGGTGTTCTGCAAAGTAAAAAGGCTGTGCTCACATACTGGCTACTGCAAGACATGGCCAGGGCCCCTGGTGTTATGGTCTGATGCTGGGTAGACACACTCAGAAGGTAAATATGTAACCAAGCTTCCCTTCCTTGCAGGCTCAAATGGGGAAAGAAAACATTTTCTTGGAGTAAGAGATGTCCTTAGGCTATAGTGGCATGGTTAGCTGGTATAGCCTGTCACAAGGTGGGCAGAAACGTAGAGGATGTACTGGATCTAAATTTCCAGAAGGAAAAAAACTGACAGGTTGCCAGTAGACCAAGCTGTTTACCAAGTCAAGGTCTATTAAAATCTGTACCAACACTTATTAGAAAAAACATTTAACAACTTTCCACGGAAAAACAAGTTTAAAACTCTCAATGGATGGCTCAAAACAAAAATTTAAGTCAGTTGAGAGAAAATGAGATTTAGTTGGAGTGTGTCTTGCCCTGAGTTGGACTCGATGACAAGCTGAGGTCCCTTCCAGCTCTATTTTTATGCGATTCTATGGACATCCAGTTACAGGTGGGGGATTTCTCATCTGTGGTCCCAACAACTGCTCCTCCTGCCATGCTATATGTGCATGGGGGAAAGCACAGTTTTTAGACTGGGGATCAGACCACAATTTCACCCTTCCTACCAGGACAGAGGGAGCCTGGGATCCTGACCCAAATCCTGGTGCAGTCCATCCAGCCACATTGTCATTTTAAGGTTGTGCCGAAACCAGCCACAAATTATTACACATGGTTTGTGTAATGATTGTGGCTGGTTTCACTCTATGCCATTACTTGCTTGAATGTGTGGCCATGTTACACTTTAAGACATAACTGACCAGTTAATTGCTTCTTTAGTGTAATGTCTGCCAAAGGTATATGTTGTGCTTTCCCTTTACTGAGTTGGCATTAAGCATGAGGGCTTCCAGGGTACACATACACACATAAAGGTTGTTAGCTAGGAATCTCCTGAATTTTAGCCACAGGCACACTGATGGCTGACTGCATTTCTTCTCTTGCAGTTTGCTTTAAAGGCCGCATCTGTGCTTAATCATTTCATGCAACAGCCCAACAGTATGCCCACATTCCCATCCCAACTTCCCTCTGAATGATGAAGACTTGTAAAAGAAACATTTGCATCCTACACAGCTGTCAGTGTAGGGGGGATGCTTTTTCCAAGACAGCAAACGTGATACCAAAGGGGTGTAACCTAGCATCCACAGAGGTAGTAATGTGGACTTGCAAAACACCATGACTCCTGTTTCATCTATCCAGGGGTATCAATCTCATCCAGCCTCCCCAGGGCTCCTTAGGGGTTGGACTTGGACGCAGTGGTGGACTTGGGATAGATAAGCAGTCAGGGAGCTACAACAGTTAATTCAGCCATTGTTTTTCCCCATGCCAACAGAGGGCAGGCATCCCCAGGAATATGGTGAATTTTGGTGCTGGGCCCCTAGTTTCTGGCCCACCAAGGAGCCCCATGCGCTAGATGACACAGCTCCATGTGGCAGATCTGGCTAAAGGACATCTCTGCTGTAACCCACTATGCACTCATTCCACTCTCCCAGTTTGGCACAGTGCTACCAGTTACCTTAGAGTCCTTGTCAGCAAGCCTCTGGAACATGTTAGCATACATTTTTTTCTCTTTTTCATGCTGCTCCCGGATCTTCTGCTGACAGGTTACTAGCTGCACTTTGGCCGCTTTGTTGCTTGGGTAGAGTTGTATCACCTTCTGGAAATCTGCTCGGGCCAATTCAAAGTCATTGACAGCCAGATGAGCTTCCCCACGCCGAAAGAGACCTTTCTCATTGCTGCTATCCAACTCAAGTGCCTGGATAAGAACAATGAAACAAGCAAGAATTTGATTCCAGGAAATAAATCCAGACAATCATCAGAAAACTCTTAATGGGATGATCTTTCAGATTTTAGAGAGCACGTAGTTCCAGGAGTTTCTTCAGAGGGAAAAGGGAGGCAGCAGATTGTAGCAAGACAGAGAGGGAGTCACAAGCTGTTGATTCTAGTCCTGGCTTTAAAAGAGACTTCCCTTACTTGTAAACTTTGGGAAGTCACTTAAAACTCTGAAAAAGTTTCCATTTGCAAAGAACACATTTAATTAGGGGTGCGTGGATAAAGATTTTTTGGGGCTAATACCAATGGCTGATTATTAATGAGTCACATTGGCTGATACCAATTCATATATTTCATAGACATTACAGCTGGAAGACACCTGGGAAGATCGAGTCCAGCCCCCCACCCAAAGGCAGGAAGTCAACTGGGGTCATAGGATCCCAGCAAGATTGCCAATCTGCAGCCTGGCAGCTTGGGGAGCAGCGTCTGGCTAGTAAGTCTGCTAGCGGGAAGGAAGAGGTGCTGGGGGGAGAAGAATGGGGCTGGGTCAGGCACTGCAGTCAAGGCAGGGCACAGGACAGAGATGCGAGCACCTTGTCCAGGTGTATGGGGAGCAGGTGGCTCCTGTTACTGTGAACACCCCCAGGGGAGGCATAGGGGGGAGGGTGTGCTCCCCAGATCTGTACAAAGGGCAAGGGCGGGCTACTTGTTGCAGGTTAGGGCCAGGGGTGACACTGGGATCTTCCCGGTGGGGTGGTTTGGCTGGGACGGTGTTCAGGAGCAGCCCCCCCTCCCAGCACTGCCCTCACCCACCCCACATACAACCCCGGCCCAAACCCCCTGCCAGGAAGAGCCCGGCATTGCCCCAGGCCCCAGCTCGCAGCAGCAGTCCACCTTTGCCTTGTGCACAGAGCTGGGGGGCACCCCCCACATGCCTCCTACGGGGGCATGCACAACAGTGGGAGCTGCCCATCCCTGCAAGAGCTGTTTGGGGCTCCATCCCATGCTCTACCCTGGCTGTTCAGTAACTGCGCCTACCCCAGCCCCACTCCCTCCCTCACTGTGGTGGCCAACAGCTGCCCCCTCCCACAAGGCCCTCCTCCACTTACCAGCTGGACCCTGGTCTCCCAGCTGCGAGGCTGCATTCCTGGCCATGTGCATGCTGCAGCTGCGCATATATCGTGCACCTCTACACTTACTATCTGATAGTACTTCAGAAAGTTAAGTTCTAAGATGTTTCAAGGACAATGAAGATAGAAGCAACTGTGGCTTCAGTTGACGAACTGGATATTAGCTACTTCTCCCAATATGGGTAGGTGAAAGAAGAACAAACACAACACAGTGATTTATGTTCCAGTTAAAGCAACAGCTAGTGTGAAAAGCCTTCTTACCTTGTTGCAGTTTTCCAAAGCCTGGGAGTACTCCTTCAGCTTCAGATGACACATGGCCAGATTAAGGTGGGCAGCAAGCTTCAAGGTTTTGGCTTTTGCATCATCCTCTTCAGAAAGCCCCGATTCATGCTCCAGCCATGAAACAATCTTCTTGTATTGTAGTGTTGCCTGCTTGTATTTTCCTTCCTGTAGTCAAGGGAACCCAAGACAATTTAGCTTCACCATGTTCTTGTCCCCTCAGTTTAACCTAGAAGCCATCTTATCATAAACAGAAAATATTTTCTATAGCCAAATGCCACCCGAGTGTTATGGGAGAAAGTAAAATACTATCAGGCCAGCTTCTAGTCAGTTCCTGTATCAGTGCAAGATGTACAGAACACACCTCAACTCTTCCTGGGGTGTATAGTAGTCTCTCCCCTGCTGCTCCTATAGGTGTTAAATGCTTGCAACAGAGGAAGAGGCAGGCTAGCACTATTCCCTCTGCACCAGAAATATGTACATGCAAAGCAATGAACATACTATTACCCTAAGGATACCAGGGCTACCACTCTGGTCTTTGGGGCTGCCATGCTGGAATCTACACGGATTCAGCCAGTTTCCCCTGAGGGGAAACAAAGCATCTTCAGGCACCCTCTCTAGATAGGATCGTAGTCCATTAGCAACCCTGTCTCATGACATCAAATTCAAGTCTTTTAACTTTGCCACAGGTTTCTTGTCCAAGCCCCCAAATCACTTTAATCAGAGAAAGTTCAGTTCAGGTACCATGCAAAACTACCTGGAGGGGAAGGGCTGCAAAGCGCCAGCGCCACTACAGTCACTGTAGTTCAAGAAAACACAGAGTTGGATACAAGAAAGAGCTTCCCATGAAACATCATGTTACAGCCTTTAGATCCAGGGAAAATACAGACTGAATACTGTAAAGAGCTCCCTAAAGGGACACCCATATTCCAGTGCAATTCTTCAGCACCAGATTAAAAACAGTCTTGTCTTCAGCCGTGTGTTACATTCTGCATCAGCATATAAGGGTGGGAAATGCTGACAACAAACAGGGAGGACTCTTACCTTAAAGTACTGAGTGCCTCTCTCCTTCACAATGGAGCTTTGTTCTAGCTTCTCATCAGTGTTCATCTCCCAGGATTCCTTAGCCTGTCCAGACAGAAACAAATCAGTCACCCCTCTGATTCTGGAAGAATTTAGTTAAGATATGCTGTATTGGACCATGGACCCAAGGGAGGGTGGGAATCATGTTGAAACTCAAGGGGGATATTGCTGAACAAGGAACTGGAACTCCCAGAAGTTACCATTCCCATGCCTGGCTAACTGAGCTCCAAACTTTTTTCTTGTTGAGGAAGGGACTGTCCTTGCACACCCATCTCCCTGAGGTGCTATCTCCAGTTCCTACCTTTTCAAAGCTTTTGAGTTTCACTTCGTATTGCAGTTCTGCATCTGGAGGGATCTGAAACTTCTCTTTCCCAGCACTCCCAAAACCATAGCTATAATAGAGAAGGAAAAAATGCTGCTTAAAAACAATCCAGTTTTCTATATTAGTGAAAAAAATGACTAAGAAAACATGTTAATAGATGTATCAAACTTGTATGCTTCAGTGTTAACAGATAATGACACATACAGGCTCTCTAGCTAAAAGCAGCAGACATGGGGGTGTAAGGGAACTGGAAGGGACTGAAATTAAATCCTTATTTCTAGGTTAACAATCTGTAATAATATTATGTCAACAGCATCTTTAAGTTCTTACCATCTCATGAATGTGGAATAACATTATATCAATGGGGGCCAATGTTTTTGGCAGCCATGCTACAGATAAGCCCTGCACAATCCAAGTGCCACTCTGATCCCCCTCCCCTGTCCAATCTGCTGCTTTTCTTTCTGCTCCCTACCTGATCTGCTAGTCTGCTTTCTGCTGTGTTCCCTGTGCTCCCTGCCTGAACGATTTCTCTACTTCCTCCCCTATTTGCTGCTGTGCTGTCTATCCCCTCCCATATCTAGCAAATGCCACACACAGAGGCTGCCTGCACTATTTACTGTGCCATCCTTGGCCTATGTGAAAAAGCTGCTGGCCACAGTTCAGTTCCCAGGGATGCATCTCTACTGTAAAATAAGATAAACTGGCACTAGGTGGCTCCCTTGCTGCAACTTGAAGCCAAGAGACCAATAATTTATTCTGCATGTTGAAAGAACTACTTACTTCCACCTAAAAGGATCCCTCCAAGCTAAGAGTTCTAGCCTGTCCAGGTGAAGAAGTCTGTCTACTGATGCTAAACCTAGGCTCAATCTAGACAGAGGACTTTTGTGCCAATGACTGTTTACCCAGCACCTTTTGCCAGCACAGTATTCAGTTTAAAATGTTGCAAAAACCAAAAGCAATTTGGGTTTGATAGATGCTATCAGAACAAACTTCTCTCTTACTTCCAGCCCAGGTATGACAATGTGCTCTGTGCTGCTTCGCTGGAAAGAGGGACTAGTACTTATACCCAAGACTATCAAGAACCTGTGTTTCACTCCCCATGCCCCAGGGTCAATAACTGTTAGCTTACTTAAGAATATAAAGAGGTTTCTGAAGAACTCCCTATAGAAAGTAGGGTTTTGGCTAGTAGTGTCTAATTTCAGAAAAAGTTTGCTCTTCTCCTTAAAGGCTTCACAAACTGTTCATAGTTCTATCTATTTAACTGACTTCCTGACTTTCTCTCTCCAGCCACAATATTTATAGGATTATCATTTTCTCAAACTGTGGTGCTTAGAAAGCTGACTTCAAGAATTTCATTCCTTTGAGGCCACTCCTTATTCCAAGTTCCCTCTCAAGCATCACTATACATCAAGAGTGTTTAACTAACTAATCAATAAGCAACAGAAAGGACATCAACATTTACAAAAACAGGAGTAGTATATGTACTGCTGGGATAAAAAGGCTATTTTTTTTTTTTCAAATCAGCAAAGGCAGTTCATCTTAGTACTACAGGTGTGACAGGTCATCACTCTGGGCCACCCTTAATGTGGCCCCCACACCCGTCTCTGGGTCAACTGTCTGCCTACTCTCCTGCCATGCCTTGATCTTAATTGAATAATTAGTTTTAATTAGCAGGAGACTGCCCATATACTGCCCCCCTAAGGGGGTGCTATCTGCAGCTCCCTTTCCTCCCCTACACCACAGTTGACACCACCGATGAAATAGCTGCTGTCTCAGCTCTATCACTACCTGGGCCCTACTTCCTTGGATACACGCTCCCTCCGGTGCCAGGGCTCTCCCTGGCCCTCTCTCACCTTGCGCCCTCTTCTCCAGGTCTCATCTATAATGCAGCCCCCACTATGGGATCATCCGTGCCCCACACTGGGGCTCCTCAATAATGTGGCCCTCTCCTGGGGCTCTCTGTGCTCACACTGAGGCTGCACAATAATGCCCCCTTTCTCCGGGGTTCGCCACACCCACACTAGGGCTTCTCAATAGGGCCCCCTCTCAGGGCTTCTCAAACATCCCTCTCTGGGGCTAGGGTCTATGCACACTGTATGCTGCACCCTCAGTGGCACTGGGGTCCTCACACTCCGTTGCGAGTCCCTGATGCGGCCTCCTCCATCCCCTTATAGCCTCACCCAAACCACCGGTGTAACAACAACAAATGCAAAACACACAAGCCCCTAGGCTATAACATAACTTATGAGCTGCTCGGCTAAAACAACACTGCTCAACTCAGGTCAAGCTATACCTGCAGTTCGGCTTCTCCTCGCATCCTGCCTTAGGGAGCTCCTGCCAGGGAACTGCCCCTGGCCTCAGTTCCTTGGGTTTATAAAGGGAGCCAGGCCTGGCCCCTTCCGGTCAGCTGGCCTTCATTGGCTGCCCTGGCAACCCACAGCTGGGCTCCTTAGTCAATGCTAGGACTTCTTCCCTAGCAGTTTTCCCCTATTCAGGCACAGGGCACCTCAGTGCTCTGTGACAACAGGGTATAAAATAAACCAACCCACCATATGGGGGCAGAAAAAGCACTAGCCCTTGTAATTATGCAGTATTCAGTTAGGAACAGCCTGGGGTTTTTATACCTCTCTAGCTCCTTAAAAAAATTAAGAAACTGGATTAACCAGTTCAATGATCTGTTTTTGTGTAGCAATACTTCTGTTCTTACGTGACATGTAGCTCTGTAAGAGCATTGCTATTTTTCCCACTAAGCAGCAATGAACCCAGGTCATATTCATTCTAAAAGTATCCCTGACCATAATGCTGCTTCCCTTAACCTGGATTTCAGCTAGCTCCATGCCTCGCATATCAGAATTTCTGTGCCCTCCACATATTGACTCTGATGGAGGAGAGGCAAAAGGTAATTAATTAGAAAGACACCTTATTTATATTAAGCATCTTTCTCCCCAACCAATATGGCACTGTATGGATCTTCAAAGACAGGTATTGGGGCTATCTTGACCCAAGGTCACAGTCTAGTAAAACAGCTGAATTTCAGAAAATGCTCACCTGGGCTTGAGATAAATAACAGATTCTTCCAATTTCTCCATTCGCTGAATGGCCTTCTCCAGGCCAGGAGGGAGATCATGGTTTTCTCCTTCTCCAATCTCAAATCGCAATTCCCGCTTGTCAAAAACTCGCTCTCCATGTCTACCTTCTAGCTGGACTGATGTTCATAAAAAACAAAACAAAAAACCACCATAGACAAATCAGATACAAAACAAATTTATGTTACAAAGTTCAAAACACCTGCAAACTGAAAGGTGGTTTTAGAATGGTTCTTGGCAGCCTAATAAGAGGAAAAGGAAATATGTGTTTACTTGTCTTGAAGGAGGGAGGTGCAAGTGAAATGCACGTACTCTCTTAGCACCCACTCACAGGCAATCTCCTTTGCTATTTCTCAACTTACTCCTTGAACAGACTTACTCTCTACAAGGGCTCCTTCATTGGGTTTGGAGTAGCCTTCCCCCTTCTTATGGATTCTTCGGATTATTCCACCATCTTCATCATCTGTGAGATCCTCCCCCTTAAACTCAAAGAGCTCTATCTGCAAAACAAAAAAAGAAAGAAAAGAGAAGCCCTCCAGTTACTTCTGTAGTACCAACCTGGGGCTCTGAGGAAGAGTTTGCGCCTCAGCGGCAGTCTTTTCTTCCGATTTCTGACAGAAGAAAAATCGGACAGCTCAACAGCCAAATGCTGCCTTCTGTAGGCAGCCACCATTTTATATAACATTTTGACAGATATTAGACAACCAAGGCCATAGTTACTATGTTATGTAAGTGCTGTATGTGCCTTTATGCTGGACAGATTTGGGCCTGCCAAGCTGTACTTCTATTCAGCCCTCTAGTTGCTAAAAGCCATTTAAAGTGTAAATACTGTAAACCATGAAAAAGTCCCCTTTATCCGCCAAGATGTTGCGAGCATACAGTACTGCCTATTGTGTACAGATTAACTGACAACAATGATGCTCCATGTAGCATGGATCACATTACAAAATTAAGACCCCGTTCTTTCTACAGGCTGTTCTAAAAAGTGTTGTGTTTGTGAATAGAAGTAGGGATTCATGTAATCACAAAAATAACCCACAGAGGCAAAATAATAGAAATAACTTACATTTGGTATTATAAGGCCAGATTTGCTCCTGGAAGTGAGGTTATATACTGGATTTCAGTGCTTTCTTGGTAAGTTCTACCTTCACATGCTTTCAGACTATATTTGATACCAACAGGCCAGTCCCGCAGGACTGAAGCAAACTCAAGAGCAGATCAAAAGACCACTGAGGTTCAGCCACATCTATCTCAGCTTAATTCAGTGATTCCAGACCTGCCTGTTTGCCCTCCCTATCCCTCTGTGTTGGACTGGTAAAGGATGGCTTTCTTCCACATCAACCTTGATCCATTCCTACCTAGCACAGGCTGCTGTAATCGTATTATTCTTGTACATGGGACTCCAGTTGGGAAAAGCTGGCACGCTGTGCAAAAGTCAAACTGACTGCCTGTGCTGACTACATGAAGGGAAATAAAAAATAGCCCACATTACCACTGGAAGCTAGCTAGGTTGGAACTGGGTTTTCAATAGCAATCCTGCAGGAGTCTAGTTGGGTAGGATTTTTGTGAATAGGTGTCAAAATGAAATGGATGACTATATAGTCTAGGATGATGCATGCCGTGCTCACCAGCGATCTGATTATATATGACAAGTCTTGTAACAGACCATGATGGTAACAAAACATTGTTTAGATTGACAAACATATTGTTACCACCTTCATTCTTAACAGCACAAGTAAACTATTATAATCAGCCTTGTTTAGTCTGAAGTACCCTGTCTTTAGATGGCAAATACATTTATCCTAGGTCACTATTGTGGGGAAAGTTGCAGAACAGACCACAAATATCTAGTCACAAAGGTAGTAACATTATTAATAAACTGCAGAAAACTTCTGCTTGCACATTCTGACAGTGTTTTTTGGGCTTTCTTTTAAGGGCAGCAGAGATGCAGGCAGACTTAGCCCATTTGACATCCTGAATACAGTAATGCTTATACTAAGAAAAGCAAGAGCAGGTCAAAACAAACCAACTTTTACAAAATTCTGCTGACAGTACCATTTCTGCCCTGCATTCCTACTATAAGGAATTCAAAGACCCACATTGGCTACAGTTCTGCGCCTTTTACTTACACCCCCTGCTTTATCTCTACTTCTCAGCATGTATTGAACCTGGCATGAAGTAAGAAAAATGAGGAATTAGTCCAGTGTTCCAACCTATGACTAGTGGAGAGGTGCCAAATAGTGATGTGGTAAGGAGTTACATTTCTAAAAGCAGACTCACAAGCCATAAGAAGCTGCTTTCATTTCCGTTTCCCACTAACACTACAATCGTTCACAGGCTTTTCCCTTTGCATCTGATATCAGTTGGGAGAAGCCATGATTCCTTGATGAAAAAGTAGCACATTAATGGAACAGAGAAGAGACTAAACAAATCTTCATTTTAGTTTGGATTTTCAGTTTTTAATCAAACTGGCTTGTGTCAATAAACTGGAAAGAACTCCTGGGACTGTCTCCCTCCAAGGCAGGATTTCAGCATTGCTCAGTTTGCCATGTCTTTGTATAATGATTTGGAAGGGTTGTGTTTTGGAGTACTAATATGCTCTAGAAATTCTCAGCTAGTAAATGCATATTTGGACTAACCAAATTCTGTAGACTAGAAAAATCTATTTGGGGGCATGAAGTAGGGCAGTTAAGCAGACCTTACACTTAGCAGAGGAAGACTGTTCACTTGACTGTGTGACAAGTGGATCTTTTTGGCTAAATTATCACCCCAGAATCAGCTAACTTGTCTGCAAGTTTTACTAACAGGACTTGTAATAACTTAACCTATAATAAGCACTATTTTCAGAGAAACTGCACCAGCTTACTTGAAGTTTTATAAGTTAGCCTAGTTCTGGGCCAGTGTTTCCCAGCCTCTCACCCCACAGCACACTTGCCTATATAAAATAACACTATTTGATAAAATAGTTGTCTCATGTCAACAGTTGCTTTTGTTTGTTTTTATCAAATTCCTTACTGACTTAAGCTGAATGTGCTTGGAGGAAGATCCCCAACTGGGAAGAGACCAAGCTAGACCAAAATTTAATTCCAACTCGCCCTTTAGAGTGTGTGCGTGGGTGGGGGTGCAGCCTGCATGGCACAAGTGGAAGTAGACATCCTTTTTTTGGCATACAACCAATCAGAGGAGGCAGATAACTGCAGCAGACTGCTTTCTGTCCCCTCCCCAGAGATCATGTATGGGAAGGAGACCAGAGTGGCACTTGGGTGGATGCAGGGTTTAGTTTGTGGCACACCCACCAAAAAAGGTTGGCCCACATTAGTTCATTCAGCACAAGAATACTTAAATCAAAGATATAGAAAAAACCTTGGGAGAAGTCAGAAGATAAGTGATCATTAAGCCTGAAGCTAGTGGGGAAAAAAGAGAAACAAAACAAAAACTACTACTGGCAAGCACTCTTACCATGCTTAGAAAAATATCATCTAAACTGCATGTTGTGCTGGAATAGTAATAACTATCCTTTCCAAGCAAATCAAGTTATATTGCTATCAGTTTCGCTGGCATAACTAAGAGCATCTGCTGGCAAAGCTGTATCACTCAGAGAACATATTTTCATAAACCTCACCTGCACAGAGCTGAATTTTCAGGTGCACAGCTGCCAGACTTTAGGAAATTTCACTTTTGTGGTTCTTGGAGAAAGTCATTCAGACTAAACGCATGCCAACTATTTTTTTTTTTTTTCTTGCTGCTTCTGTTCATCTTTGGGGTGGTATTTATATAGGGGAAAAAAAAAAAAAAGCCTTCATTGCTAGAAAGGGTAAATGGGATTCAGATATGCATCACACACACAAATCATTCTCTAGCATGGATAATTTACCATCATACTGAAAAGTGTGAACAAGCTTCAAGAAATGAAGGATAAAGGACAATAAGGGATAAATTTTCCAATGGGAGTATGACACCCCATTGGAAAAATGACACCCTTTTAAAAAAAAAAAAGTCATGCTTACTTTCATGGGGTTTTATTAATAACTATAAACATTTATTATACAATACTAGTTACACATTTACCCACTTAAAGTAACAGATAACATGGAGAAGGGGTTACATTCAGCTATGCTAATCCAGGTTATGGGGACCTCTGGCAGAACAAGACTGGAAAGTCTAAAAGGTCAGCATATGCAACCTGCAGGCAAGGAAGATTTAAGAGAAAACAGCACAAAATGAACAGGGATGAAGAGGTTTGTATGTTGTAGCCCTGAAGACAAGGAAGTGTTTCCAAGGAGCAAGTTTATGTTGTCAAAGATAGTCCATGCTCGTTGCCAGTAGACCTATCCAATTATTAAGAGCTAATGCAAATAAGTTTGCACCTGGTCATTTGGCTGAACTCTTGTTGAGGTGTACAGACTGCTTTGGGCTGAAATGTGCGCTAATTAAGCTGGGAAACAAAGCCAATATCATTGCCAACCTCCTACTACCCAATTTCTTGAAGCTGCTTCTTTCCTTAGCCACACAGGGAGTAGTTTTGTTTTAAGCCCCTGCATGCTATTTCTAAAGCCCAAATATACTTAACAGTCAGCTGTACATGACCAAGAGCAGTTCCCCTGAGATCTAATGGTTTTTCCTACTTCCCAGTAAAACAAATCCTATACTAAAAAAACAAAAATTCAACATAACATTTTAATTTTATTTAAAGACATAATTTTTGTCTTTTCTTTTTTTGAGCAGTGTATATAGAGAAAATTGCATAACAGCTCAAAATAGTCCTACTCTTATATACCATGTAGTGGGTGGGTGGGGGCTGCCTGGGTGCTAGGTCTGAGGAGCCAGCCAGGAAGAGGGAGGGAAGGAGACAGAGGGTGGGAAAAAGGGCACGTGCAGCAGAGCTCACTTAGGCAGTGAGGTCCACAGCTGCCTAGCATGTAGCTGAGCCCTGTCCACTTTCACCCAGGACAGCCCATGCCACATTCCTGCCCATCTCTGCCAGTATATACAGCTTCCCAGCAAGGCTGCTTGGCTCTGCCAGCCTCCAGCAGGTGCTCTTCCTCCTCTGCTCTGGGTGAGGGGAAGCTTAAACTAGATAGGTCCTACCTCAGCGTGGGGTTTGAGATCTAGCTCCCAGCCACCTTTTACCCACTCAGCTACCCACAGTGGATTGTGCTGGGCACGTGGAAGACGGCCAGGGCTGAAGCCCTGTGCGCTGGGGCAGGAGCTGCCTTGGCTGCTGCTTTTGCCCCCTACCTGAAGATGCACAAAAAGGTCAGGAGGAGGAGCTGCCACAGGAGGTGGGGAGAGCTGAGAAGCACCCAGGTGGTTGCAACAGCATTGGGAGCAGCCCTGTTGAGAAGCTGTACCGTGCTGGCCACCCCAGGCAGGGTTTGGCTGCATGCTGAGTGCTCCCGGGGTAGCTGTGGGCCAGATCCAAGCAATTGGCAGGATAGGCCCAAGTCTCTTTGTCAATTTAATCTGCGGAACGTACTTTTAGGAGAGTATTTAGGGTTGCAAATCTTAAGTGGAGGGAGGTACCTTCCTACAGCCCTGGGTTAAAGTACCAAAATCCCAGAGAATTCAGATTTATCACTCTCTTTTCATAATTTCCTACTGCCTGGTGTATGCAAGTATCCACTCAAGAGTCAAGCTTCTGTGAAACTCATTCTTGGAAGATTAAGGTTCCTCATGTATTGTACAGGGAGCCAAGGCCACAAACTTATGTCTGTTGGTTTCACTAATGGATGAGACACTAAAAGTATAAGCACAGATCCACGAGTACTGTGATAGACATTCCCTTACAGAGTTTATGGGATTACCAAACAAACCACTCATGCAGATTAAAGAATGTATAGCTATAAAAGTCTATGCAAAAGATTTGTTAGATTCCAACTATAGCTAGTAACAACTTTAAAAGAAGCTGGCAAAAAAATGACTTTGTGACCACGGCATCAAATTTTGCATTTTTGTGAAAACTGGCTCCAAAGCATTAGTTTTAAGTGAGCAGGTCTTAGCCAGCTTCCCTTGCTAATTTTACTTTAGAAAATTCTAGACATGACATTTTCAACATTTTTTTTTAGTAAGTGTACTCCCAGTGGCCAGACACTGAGAAAGGGAGTGGTAGCATGCAGCCAGATACAGAGCAGTGGCAGTGCAGAGTGGTAGGTGGCAGTCACTGCCTGCAAGCTCCACCCCAGCCCCCATTCAGGCACCACTGCCTTCCATCCCTGCTCCTGGGAGGCAGCAACAGTGGTGGGTGGCAGCACTCTATCCTCATGTGCCCATACCCCCTAGGGCCTTCCCCAAATACCCCCGGGCTACATTTACCCCCTTTTGACAACCCCTGTTCTAGAACAACCCTGTGCAACTCCAAAAGTTATTAAAAATTAAGCCTGTGAAGTCTTAGTCCCACTGTCCAGAACTACTAACTCAGGGAACATGTAGTGACACATGTTAGTAACTGCTATAACAGTACCAGTTCTCATTCTCTGCTTTGTAATCTTTTTTTTTTTTTAAATGGGGGAAAAGTCCTTTAAAATATGTAGTATTTTTGACCACTCACAGGACATTTCCTTTGAGGCCTCTCTAGAACAAGCTGTATTTCCCTGTCCTCCCACCTTCTCAACATCATCTTTTAGAAGTCAAATAAATCCCAAGTCATCATGCTGATCTTACTTATAACTCTCTCCTTTCTATACAAAAAGAATAACAACTTATCACGAGTTAGTCACTCAACTCCACTGATAGTCCTGAATTCTGAGGTGCCAGGAACATTGCAGACTATTCCCAGTGAGACACTGATTAATAACACCTATCAAACTAACACAGGTTAGTTGAGCCAGTCCCACCTAGGAAAGCTAACACATGCCTTTTCTGAAAGAGGTGCATTTTTTAAACTTACCTCAAATATCAGTGTAGCATTAGGAGGTATTTTGGGAGGACTCCCAGCAGAACCATAGGCATACTCTGGTTTGCAGGTAACCCGGCAGATTTCTCCAATCTTCATAGTTGCCACAGCAATGTCCCAGGCTTTGATCACTTCACCTACAAAAAACAAACCAGTCATGGAACTGCTAGCCATATCAGAGATATCACCAACTACAAAATAATTTACCCATACAACACTCAAAAGTTGGTGGGCTTCTGCATAGAAAGACTGAGAAAATACTCACTTTTTGTACATTGGATTGTTTAAAGGTAGGATTAATGCTGATCCAACCAAAATAAACAAACAAAAATACTGATTTCAAGTGCTTAATTCTAAATTTGTTGCAGTTCTCAATTCACCCAATCCTTTATCTATGCAAAGTACAAGTTATTTGAGATTCAGACAATGTCTTAAGTGCCTGGCACAACATCAAGTACTATGAAATAATAATAATGATAAATGCTTGAAAGAAAAATATCTTAGTGTGATACTGTTTTCAAAATATGAACAAAGTCAACTATAAACAGACATTTTGCTTTGCGCTTTATCAGTGGGCAGAGGTCAGCACAAGTTACACACTTGCAGAGGAAGAAACATGTTGCTTCTGAAGCCAGAGAGTTAATGGAGGCTGGAACACCAAACAATATGTTGCTATCCTCCACCCAGACACTTATTCACTATCTCTTCACCCAGTTACATGAATCCTGTTAACTTTATAATATATGTTTAATTTTGTGCCATCCTTGTAAAAATGCTGCATATTTTCAGATCTACCATATTCATACACCAGGGAGAAAGTTTGGGGGTGGGGCAGGGAGTTGGGTGTTCTGGCACCCGCTGAGCTTGACTAGTTTATAGACACTAGGGCTGGAAGGGAACTCCGAAGATCGAGTCCCAGCCCCCTGCCCTAGGGGCAGGAAGTCAGCAGGGTTCACAGGATCCCAGCAAGATAAATATCCAAATGTCTCTTAAAGGCATTCAAGGTAAGCGCTTGAACCACTTCCAGCAGCAGTCTATTCCAAACCTTGGGGGGCTCAGACAGTAAAGAAGTTCTTCCTTATGTCCAGCCTGAAACAGTCTTGGAAGAAGGTGTGACCATTCAACCTGGTCATCCCTTGGGGTGCTCTGGTCAACATTCCCCCAGATCCTGGTGAGCACCCTTGATAAACTTATAGGTGGCCACCAGATCACCCCTAAGCCTGTGCTTTTCCAGGCTGAAGAGTTCCATGGCTCTCAGCCTCTCATCATAAGGTTTGTGTTCCTGACCTCTGATCATGCACGTGGCTCTCCTCTGCACTCTTAAGCTTCTCCACATCCTTTTTGAATTGTGGAGCCCAAAACTGGATGTATTCCAGCTGTGGCCTCATCAAGGCCAAGTACAAACAGAAGAATGATATCATGAGATTTACTTGAGAAGCATCTATGGATGCAGGCCAGCGTTTTGCTTGCTTTACTAGCCGGAGCATCACATTGAAGGCTCATGTTCATCTTGTGGTCAATCATGACCCCGAAGTCCCTTTCATTCATAGTGCTAACCAGCATACCACTGCCAAGCCTATAAGTGTGCTGCAAGTTTTTCTTCCCAAGGTGGAGAATCTTCCATTTTTCAGTGTTAAACACCATCAGGTTCTCATCTGCCCAATTCCTGAGCCTGTCAACATCTGCCTGGATCACCCCCCTCTGTCCTCAGGTGTGGATACTTTACCCTAGAGTATGGAGTCATCACTGCTGACACCAATGTCCACATCATAGATGAAGATGTTAAATAGTACAGGCCCTACGACAGAGCCTTGAGGGACTCCACTGGTCACAGCTGTGGGCACTTTTTGAATCCAGCAAACAACTGAGGTTTTGGTGTTAGAGGCATGCATCTTCCAAGAACATAACTGTCACACTGGGTCATACCAGTGGTTCATTTAGCCTAATATCTTATCCCCAACTGTGGCAAATAGTAAATGCTTTAGGAAAGAGCATATAAGCAGAACAGGTCTCATGTCATCTATATCAATTTGTTTAATAGCTTCCAAATGGATCAGTCCCCCATGCATGTTCAATCCCCTTCTGAACTCGATTATACTGTCTCAAAAAACCTCCTGTGGTAACAAATTTCATAAACTGACTTACATGCTGTACTTTAAGTAAATAATAATAATAAAAAAATCTTTTTGTGGTATGTTCTCTCCCTCCCCCATGCCATCCAATAACTTCAGGCGATGCTTCCTAATTCTTGTAGTCTAGGACTGGGTGAATAAAAGTTCCCTATGGAAATGACTGGATTAGCATCACAGATGGATACAGGTACTCTTTACTTGATGTCATCCCGGTTAACGTTGTTTCATTATTACTTTGCTGATCTATTAGAGAACGTACTTGTTTAAAGTTGTGCAATATTTGGTTATTACGTCATTTGGCTGCCACCTGCTAATAGGTAACTACAACATAATTGGATTTGCTTGAAGTCACATTTTTCAAGAACATAACTATGACGTTAAGTGAGGATTGGCTGTATACATTTGCTCAAGGATAGTAGTGGGAAAAAGAAGTTGTGTTTCTCTCTCTATATATATGCACAAGATGTATGCTTCTACTGAGATGTGGTACCATATGGGAGATGAGGCTGCAGAAGAAGCATCAGGGTCAAAGTCAAAGGAAAGAACAGTAATAGATACCTGCTACAGATCAGTAAACTAGGAGGAAGAATTGGATGAGGCCTTCTTTAAATAACTAAAAAGTTTCCAAATCACAGACTTGGTTCTCATGGAAACTTTAATTACTGTGACATCTGCAGGGAGACTAACTGTAGAAGAGAACAGGCAGTCCATCAAGTTCTTGGAGTGCACTGGGATAAGTTTCTTGCCTCTTCCTCTTCATCACCTGTACCAGCTAAGGGAAGCTCTTCTCAGTTGGTCACACACAGGAAGGAATCAGCTGACCATGTTAAGGTGAAAAGTTAATGGGTGACAGTGACCATGAACTGCTAGAATTCAAATTCCTATGAAAAGGAAAGAGCCATGGTATTAAGACACCAAAGTTCAGAAAAGCAAGGTTTAACAAACTCAGGGAACTGGTAGGCAAGATCTCCCGAAAGTCAAGTTTGAGGGGAAAAAGGGAGCCCAAGACAGCTGACTGCACTTTAAGGAGGCCATATTAACAGTGATAAACCAAGATCCCCATGTGAAGAAAGAACAGGAAGTATAGCAGGAAACTAGTCTGGCTGAACAATGAAATCTTATTCAGCATGTTGAAACTCAAAAAGGAATCATAGAGCATGGACCTTGGCCATATTACTGGGGAGGATAACTAGGGATCTACTTAATTTGCAGTTTTTGTGGAAGCTGCATAATCTGTAGAAAAATAACTAAATAAAAATAAAATGCTAGCTCTCCAGGGGGAGCCCCAAGTCTTCACTGCCAGGTGGGAAGTTGCCAGCTGATGGGGCAGCACAAAGAACAGCAGAAAAGATGGCCATCTCTTCCTTGTTCCTTCCCAGTCAGGGCCTCTCCACCAATCAGCACCAAGGGGCAGGGCCACACTAAGGGGAGTCAGCAATCAAGATGGTGACCACCAATCAGTGCCAGGCAGTGGCCTCTCCGCCAGTCAGCACCAAGGGGCAGGGCCACACTAAGGGGAGTCAGCAATCAAGATGGTGACCACCAATCAGTGCCAGGCACTGGGGCCTCTCTGCCAATCAGCACCAAGGGGCTGCTGCAAAATGACCATGGAATTAGAACTTGAAACTGCGATCAACCCAGGAAAATTAGTTAAATACCACTGCGATTTAGGTAGACCCCCTAATTATAAGAGTACTGCCTGAGTGTGTGCTGGGAGCAAAATCAGGAATGTCAAGTCATAAAACTGAGATGCAACTGGCCAGGGACATATGGCAATAAAACAGCTACAAATATGCTGGAAGTAAGATGTAGATCAAGGCAAGTTTAGGCCCCACTGAAAGCAGATGGCAGTCTAATAACAGATGATGCACAGAAGGCTGAAGTATTTAATGCCTCTGTTTACTTTAGTCTTCATACATAAGGTCAGCTACCAGATGTGGAGTGCAGTCAGCAGTAGAGGGGAGGAAACGAGCATCCTAGAACAGTGGAACAATCAGATGACAATTAGAGAAGCTGGATGTTTTCAAGTCAGTAAGGCTGGACAGGGTGCACCCTAGAGTAGTGAAAGAGCTAGCTGAGGTATTTTCAGAGCCACTGGCATGACAGTCTCATCAGTAAGCTAAGGAAGTCTAGCCTGAACAGAACTGCTGTAAAGAAAATACATAACTGGATGGATCATCATGTTAAAACAGTAATCATCAATTGCTCACTGTCTAGTCAAGATACTGGAGTAAGTTTCCCTTGGGATCCGTCCTGAGTCCATTATTAATACAACTGAGTACATAACCTTGCAAATTTCCAGTAAATTGGGGAGACCGTATGTAAAAAAAAAAAAAAAAAAAAAGCACCCCACCAGATGAAACCCAATTACAAATGGCCAAGTATGCAGTCCTGCACTTTGGGCAGAACAATCACACGTGCAAATACAAATACACACCGTGGAATAATTCGTAGTCTGCAATACTGCAGAAATAGACCTGAAGATGATAGTGAACCATAAGCAGGAGCCAGCATGCTCTTATTGCTAAAAAACTACAGTGTATTAGGCTGTATTAATAGAAGCATCTCTTGCAAGACAAGGAAGTGATTCCTCCAATCTGTTCAGCATGAGTAAAGCTTCATTTGAGGTACTACGTTCACTCTGGGATCCTGCACTTCAAGGAAGACATAAAAAAAATGAAAAGTTAAGCGGAGAGCGGTAAAAAAAGTTATTAGAGGTCTGGGACAACCTGAAACAACCTGGATTATTTTGTTTGGAGAAGAGTACGCTTCTGGGTAATTTGATGCGTACTGTGGTTAAACACAGGAGAGTGACTGTTCCCTGTGGCTGCAGGTGACAAGACAAAGAGCGATGGAATTCAATTGCAGCAAGGGAAATTACAGTTTGATAAATCAGGAAGAACCCTGTCATTCTAAGATTGGTTAAACATTGGAACAGGCTACCCAGACAGAACTGTGGGATCTTCATCCTTGGAAATTTTAGAGCAGATCAGACTGACACATGGCTCAGATATGAATTTGCCTTGAGAAAAGGGGCAAAGGTAGACCAGATGACCTCCAGTGGTCTCTTTCAAACCTATTCTTCTGATTCGATTCATCCACTCCCTTCATGATTTTACAGACCTCCATCACAACTCTTCTTGGCTTTCTTCCCAAAATGAGGAAGACTTAAAAAAAAAGGCTAGGACGTCTCAACTTAGCAGCTGCTTCATACTCCTGATGATTCTTGCTGCCCTTCTCTGTATCTTTTCTAATTTTACTACATGCTTTAAAATGTGGGGATCAGAACTGCATGGAATATTCATGATTTGGGTAAATTATAGACTTATATAGTGACGTCATGATGCTTTCAATTCTTTTAACAAATATCTGAGACTATTCGCTTTTTAGGTCACTGCAGAGTACTTCAAAATGTTGGTTCAGACTACAGTGACATCAAGGTCTCTCTTCCAGATGGTAGTGGCTAGTTCGGCTTAGTTGAGGTGCATATTTAGTTGAGGTCATTTTTCCTCGTGGGCATTACTTTGTACATTCCAACACTGACAAATTGTTCTCCCTTTCTGGGAACTGAGAGAAGATATATTTCCTCCTTCTCCACTTGTACAGTTTGACAGCCACCCCAAAGCACCCAGACCCACTAGTCACAAACAGATTGAAGTGTGGTGCTGCTGTCCAACTGGTCAGTAGCAAAATATAGTCAGGATGCATAGTATCTAGGGTCAGAAGGGGCCTAGAGCAGGCCATCCAGTCTGACCCCCCACAAATGGCAGGAACGAGTGCCAGGGTCACAGGACCCCAGCCAAGTACCTATCTAATCTACTCTTAAAGATGCCCAAGGTAGGAGC
>JAGPOW010001296.1:9215132-9240353 GCA_030014935.1 Caiman crocodilus | reverse complement strand
GGTGTCCCCACTTCAGCCCACAGTTTGGTGTCATCAGCAAACTTGGATAGCTTGCTTTCCACCCCCTCGTCCAAGTCAGCGACGAAGATGTTGAACAGCATGGGCCCAAGGATGTTAATAGTAATGTTAACAGTAATCTTTATCCTTCAGCACAAATCCACACCAAGATGAAAAACACTGCTCACTTCCCTCTGAACAACTGTTTTGGGCCTTCTACCTTAGGCAGGCACCAGTTATTCTCTGTTCACGTCTGAAACATTTCTCAAGAATTCTTTAATGCCTGTCACCATTATGAGTTGAGGTAAGTTTGGTAACAAATAAACAACATATGCTTTCACTGAACATTCAGAGCCACAGTCGCATTAATTTCACAGGGTCCTGACCCTAGGTTCCCTCAGACTTTTAAACAGATGAAAGAAGTTACCTTTTCCCAAGTCAAATGAAAACTTGTCTTTCCTGTCCACGCTGGAGTCAAATTTTGTGCCATCCAGAAGCCATCCTGTATAGTGCACAATCACTTTATCACCTATCATGGGGGATTCTGTCCCAGTTCCTTCCCTCTTGATAACCTGTGAAATAAACACCAAGTAAATGACGCTTATTAACAGTACAGACAAGACATTAACTTAACTATATATTTAGTGCTGGAAAAGCCTATGTGATCCCAAGATGGTGACACTTGATGAGGAGTCAAGTACATATTAGCCATGCAGATCCAGGCATCTGGCCTTAGGGAGACAAATTCAGAAGCTGCAACCACTGTTTTGAGCGAGTTTGCTAAGTATCTGAAAGAAAACAAGCAGTTGAATGTGACATTTGAACTATGCTTCCAACTGAGGTTGTATTTTAAAACTGTATATAAAACCCTAATACATGATTTAGGTAGATAAATTTACTAGGTAATAATGTAAAATCTCTTCCTATTTCAGGAAATCATGAATAGAGGGATGGTGCTTTCCTCCTAGATCTATGGAAGTGTCTTCATGTTAGCAAGAACTAAACTTGCGAAATATTTAAAAAAACACCTAACTTGGCATTGCCTAATTTAACCTGGCGGGGCAAGGGGTGGGACAGGATGGGGGACTCTCAGAACCGCTTTTCTTTCTGCCCAAAACCTTTAGAGGGGAAGCTATGCTATATTATATAATGTGGTCAGTAGGCCACAGACATTTATCAAAACATCAATAAGTTATGAAGTGCCAAAATAAAGGCTCCATGGACTACTTTGTCTCCTTGTATGCCATTTATAATGTTCTTGAATGTATAACCAAAAGCAATTAACTCCTTTCATTCAAAGATTTTTTTCCAACAAACAAGAGCTGGGACTCCTGGATGCTACTCCTAAGTCTCAAAAACATAATCATTGTTACAGCTTTACCAGCAGTCTGAACAGTATGTAATCCAGGATCTTAATTTTTATTCACCAAGAGTCTCAGAACACTTTTGCAAGAGAAATGGGAAGGCAGTCCCATTTTACAGGTATTGAGTCTGGTATATTCTTTCCAAGAAATTCCCATAGTAAGCTACAGTGCTTCATCTCCCAGTTCTCCAAAAAGCAACCCTTCACTAATCCTCAATTACCCCATCTATAAAAAGGAAAAAAAAATCCAAAACACCACCCCTGCACCTACTTTCTTTCCACATAGCAGAGAGAGCCTGACTCATTAGCAGGCATCACTCCGTAAACTGAACAAGCTAGAACTTCAATCTCCTGGCTCCCAGATTAGCACTTCTACTGGGCCACACAGAAGCAAACAACCCATTCAGCTTATTTCACATGTACCTACAGAGCTTCAGGCTATTCTCAGGAGACAGGTAGATTTGTGGTACAACCTTGGAAAACACAGAACACTAACATTAGTCTAAATGGAGACTTCCTCCTATGGCTTATTAAATCAGGATACATTTTTACTGAAAGGAGCTACAGAACCAAATTTCCAGATCTCACCTTCCTGCTTCAAAGTGCAGGAGAACCAAGGTTGTAAGAACAGGGCAGAGCAACCCTTTCCCCAATTTCACTGCTATAAGCAATCTGGTTCCTGTGGCCTCAAACAGAATATTCAATTGTGAGAACTGTCAAACCAAAAATCAAAGACTGTCAGATTTCTAAGCAATCAAGAACAGAAGTTTGTAACAACAGAAATCTGAGTGCCAGATATAATAAAGGAAAAAAAAACATATGTTATGCGCGCCAGTTTATACAAACAGAAGCTGTGCCTGTATGTCTGTCTTTGGATTTAAAGGAGATAGATGTATATAAAAATAAGCTGTAGCCTTTGGACTGTGGTATAACCTCATTAACCATAATTAAAATTGGAATCTTCAGCAGCAGATCATGATCTGGGAGTATCTGGTCTGAAAACATTTTAAGGAATCCAAATTTGGAATGTGCTGGGCACCCTGAAACTCTCTAAACTGTGTCAGGTAGGGAGGGCATCCTTCCCCACAAAAAGTCCCTCATCAAACTATATAGATGGTTAAACATGAATGATTTTTTTGTATTCCAGTCACCCTGGACCATGGCAAACTTCATTTGCTTTCTCAGCACTACTGCAGTGTTTCCAGTATCTGACCCTGGAAATGCAAGCTTCCCTTCTGGAAAAAAAATCCGAACATTTGTATTCATATTCGGAAAATAACAATTCCACCCTATAACTATTATTAAGTTTAACTGTATTTATTAGACAACCAAGCTATACTCCAAGCTACCAAGCCAGATGCTTTCAGTAACACCAAGGTCACTGAAGGAGACACCACTGGACCAGATTCCAACACACCACTAGGAAGAATCAAAAGCCCCCTATTGAAATGTCTGGAACGACAAAAGTCCAAGTCTGGTGAAAGCAAAGACCAGTCAAAACCATCAATTGCAACAGAGTCACTTGACATTTCAGCTGTGCCACAGCATCTGGGTGTAGAGTCAGAATTTGGGAAAATCTTGCTGCAACATCTGCTTCAATGCCACTGCTCCACTCTCACATTAGATCTGCTGAATGGTAGTTATGTAACAATGCCCAAGAACCCCATCTTGTATGGTCAATTCACCCTGAATTATATATTCCAGCACCAGCTAATTAGTTTCCTCTCCAACACTGGCAAGTGCTGGAAATAGCCCTATGGAAGTCCTAGGCCCGATTTATTAACTGTGATATGTTCTTTCCCTGCAAGTTTTACAATTTCCACCAATGGGATCAGACCTGGATCGATTCCTACTTTGAATATGACACTCCCTCCGCCTGGAGACAGACAGCTTGCTTGGCTAGGCTTCTGGAGTCCTTTGCACCTTGACTTAGGCACTTGCTCTTCTGTTTAGCTTTTCTCCATCACTTCCATCTGGTCTTGTTCAACTCTCCTCACGCACCAGAAAGTCAAGTGCAGTTTGGGGTGGGAACATAAGGCAGCACTCTAAAACCAAGCACTCTACTCCAATAACTGAGCCCCCATGTTAAAGATTTGGACAAAGCGTGGACCCGCAGCTACTGCAGACCTGAACTCTGTACGGCTTGCTATGCCACAGAAATGGAGAGGGGAGATCCTGTGCAGCTGCGAGCAAGGCAGAAGCCTTTTAAACACAGGAACATGGAATGGATGCTCAAACACCCCCCCAATCTCCAAGTGTCACTCAATACTGCGTGTACTCCCTGCTACAAGTAGATCCCCATCCAGCTATGAGGGAAAAGCCTGCTAGAGATATTTTGCTACTGCCAGTCCCTTTACTCCTACTTGCAAAGGAAATAAAACGTGACTATTGGAGCCACCTCTCTCAGCAAGGCTTTGCTGCCTGGGGGCTCTCATTAACAGACCGCGCCCAGCAGACACAGAGCTCCCCCAGTGCTGGGAACCAGGGCTTGGGGCGAGGGTGAGAGCAGAGCCATAGTAATCTCCAGGCTTGCGATGGCTCGAGGGGCTGCAGGGCCAGGCGGGAGCGGCACTGCAGGAGGAGACGGCAGCCCCAGCAGGCTGCAGCACGCAGCGCCCCGCCAGGACCACGTGGGGGGGGGGTGCTACAGCGTGGAACGTTCCCGCTGGGGTGGGGGCGCCCCCGTTGTGCCGCGCATGCGTGGTCGCCCCCCCGGCAGAGGGGCGGGGGGGAACGGACCCCGCAGTACCTTGAGGACGCCGCCATCCTGTTTGGGGGTGATGTCCGCCCCCTCCAGGGGGGCCCCATCCGCCTTCATCTCTTCCGCCGTCATGCCGGGCTCTGGGCGCGCCCCCCTGCCTTGCCGCCGACGCCGCACAAGCTCCCGCTGCCTCCTGGCGACTGCGGCACCTCCTGCAGCCCCCAAGCGCGAGGCGGGGGAAGGGGCGGGCCCAGGCATGCGCACTGCCCGCCCCGCCGCAGCGCCCGGGCGGGGGGAGGGGCCGAGAAGTTTCTAGAGATGCCGCGCGGGGCGCGAGTGGGGGGCGGGGCAGCGCGCGGGGTGGGGGTGGCCGTGGCTGTGTGTGGCGCGCTCCCTCTTCCTCGCAGAGCCCGGGCGGGCGGCCCTCGCTGGCGCTTGCGTGGTGTTTAACAGCCCTCCCCCGCAAACCACTTTGAAGTAAAGGGGCAGGCAGTTCCCTTCTGCAGCTAGCGAAATTGAGGCACAGACTAGCTGCGTGCGTGGCGGTGAGGCAGGCCTGGAGCTCGCCTGCCTGCCTGCCTGCAAGGGGCCGCCTAGTCAGCATCAACACTACTAACGCGGGGTAGGATTGGTAGGGCAGGTGCGGCTTGGCCCTCCGCGCTCAGCCAGGCCCCGGCCGCGCCTCTGCCACGTGTCTGCCCCCCGGTGCCAGGTCGGGGAAGGGGTGGCGCAGGTGCGGGGCTGCCCGGTAGGCGTGCGAGGGTGCCAGCGCTCCCGGCTGGGGGACGAGGAGCGCGGCACTTCTGTGCATGCCCCCGCTCAGCAGCTTTCATCCGCCGTCCCCCGGCATGGGGCAGGGCGGGTTGTCTTCGCTCTCCCGACACAGCTGCTTTCCGCTGGCCTCAGGGGAGCCCAGAACAGCCCCAAAGCAGCCAGCACCTTCCCCAGCTTTCTTGAACTTTCTCTCCTCATTTCCCCTCCTGTTTTTTGGACACTCCCCGAGTCGTTCTCGGGGCGGGGCGGGCACGGCAGCTGCAATGCGCCGGCGGGGGGGGGGGGGGTGCGGCGCGGCGCGGCGCCCTCTGCTGCCTGTCGCTTGTGCTCGCAGCAGCCATGCGGAGAATGCGGCCCTGCCTCCCGCCATGCCGGGTGACGTCACCGCCCTGCACCTAAGCCTTCTGCTGCCCTCTTCCCTAGAAAGCACTGATCGCCCCAGCAAGGCCGGGGTTTCACCACTGCTCCGCAGCAGAAACAATATTGTATTTAGTTACAGGTGATAAACGGTAACCCTGCATCAGCAATCCTGCCTTCTGCATGCCCTTGTAACCCTCCCTCGGGGCCTGCAAAGCCAAAAGTCTGTCTTTTGTTCTCCCTTCCTCCTCGCAGCATCGGTCCTTCTAGACGTCCTGTCTCCCATGAACCGTAATGGTGGGATTGGGGTGGGGAGCAAACACCCTGAGGGCTGTGCACCTTCTGGGAACCAGTACAGCTGGCCAGCCTGACCCATCTCCAGGAAACAACGTGCCTGTTGGCTCCAAGGAAGCATGGCTTGGATGCGGCTGGTGAGGAGGTATATGAAGAAGGGTTGTGGCTTCTAGGCAGCACCTTTTCTATGCTTGCTTTCTTCATAGAAGCTTCTAATGCTTTATTTTCCTACTGATTCATTCTGCCTGTCTATCCGTTCTCTGTTATTCAGCTGCCTCTGAGACAGCAGGAAGATTTTTTTTTTTTTACTGTACTGTCACACAAATCTCCTTCACTAAATGCCCTCCAATTGCAATATATAGTATTTGACTGCTCTTCTGTGATTATTCCTAGGTTTACCTTCCGTTGGCAAGGTCCCAGCGACTGATGCGAGCTCTGTTGTGGGACAACTACACTCACGCAACGCTTTTTCCACGCCCAAGACCTTAAGTGATTAGATTCTTACTCTTAGAGAATAGCTGTCTCATTAAATTGAGCCTGGGCTTACTACCTTTCTACCCTCTCTCTACCTGCTCTAGCAAGCATTGTTTTATATCATAAAACAAAAAGCAACATCAATATTTTTAAATGTAGAACTGTGTTTTTCATACACGGGACAAGAAAGCGCAAGGTACATGGGGCAGGGTAGATTTGCATCTTATAGACTTAACTAAATCAGAGATGTATACCATAAGCTTTCCTGAGGCCAAGATCACTTCATCAGCATCTGATGCTTAGGTTCTCAAAAGCTTATGTTTATATGGATGTATACCTAATTTAGTTAATCAGGTCAAATTTACCCTGCCTTCTGGCTGGCTTCAGACTAACACAGCTAACTACAGCTCTATAGAAAAGTGCATGTTGTTGGAAGGGCACTGCAATTACTACCAAAAGTTGATACTTCCAAAGAACAGGAGGATGATTTAGGCTTCATAGTGTAAACATTTTCTATACATTGATGGATAGAAAATGGTGGGTTCTACACTGCAGTAATTTAACTATAGCAGTTTGACACAGTCAAAATGAGAATTTTAGGAAAAATAAAAATGAGGGAAAAGGGGTAAGGTAAGGAAAAATATTTTGTGTGTATGAAGGGGACCTTAACCTTGATGCCATTAGTGTAGTAAAAGCACTATGTGAAAGGAAACAAGTGACCTGATTCTCATTTACCTCTGTTGTAGGGCACTTATACAGTACCAAAACACTAAAAGAATTGGCCTGTTATCAAAGATAGAGATCAGAGCTGACTGCTATATCCTTGAAATTGAGGCCAAGAAGTAAGCCAAATGGAAGGGAGCCAGTGGAAGGTTTCAGAGGAGAAATGATTGGTTCAAATCAGGGGATCAGAATAATAATGATTTTAGCAGTAGACTTCAAGCCGGATTCAAACAGCAGAGAGGCAGGTATCTAGAATGCTACAGAGCAGTCTTTTTCAACCTTTTTTCATTTGCAGGTCCCTAAAAAAATTCAAATGGAGGTGCAGACCCCTTTGAATTGTAAGTGTGGGTGTTCACATACTTTTGATTGATCAGTCATCTTTTGCAGACCCCTTAGACATAGTCTGTGAACCCCCAGGGGTCTGCAGACCACAGGTTGAAAACCACTGCTATAGAGGCAAAATGTACAGCAGAAGCGTATATAAACTGGCCCTGAATAAAAAAGTTACACTGAAAATTAGGCAGATGGAATCTCACTCTAATGGAGTTTGTGGAGAGCCAAGAGTGAAAGTGATAACTACAGGAGAAATGTAAGGACTAAGGACAGAAATTACATATAAACTGGAAGAAGTGATTGGAAACTGGTTCAAATTTGTAGTACAACAGATGTTCAACGTGCATAAGCTGCTAGCAAAATGGCCCAAACCGGTTTAAGATAAACCTGGATGGATGTATTAGTAGATTTTACTGATTTAGATTAAATTGGTATACTGAACTTCTGTCCCAGATCCCCTCCAGATTCAAGTTAATTCATAGTCCCTCAGCATCTCGGGATGCTTTGCACCTCTGCAAACCCCACCTTTCCAGAGTGGATGAACTACCTTTGCCTAAGCTGTCTGCTCTAGCTGAGCAGGGAAGCATGCTTTAGCACCCCCCAGCTTCTGGTTTGGGCCACTACAGGTATGTGGCTGCATTTCTAGGATCAAAAGCGAATGTCTGTTCACTTGCTTATTGGCTCAATCTGTGCATTTTAGATTAACCTGTGAAGATTGAATCAATTCAGCCTTGAACGTTTTGACTGTCTGTACTAGCCAAGGAGATTCGGGTTAGAGTGCTGGGTTTGGGTGCATAATGGGGAGGCTGGCTATAGTTCTCCCATAAGCCCTTCAAACTACCCTAGGTTCCTAGAAACACAAATCCTGGATAGGTTCTTGGTGGAAGTTCTCTTTTAGACTCTCTCAAAGGACTTCTCCAACCCCATCATAAACATTTAATTTCCTTTTATGCTTCCTTCTTTTCCTTACTTCCCTTAGCATGTCTGTTGTTCTTCCATATTTTGCTGGGAGAGACTCCCTGCTCCCACCTGCAGCTACCACCTGAAACGGAAATCAGTAATTTACTCTTATTATAAAGAAGCCTTAAAAGTGGAGCTGCAACAACATAATTGCTATGTATGTGTTGGGCTTGCTATCTACCAGTCGCAGCTGGAGAGCCACTTGGGTAAATTGCTATACATTTTTTATATTTTTATTTTTGACCCACACACACATGCACTATATTAAAACAAGTGTGTTCTCAATAAACTTAACTGAGGGAAATGCAGTAAACTCAGGCTAATTTGCCCATGGGACAATTTGCCATTATGGCTTAACGTTTGCTGCTGTTCCAATTTGCCTGCCTCCTTCCCCCCTCCCCCCATTATCAATCCCTAATCACTGGTTACTCCTGAATAATTTGCCATTTTTGGCAAATTCCCTTTGGGGTGGCAAACTCACCTGAGCTGAACATACAGTCTCTGTCTCTACAGAAGAAATCAGTTATCATAAATAGTTGCAGTGCTTCAAAACCTCTAATTGGTCTTAAGTGCTTAGTCAGTGAGTCCTCTTAATTCAGTTGTTTGAACTTTTAAACCTTAACAGCAAAGCAAGTAGTGCTTGAATGCTATTTTTATTTACTTTTAATAGATTATAATTAGTTTAGGCCTTAACACCTAATTGATATAATTTACTCTCTAAAAGGAAACAGATTGTTGTTAAAAAAAATCATCAATCTTTATCCAGCTTGGGGAATGGTAAAATAAAATAGAGTATAAAAATAAATAAAATAACATTTCTTATCAAGTGAAGAGTAGCCGGTTGGTAGGATACTGTTGTCTGCATGTTAGCTTTAACCTTACGTACAATGCTCATCAATGGTTTGGAAGTAAATAGCACACTGGGGACATTTTCACATGCATTTCACAAAGTAAGATTTAGCTTGAAAAATACGAACTAATGTATTTGGAGTACAATAATCAAAAACATATACCAATAGAATGGGCAAGCAATGAAGCTGAAAGAGAAACAGGAAACTGAGGTAGAAATAAGTTTGCAATGTAGTGTATGGTAGTACAGTATAACCTCATAAATCTGGATATCAAATATCCAAAATTCTCAAAAATCCAGCACTTTTTAAAACTACACTAGATTGGAGAGTAGCGGCAGCTGGTCCCGGAGCAGCAGGGTGGAACCTTGCATGCAGCAGCTGCCTCTGCCATCTACCACCCCGTGCTGCCACTCTGGAACCGCCTGCTGCTACCTCCCCACAGGCCCCAGAACCGGCCACTGCTCTGGTTTAAAAAATCCAGAGTTTTCAAATTTCTGGCAGGTGCTCAGTCCTGAGCATGCCGGATTCATGAGGTTATACTGTACTGCTATTTAAAAAGATCAGTGTTGAGTTACTTGAAGGAATGTAGCAGGAGGTCCCTCTCTACAAAGCTCTGTTATGACCATGCCCAATATATTGCTTTTAGCTCTAGACACTGCAGTGTAATAGAATGCAATTCAGAAGAGTTTGTGTATTTTAGATGCTGAAGGTATCAATCTGTGGAAAAATGGTTAAGACTATGGTTCTGTAAGGTGCTTAAAAACCTAGCTTAACAGTGGACATGTACTTGAGCTTCTCTTGCCAAATTGGGACCTAAGGCAAGGTGGAATGTGACAACTCTCTGCTCAATCTCTCTGTATTATTTTCTGCTGCTTTTTTTCTCTGTAGCTTCCTTTATACTTTATTGCCTCTTGCACTGCTTTGTACATCTCCTCTGTAGTATTATCTCTGAATGCTATTTATGCAATGTTGACTCCTCTTTTGAGCTCATGAATATTGATTTTTAAATGAGACTAGAGCCAACACTATATTCTGTGATGAGGGACTTTACCCAGACAATTTGGTACATTACTGTTTATCTTTTTTTTTTTTTCCCCCTGGCCTATTAGCTTGCTTTCAAGCTGCAAGATAATAGTCAAAGCCATTTAAATTAAGTTTTTATGAAAATAAATTTAAAATGCCTTCTACTTTTATAAGTAGACCAACATTAGCAGCATTCATTTTGTTTGATGGTTTTTTAAATTCTATTTTTAAAAGAGCTATTAAGATTGCCTGGGAAAATTTATTCTTTATAAACTCAAGTTTCCTACACTTTTTGTGCCTGATTAGCTAGTGGATAGCCCATACTGGATAACACAAAAAAGATGTGTAGCATGTAGTCACCTAGTTTAAACTTAATGGTATTTCACTAAGCATGAAAGTGATGGTGCTTGGAAAATGCTATGTAAGAGCTAACAATAACAATTAATAATAAGTAGGCCATCACAGTCACCAGATCTCTTTTAAAAGTGACACTATATTTACTTTCCATTGGTTTTCTGGTAGCTCCAAAAGAATAATTGTCAGTAGTTCAGTAATTATATTCACAAATTGTTTTGACCTAACATGCCCTTGATGAGCCATAGTAGTTGATTTGTATTTTGCTTTACCTGGTCTTTATCAGCACATACTACTACAAGTAGTCAAGTTGATAAGTTGTCAGCTTCTTTGCTTTGTTGCTCTCTTTGAAGCCAGGTTTTATAATGGATTTTAGTGGTTTAAACATTTTGGAGTCATTCTTCATACTACACTGTTTCTTCTTTGATCTAGTTACAAAGGTTATTTGCATTACTTTAAAAATGTGGCCTCAAATAACAAGTCCTGAACACATTTCTGATTTGTGTTAGCTTCGTTTTGGGGGTGGGAGGGAAGCCATAATTTAAAGAAGTACAAAATAACTGACTTACTGAACGTGGTTCTCTTCACTACCAGGCATACCTATATGCCTCCAGAGCATGCTACTAATAGCCTATGTTTTTTCCTGTGTCTTGATAACCAATGAGGCAGGCTCTTTAACTAAAAAGAAAACCAGGTACTTTAACTCAAGGATAAATAAGTCAATGGGCAAACTGAAAAGCAATAGCTGTCAGGGACTTTTTTGAATCCATGAACCCTTTCACACAGGCACTGCCTCTCCCCTTCTCCAGCAGTGTCTGTCTAAAAAAAATTTTCCTCCTGGCATAGGGAGGGGAACCCACTGCTTCTTTCCCCATTGCTCTAGGGGTGGGGGAAATGACAGGGTTGTTCCTGCCCTGCTCCAGCTTGGGGCTGCAGTAAGCAGCAGTGCTAAGTACTGGGCTTGACTCACCAACCCCTTCCAGGTGCTTCCGGGGACTCTTGCCAATCACGCAGCCTTTTGGTATCAGTGCCCAGTTTGTTGTGCATTTAGGGCAGGATGCTTTATTGAGAGCGAGGCCCCTCTCTTCCACATGATGTCTGCCATCTCTTCCCCATTGTCTTCTACCATCTCTCTCTTGTACCAGTACATTTCACTCAGTCCTATTTTGATGCAGCCCTCTACTGAGAGGTTTGTGTGTCTGTTTATGAGCAAGTTCCTGGTCTTCCACAGGGCATTCCTGAAGCAGAAGACAAACTGGTCAAAGCAGGCTCTCAGGATCTCTTGCTGCTTGGGCAAGCATAGCCTCTCAGTTGTGGCTAGGAGTGAGAAGAACCCTGGCTTCTTGTCTAAGGAAAATGAAAGGCCAGCTTATTGCTTGTTTTCATGACTTCAGCATCTTGGATAGCAGACACTTCTGGCTTTAACTCTTCATTGTGTGGGTGGAACTGCAGTTCAAACAATTGTTACAGTAGCTTGGGTAGGTATGCTGGGAGGAAGAAGGAGAAGGCTCAGGTCAGAAGGCTGGGAGGTGAATTTATTCAAGTGCTGAAATTGCAGTTTTTGTCCATGGGAGTGGGCAGTGCTTACTGGGGAGGAATTGCATTTCTGAAATATATAAGCAGTCTAAAAGTATTTCAGAGAGCAGGTACTAGCTGGGAGCTTGCCAGGAACTCTGTATCTCCATCTCCTGGGTCTGCATCAGTCTCTGAAGATACGCGCTAATCAGTACAGTTAGAGGAAATGCACCTTCCTCTGGATTGTCTTCAGGATCCAGCTAAGAAAGGCATCAAGGCAGCCTGTAGTTTAGGAGGCTAGAGGGGTGATGCTGAACAGGTTATCTAACCCATCCAGCAGAGGCTGGGCTATTGCAGGCAAAAAGTATCTGTTGTTTTGGACACTGGGCCTGAGGGTATCTGCATCAAGTCCACTAGAGCAAATTAGAGTTGAGAGGCCCAGTCCCTGGGGGAGGATGCACACTAGTGCCAGGGCTGCCTGCACTTATAGCCACCTGGAAGCTAGGATTTGACAGTATAATCCTACACCATGGGTGGCTGTCAGTAACCTCCAACAAATGGGAGGTTGGTCCTTTAATCCAGTGTTGCGGGGCTGAGGCTGGAGTAGCAACGGAGCAGGTGTAGGGTTTAGTTGCAGCTCTCCTATTAACTGGGCACTTGGTTTATTGCACTATGCTCCCAGGGTAGGTGTTGGGCCAGGAAAGTTCTCTTAATGTGTGTGAGACTTGTTTGGGAGCCACTTGCCAACAGTCCTTTAATGATTATTTGATCTGTTCCTGTCTCCTTTGGCCCAGTAATAGAACTGCTGTCAACATTTTCCTTGTGATTATGGCTGGGTGAAATCCAGACTCCCCAAAGGCTGTAGATGGGGCTACTCCAAGGCAAAGGGTTTTTTTTAAATAACCTGGCAATAAGGGGAGATTCCACTAGGAGCAGCACCACAAAGAGGATTTTTGCTTCTAAGCAAGATGAATGCCAGAAACCAGTCCCCAAAAAGCAACTGTGGCCTGTGACACAGGGTCCACTTGTTTCCCAGGTTATGAAGGTGACCAGACCATCTTGGTGGCTTTAAGGGCTGTTCTGGAAGTTGCAGTCTACAGCACACTCTACCTCAGCATCAGAACTGGCGTTCTCTTGAGCTGTTTGGGGCGAGCTGCCTCGAGTAAAGTGAGGACAGTGAACATGATCCAAAATGATTTTCAGCAGCTAGGTTAAGTATCTGTGTCTTTGCGATCTCAAGGAGTGATGATGCAATTCCAGCCTTGGATCCAAACCTCCATAGACGTGCTAAGGAAGTTCCTAGTCAGCTTCTCACTGACCTTCCCACCCCTCAGATGGATAGGTCCTTCACTGGCTGTGAATCGTAATTCCTCTCTACCCCAGTCCTGAGAGCCTGGGCTGCAGGTACTATGGAGGGATCTCCATTGGATGGAAACCACTGGCAGGCAGCAAACTGAGTTATTTGAGTTGATGGTTGTTCCAACCCCACCTGCAAGCGTGGGATTTGCCTTTCCGTGGATTGCTGGCCCCTCAGGTCTGGTACCTTCCACCAGCAGAATCCTGAACTTTAGGATTAGGGGAAAACTAACAACATAGCAATGGTGATGCATGCGTGTGTCTGTGATGTAGCCTACCAGTGTCCCCTGGCACCCTACTGGTCTTTACTATGCTGTTCCCAGGCCCCTCGCTGGGCCACTCGACCATTCTGGTCCCACGACACTCTTCCCAAGCCCCTTGCCAGGCCTCACTATTCCCAGGCCCCTTCCTGGGCCTCTCTAGACTGTGCCACTGAAAGACACCTACAGTGTTAGCAGCTAATCCATGGCTCTGTTCCTCAGTTACACCACACCCCACACCCCACGGGCATTACTGTTGTAACTCACTCCTGTAGGGGCTTCAGCCTCCTTGGCCTCTGCCCCTTTACTGTGGCTAGGCCTTCTAGCTCAGGCCCACTGTATTGGACTTGGCTTTGAGGCACTAGCTCTGGTCTAGCCCTTTATGCCCTTGTCTGTCAGGCCCCTGGCCTCTGTCTGGCTGCACTTCTCTCGGGCAGCAGGCCCTTGGCCCCTGTCTGGCTCCGTGACCTTAGTGTCTACCTGCTCCAGGCTGAATCCTCGCTTTGGGCTCAACCCTTGCCCCTCGGGCACGAATAGGACCTCTGTATGCTGCCCCTACAGTCCCAACCCAAACCATTCATGTAACTTCAACATAAACACTAAGCTTCCAGGCTTAAGTACCAGAAGGGGAAGCAGCCCTCTGCCCCTTTAAGAAGGAAAACTTACCCTTGCCTCTCAGCTGGGATAGTCTCCCAGCCACCGGCTATATCCTAGTTAGCTCTCCTAACCTTACCAGGGATCCATATGCAGCACTGCAGTTCCTTTAGGAGCCCAGCTGCCAAGAGTGAGAAACAAATGAAACCTTGTGGAAAAACCTCTTCCATTTTGTGTGGAACTGAGGTTTCCAAATGGGGCATTCCCAGACTGGCACCCTCTGCATCTAGAATTACAAACTACAAACAGGAAGTGATTATGAGATCCTTTTTTGACTCCTCCCTGTTTGTTCACTGCTTTCCCTTTGGTCCTCTTTATTTGCTAGTCAAGAGCTCTCTGACTGTGGTGGATTAAGAGTGTAAATCTTTCTGGTTTTCGGATTGCTGGAAGCAAGAGACTTCTGCAAGTGAGTGAATGTTTTCCTTTCCTGGGAGCCAGGTAGGCTAGAAAGGTTTGTGGTTCTTTCTTGACCATGTGTCTGCATACGAGGAGTGTAAACATTGAGGAAGGAGGAAAACTACTGAACATCAAGACTGTCCAATGGCGGGCTTTCGCTCCAACCCCGTCCCGGTCTGGGGTAGAGGCTTGTCTCTATCCTCCTGTGCTTTCATAACTCTGATGCTTGTCGCTTTGTCTGAGCAGTTTTTCTCTTTTTTTTCCCGTTCATACTCTGTCTTGTGCACCAAGACAGTTTTATCACCTCGGCTAGCTGGCCATAGTCCACCGCCATATCTTGCTGGACTCTCCCACATGTCCGCGATCACGTCTGCCGTGACTTGTTGTTACGGGAGAAAGCAGAATGCCGTGGCGTGTGGGTTTTGACGCTTTCACTCTTGAACTCTGTCTTAGCATAGCGAGGGCTCCACCAACCCCTCTACCCTCGCCTGTGCCACCAGCTGTTAATTCAGTCGTCTTGGCAATTTGCCTCCGAGCAATACAAATGCTCGATGGTTCTTCAGGTCTGGCCAGTCAATAGCCTGGACAGGCCCGGTTGTAGTTCACTCGGCTTGGAGCCTGGCACAGACCAGCCATGAGTTCTAGCCAGTTCTTTTACTGGCCTATTGTCCCGATAGTTGCAAATGCACTATCTATCTGGGATGACTTCCCTCTCGCTCTAATGAACAGGAGAATAAAAACAAATTGTCACTTTTCCTGCCCTTACATTGCTAACTTCCTGGTACCCTTTTTGTTTCAGCCCTGCTATTAGGTTCTTTATGGTAGATCTAAGTGCCTCCCAGCTGTTCTACTTTCTCTTCCCAGGCTGCCTTCCCAGCAGCTTCCTCCAGGAGATCTGTGCCTTTGGCTATCCCTGCCGTCTCACTGCCTGAGTCAGCCACTGCCAGTTTCGGGTGTTCCCTTTTTGCCTGCCCCACATCTCCTGTTATCCTGGCGTTGTGGCTGACTCCCCCTCCCCTTCTGAAACACCTGGCGAAGAACCAGCCCTGCGAAGTTCTTGCAATTCAGGTGGGACCAAGTTACTTCTCTGGGGCTCTTCTCTTTCCTCACAAAGACTTACTAGTCACCCAAGGGCGTGGTGGCATCCATAGCTGGACTGCAGGAAACGTGGCAAGGCCCGATCTGTCACTGGCTGAGGAGGTGGCAGGCAGCCTGAAGTAGGCAGGATTTAATAGCGAACTAGATCTATTTCCAATTTCTACATCTTTGACTGAAATGAGGAGAAGGAAAATATCATTGATACAGTTAGTGTGTGTGTCCTATCCCATGGCCAGGCAAACATATTTTTCATGTATTGGGACTCTCTTATTCCAAAGTCAGAGCTAACTTGGGTGAACTTGTGGTTCATTGCAGTGTACTTGCTGTTACCCTGACCCTTCTGTGACAGCTGACATTATGTCTGTCCAGTAAAGGTGCTTGCTGAAGGCTCTGTGAAGATTAGACTAAGTGTTTTTCTGTATTTGTTTAGATATTAAGCTATATGTTGTTGCTAAAAGCCTAATTAAAGTTTAAGGTGCAGCAAGGCCTTGTATAAAGTAAGGCCTGGTAAATTTAGCAAAGCCTTGAAGTAGTAAGGCCCTGTGGCACCATCTGTCTGGAAGCACTTCATGCAGGAAGTCAAGATCATTCTCATCCTCTTATAGGTGGGGAAACTGAGATGAAAAGAAGGGAAACAACGTTCCCAAGACTGTTCAGCAGACCAGAGCTGGGAACAGAACCTCCTGAATTTTGCCTTCTAAATCTAGAGTCTCCTAAATCTTGTTAGATTACAGTTCCTTTCTCTAGAGCACCTTATCAGTGGTCCAGATATTTCCAGAGGTGCCAATCACACTCCTAGAGCTGAAGTCGTATCTGTCTGAAGTTTTAATAGTGTTGCCCATAGCTGTAGTACCTGCTCACCATCCATATAAAGCCAATTGCAATAGTGAAGTTGTTAGTGAATGATATGGAGTCTCTGAGTACAGGCAGGGAAGTTATACCCAGTGTCAAAAGGTAGTGGAGCTGTTTTTCTTTGGAGCGAGGAATGACACATAATAAAGGAAAAGAGAGAGCACCTGTTAATTGATCTGCAGAAACCATTGTATGAAAGGCATATGAGGACAGTCTGATTCTAAAAGAAAACTGCTAAATTACCAAGAGTTAGAGTTCACTACCATGGATCAGAGTGGCTACACAAAAGTTCTTCCTACCTCTCCCCTCCCATTCCTTAAACTGAATGTGTTTGTCCACACTCGTTGGCATTTCTCCCCAGTGAAGATCAGAATGGGAAATGTTTATTGTTCTTGGAGTTTTATATACATTTCGGTACATACATACATACTTACATAGATGTGTGTGTATATATATATGCACACACACAAATGCATATACATATCCACATATGTACATATAGGTTTTTTTACTCTGTCTTTTTTCACTGTGTGTAATGGAATCAGTTATGGTTTTCTTGTCTAAATATTTTGGTCTGGTGAAAAGTAATTGTGTTGTTTTGTCACTGCTTTCTGTTTAATTGCGAAATACAACACTAAAAAAAAAACACCCAAGCAAACAAAAAGTTCCCTCACCCCACCAACTAAGAAAGGTGATAGGTCCACAGAGTCCTTGTCAGCTCCCAGTGGGATGCTGACAGAAGCAGCACAGGAGCACAAAGGGAAAAGACAAAGAGAGAATGGAGTGAATCTGCAGGGTTGGGAGGTAGAAAAACATTGTTCTGCAAATACAACATGTTTGCTCTGGAGTCACTGAGACCATAAAGAGGCAATGCTGTAGTATCACAATATTTCTTCAGAGTTGACTACAGAGCTCGAATAAAGCATTTGGAGCTGTAATATTGCTGCTCTCTCTCTCTCTTAGATAAAAAGAGACTGAAGATGAAACCCTCAGCCATTTATGAGTGCCTGGTGAGTGGTATTGGGCAGTGGGATTTCACTGGAGATTTTGTTCCCTGTGAGCTGCTGCTTACAGGAGAGGCTGCCTTCCCGGTGCTGGTGAGCCCCCAGAATCAGGTTCTGATTGCTGTTTCGCAGTTTGGGAAGGGCCGGATAGTGGTTGTTTCCCATGAAGAGATTTTGAAGAACCCCAGGTTCTCCCAGTTCCTTCAAAATGCTGTGGACTGGCTCAGACCCTCCCCAGGAGCGCTAGTCGGCGTTCATAGGAATTTTGATTCTCTCGCTGAGCTGCTGCTGGGGGCTGGCATCAAAGTACAGCTTGGAGTCGGACTCAACGCCTCCATTGAAGTGTACTGCATAGATGCCTATGATGACACCCAGGCGAAGGCTTTGGTCCAGTTTGTGAAGGAAGGTGGGGGTCTACTCATCGGAGGCCAGGCCTGGCATTGGGCTTATCAACACGGTGTGGACAAGGTCCTGTTTGAATTCCCTGGGAACCGGGTGACCAGCGTGGCTGGTGTGTACTTCACAGGAAATGCTGTGGAGACAGGTGTCTTCAAAGTCCCAAAGAAAATACCAGAAATCCCTCTCACTGTCAGGTGAGTATCTGAATTCCTCTTTCTCATTATGGGCACAGTCTCTCCCAGAACCATGGGCAACTGGTGTAGCCTTACCAGCCCCCCAGTGACCAGTCAGTGACCGGGGGGAGTATCCTCTATGGCCAGTCTTGCTGACGGGGGGGTGTCCCCCCTGTAGCCGATCTCGCTGATGAGGGAGGTGTGGACTGATGCTTTCAGGGTTGCACATGCACCTCCTGTGCATCGCCACTACCCAGAACACTTCCAGAGGGTATCGGGAAATACCCCATTTTCTGAAACTTAGCAGTGGATGTACATTCTTATACCAAAATAAAAGGGTGTCTCTTTAGTCATAATCTTCAAGACAAAAACCAGTACTAGGACTGTCCTAGTTAATTTGTCACTGGCATAGATTCTGGCACCTGGAAAGATTGTTGCACGCTAAGAAGTAATATTAGAGGGACCTTGGGATTCATGGACATTGTGGGGTTTCATATCTGCAGGCCATTGAACAGATGCTGTTAGGACCAAATAAGACTACTGCCTGCTGGAAAGAGCAGGGTAGGGGGCATCAATGATAGCTGAGCTGCAATGGCTACTATTTGTGTTGACATACCTGAACCTGCATTAAACAGGTGTTCTATGAGGCTACTCATGGCAGTGTGAAGCTCCGCATGGGCTAAATATAGATAAGTATTTGTCCACTTTCTCAGGTGGGTTTTGCAGCCCCAGACATGTTCTCTGCTGAGACTACGTAGCTAGCAGTACTTGAGCTAGGAGCTCCCAAGCTGCTTGTATCCAGCCTCAGGATCCCTTGTGAGCTTGATCCCTGCGGCTCATCAGGATTTTACTTTCTAACCCTGTTCTCTAGGTGCTGTAGATGCTGAACAGGGATAATATAATGCCTTCACCTAGCTAGCTCTTTCCCCTGGTGCATAATCAGGGCTGGGGAAAAAGTCCTGGAGTTCAGTAGGAATTATATGTAAATCATAGCTAGTTTCGTTTTGTGGCTTTTTAATGCAACTAATTGTTTTGATTTAGAAAACAGAAATTAAGATTGAAATAGTGTTTAATTATGACTATGTTACCTAAATATAAGATGATCCATATTTTGAGATATCCTCAAATAGACTTGTGTTGTAGTCTTCCTCTAGTAAAGCCAAAGGTTGGACTCCCATGGTCTCCACAGAAGGTAGACCAGGTCCTTTGTGATCATGAATGAAATGCAGGCATCTTTTGTAGAGGAGCAAAATTAACACTGTGAACCATGAAACAACTTTGGAAAGGGAGAGGTACCTCATTTCCCCCCCTCCTTCTGTATTTGAGGAAACTCTGGGGATTTTTAGAAGTGGATATTTGGTGGAATGCCCAGGGTAACACCCTGCGCTAGATTAGGTCTGGCAGCCAGAAAACCAGTTTAACCTGCTTTCTGGGAACTGTCAGAAATTAGTCTCCAGGACTGAGGAAGATCTGTATGCCACCTGCCCTCTTGGTTCCTGGCAAAGAATGAGTGTAAGCTTCTTCCACATATCAATTAGTCCCAGCTGCCAACATGGTCATTTGGGGTCAGGAAAACAGAAAACAAGAAAAACAGATGTAAAACTTTGGCTGGAGATAAGGCAAATGCCCAGTTGGCCCCACAATCTGGCTAGCATATATTAATTCTCTTCCTCCTCCTCTGAGCTTGATATGGGTTGCTTTTGATGTATACAAAGCATACCAAGGTCTTTAATGACTACAGTACTGTTTTGCTTCCATTATCTGGCCATTATATTGCATGGCAGTTGTAATAACATTTTCCACACTTTTTTTTTTTTCTTTCTCTCACTCCCACCCTCTCCCTCTTCCTGTTAGCACTTTTAGGAAACACTTTTTTTTCTCTCTCTCTTTTGGAAAAACAATTACAAGTGTTGCTATCTGGATTGTGGATTTGTTTTCCTGCACTTAGAGAGAGAAATGTTACCGTTGGATTTAGAGGTGCTAAGGATACAGCTTCATACTAAATTAATTTAAAGTTGCTAATGACTAACTGTATTGTTGCCTGAAGCATATTGGCAGCAAAGCAATGCAGGAGTTTCATTGGGGAGAAGTTCTACAGAGATAATTGCACCTTGAATTACTGTTTAGGGTGACTTCCACCCTATTTGTGTAGCTTAATCGGGCTTCCGTGGTATATTTTATTTGAGCTGATCCCCTGCATAATAGAGAATTTAATTCAGAGGATAAAACTAAGCTTTAAGATCACTGATTTGCCCCAGTGATAGGTCTCATTTGAAAAAGAAACCGGGAAAAAGATATGAGGAGGATCGTTAAGGTTATTAATTCTTGCCCTGTGGACACATGGGATTGCTTCATTTATTCTCAAGTAGCTGCATTTTTGCTTAGGAGGAAAATTACCAATAAAAACAAATTCTTCACAACTAACAGAGGGAAAATTAAACAGCCAAGTGCGGGGTGGGGGGCCTGGGAGGGGAAAGAGGGAATTGAAACAAAACTCTGAACCAATGACTTTTGACTACACTGACATACGAGACACACATGGAAATAGCAGAGTAAGAAGAGGAGTCTTGAGTAGAGAAATGGGACTGCTGAGAAGCAGAGGTCATTTCTTTACAGAGATGAAAGACTTAACTTTGTGTGTCAGTGACTGATAGTAAAAGAAAGAGCGCAGGAAAATATTTTACCTTGGCTAGATGATGAATTTTTGGGATGGGTTAGTTAGGTTAGTTCTGTCTTAAGTTTGACCTTGTCTGTGTCCAGAAATCATGAGTCAGACCTTCAAAAATCATGAGCTGGGCACAGCAAGGATGGGAGTTTGTAAAGACAATACATTTTGTCTTCTGTGTTTTGAACCTTCATGGTACACTCAGGTGACAAATTTAAGATTTTCTTCACAAGCACGAGGGCTAGAAACTCATTTTTATTTAAAATGGAAGCTGAGAATCTCACACAATCCTTTGACTCCAGGAGCTGAGGCTTTAAGAAAAAACTCCAACTGTTGTGGTAATCACTACAGAATAATGACTGTAGCAGAAGCTGGCATGGATGGGAAGATGGGTTGATTGGACCTTGGAAACATGTCTCTTGATTTTTGCAGGCATGGAGCCAATCTCTTTCATGATGTGGAGCTTCTCATGCATGGTGTGACAGAGCTGGATATTGTGACAGGCGGGGTACCCTCCCATTTGCTGGTGCATGGTGTGCTGGCCTTCCCACTTGGCCTGGATAGCTCACTACACTGCTTCTTTGCTGCAGCACGCTATGGTCAGGGCCGTGTGGTAGTGGCATCCCATGAGGGACAGCTGTATGCCCCTAAGCTGGCCAGGTTCCTGCTCAATGCTGTGAACTGGTTGGATGCTGGGCGGAAAGGGCTGATTGGAGTTGTTACCAGTTTGAAGGGGCTGTGCCCCATTCTCTCTCAGGAGGGGCTGAAGTTCCAGGTGTCAGACCTGAGGAATGACATGAGTGTCTACTGCTGCTCTGCATACAGCGACCAAGAGACTGACAAGATCCACACGTTTGTGGCAGAAGGAGGAGGCCTGCTGATTGGGGGCCAGGCTTGGTATTGGGCCTCCCAGCATCAAGACCGAGCTGCTGTTGCTGAATATCCTGGCAACAAAATCCTCAACCACTTTGGCATCAGCATCCTGGGCAAGGACATCAAGGCAGATAAGTACCCAGCTCAGCTCCTCATGGAGCACTACCACTTCCGCCATGCGCTCTCTCTCTTCCAGAGGCACGTGGACAAGGAAGAGCCTTTCCAGCCTCCCTTGACCAGCTGGCTGCAGAGACTGTGGCAAGACTGCTCTGCCTTCCTGCGCATCCCAGCTGAAGACTGCCCTACCTACAACTCACTCCACCGCATCCTGGTCAAGGTGCTGCGTAGAACTGGGATCCCACAGGTCAGCAAGCAGTGCCCAGTGAAGAGAAACTCCAAGGAGGCTGTCCTGCTAAGCCTGGCAACAGAGCTGTCCCAAAACATGACAGACTGTGCTGCCCTGGTACAGAAACCTGGTGATGGGGTCTGCTTGCCACCTTCCACCTCTCGTATCACTGTGGAAATAGATGGCACAAATGCAGGTGAGCTGTTTTGTTCTTTTCCCTGTATAGAATCACATAAAAATGCAAGGGGAAACTATGATATGCTGTGTAGGTATGCTCATGTGTGTATAGGTGTGTGCATTTATGTTTAAGCATCCCCCTGCTGAAACTGCACTCTAGTGCCAGATTCACTCTTTTATCTGAGTGCATACCATGATTTAATATGATGGCTCTTTTCAGGGACTTTGATCTGGATGGGATGCTTGCATCTTGTGCAGCTGTATGGAATTGCATATATCATTTTGAGTGGTCCCATGTTAGAAGTAACTGTTGAGCTGCAGAGTTAATGAATGTCTGGAGTGTACTGCCATGGCCAGAATTGTTTTGTTGTTGTTTGTCTGTGTGCTTACAGTTAGTTTCCACTAATTGTTTGTTTGTGTTCTCTTTGGGTCAAACAAAGTGTTGTGCTCAGCCCCAAATGCCACATATTTTACTTACGATTTGAGCATTTTAAATTTAAAAAAATAATTAAATGGAATGAAGTTTCTAGGCAAAAAGTAGTTTTGAATGGAAAAATTGAAACCTTGTTTTAAAAATATTTTCAACATGAAGAATCCTGAAAAGTAGAAGTGAAGTTTTGAACTGTGTTGGTGCCTTTGGATTTGCACAAAAAATTTTGAGCATCAAATTTTTGTCCAGGAGTTTTGGAGAGTACAGTACTTGGCTTGTAAAGTATGTGATTTTTGACCAGGAAAGAATCAGATGTTGCTTAACTCATGATTTCCTAGATTTTTCAGGCAGATTTTGGAATCTTTATTTACTTTGGTGAGTATTCAGAGCATGTCTCCAATGCAAACTTTGCCAGGCAGCGACATCTTCAAATATGTTGTGCTGTTCTGTGGAAGTTGACTCCTGAACCAAAAGAAGTGTAGCCGTTTGCTTGACGCATTGGGCAAACTGATTAACACTGAATGATTGTGCCAGTTAGTTGTCTCCTGGGCCAATTAGCCCATGTGCAGCATTATGTGGTAATACCTGTGATGCGTCTGGTTTAGGGGACAGCCTATATAGGGCTGCACAGTATGTTTGAGGGCACCACTGCCCAACATGCTGTGTTTGGTCATGTAGACATGGTGTAACACATGCAAATAGACCAGTTATCTTCAGTAGAATTAGGTTCTCCAATATGAGCCCTTAATGCTCAGACTTGCAGTCTGCTGGAGCAACCATAATGCAGAGCTAATAAGGAATTCTTTTGCTTGGGCAGTATAGAGTGTCACATCCATGCTTTGCTGCTTATCACAGGTTTACAACCTCTAGCCAGATGATGATTGCATTTCTCTGGGGTAGTATCTAGATTCAAGTGACACTACTTTAGCATTTAGTGGAATGCTAAAGGTCCTCAGACTTCCAGCTGGACCCAGGAAAGGGTGAAGAAGATCTTTGTGCTAAATTTGTCATGCACTCAGCTAGTGGCATTGCTCAGAATCGTTATTTGGGTGGGTTCCAATATACCGTGGATGAGCAGCAACCAGTGGTCTGATGTCACGGAAACTTGTTTGCATTGCAAATGACCTCAAACAGCATTTGGAGGAATTTTAACTGTTTGATGTGATTTGCAGTACGAATGAGTTTCATCAAACTTCAGACTGGTTGCTACTCATCCATAGGATGTGGAACTATCATGTTTTGGGCAGGTTTGGTAAAACATTGACTGAAAAGACTGAAAAAGGGGAAAGCAACCAGCTCTTTCTTTGCCCTGAAAACTAATATGTTAGGTTGAGCAGAACACAAAGATGGGGAGGAGTTATGGAAGCTAAATCAGTTCTCATGTGTAGATCTGTCTTCTGATTCCTTTGTAGGTGGGACAGCATGGAGAAGTACTGGTCTTTACCTACCTGATGGGAGCACGGCTGTGATAACCTTTCCTTGTACGGCAACCAGCGCTGGTCTGCAGGTGACTTCTGTGGACTTAATGCACTGATACATTAATGAGCTTTTGGTATCAGTGACAGGAGTTGTAACTGCTCAGAACCATTCCTTAAGGCTGCCCTATCCTTTCCCATTCCTTGCCCTCTGCTGCCACCTTATGACTAATTTATTACATTGATTTTAATTTAGTTGGGAGAGAGATTAGACCAGTTTTTAGATACCACACAAGGGAGCAGATAGAAGTGACAATTTTTGCCTGATCTGGCCACAGAAAGCAGTTTATGGTTGTGACCAAACACAAGTGCATGGTTGCAAAGAGCTTTAAAATGGCCAGTTGGGTGAAAATCTGACCCCCCATTGCATGCGGTATCAGATAAAGATGTTGCAAATGTAGCATCTTTTGTAACTTGTGTCTGTGGAGTTCCCAGCCTGTCTCTCTCTTCAGAATGGGAGGAGGGAAAAGGAGCTAAGGGAGTTCAATCTGGAGGGTGGGGCAGGTATATTGCAGCCCCCACCAAGGTGTGTGTGTGTGGAGGCTTCAGTTCACCCACCCCACTCTTCAGCTACAGCTGGGGAGCCTTTTCCCCATCCCATTCTGAAAGCAGGGAGCACAGGCAGAGAGCCTGGCCATTGATATGGGAACCTGGCTGCAGGGCTCCCAGAAGCAGCTAGATTCCCTTCTCCCCTGGAACCAACAGTGAACTTCTGTTTGGTCTGGGGTAAGGTTGTAAGTCAGAAAACACTTTGCAAAAATAGTTCCGAGTTACGGCTGAGAGCTGCACTTCTGTCTGTACCCCAAATGCTTGAGGAAGGGGATTTTTGTGCCTGGAAGCTTGCCTAACATCCTTCCTGACTACAAATTTGATCCTGTAAAAAATATTGCTAAGCACATCCTGATTCTCATGCATTTCCTAGACCATCATGGCTACTGCAATGCTGCTACAGTGATATTTATTTATATTTCCCAGGCTGTATACTTGTAGCTCCATTTCTCCCTGTTAATTGAGTAATCAGATTTGCTGCTATCTGAAGGCTGAGCTTCTCTCTTTGTTACACAAAGGATGTATCTACACGAGGTGCTTACTGCAGTTGCCTAATTAGCTCTGCAGTAAAGCGTCACTGTCTACACAAGTTGTGCTATTAGGCTAGGGTAAACTAATTAATTCTGCCATGGCATAGTGCTGCCCAGCACAAATACTATTCTACAACAGAGTTATTTATTTTACCACAATGCACATGTATCACAGTAGCTAGAGTCGGAAGGGACCTGGGCAGATCATCTAGTCCGACCCCCTGCCTTGGCAGGAAAGAGCACCGGGGTCAGATGACCCCAGCAA
>JAGPOW010001296.1:9166672-9215032 GCA_030014935.1 Caiman crocodilus | reverse complement strand
AACTTCGTGTCGTCAGCAAACTTGAACAGGGTGCTTTCCACCCCCTCATCCAAGTCGCTGATGAAGATGTTGAACAGTGCGGGCCCGAGGACTGAGCCCGTGTAGATAGTGACCAGTCCAGTGCAGGCTGGGTCATGAGGGTGCCCCAGCCAGCCCCTCCACAGCACACTGAGCCAGGCAAGAGCAAGCCCCAGGACTGGCAGGCTGACTCCCCCGGGCCTCCTGCCAGCTGAGACTGCACTGTCTTAGCTCAACATGCTGCGATCCCAGGGCTCGTGTAAATGCTACATCCTGGAGCAATAAACTCTATTGTGAACTGTGCTGGAGTTTATTGCATGTCATTAATATTCATGTGCAGATGTGCTCAAAAAGATGTAATGAAGGTGGACCCAGCCTAAGAGGCTGTACATTCCCAAGAGCCCAATTCAGTTCTGTGCTTCCCTGGAACACTGGAACGTACACACACCCAGAGAGACAGTCACTTCAATGACTTCAGCTTACTCTGACATATTTGGTCTTGCTTTAAATGACCTAGCAGTGATTCTGCTAACTCTGTTGCCACAATAACACAGAGCTCTTCCCAGGCTTTCTACCCCAGATTCTCAGCTGGGTATGTTAGTCTGTGCCAGGCTTCATGCTGCCATGGATAGACCGCTGCCAGTATCTAAGCTAGCTTGTCTATCACTGTCCAGCTCTGTAGTCAGTGCTGTGACTAGTAGACACACTGAGTTTTAATGCATCAGTGCAAGCATGCAAAATGGAGGGGAAAGCCACTGGGCATTAAGTTTGTGCAGCACCTCGTGCATTAAGGAGATGTGGCTTTCTGTTTTACATGACCTGGCTTTCATGGTGGGGCTGAATCCTGCTGTTTTCCCTTAAACTTGTATATGAGAGGCATCAGCAGGCTAAGCCTCTTGCTCACATGCCGCACTTCTTTGGGCGTGCTCTCACCTTTATGAGCAGGGACATGTCACTCACAATGGTGCTCTCAGTTCTTGGCCACTCTGCCGAAGCGGCCATTGAGGGAGGCAGGTCATACAAGAGATGGGGTAGAATGGTGTTTTGTGAAAAGAAGAGTTGCCCATCTAGACCCTTACTAAATCTTATGAGCTTGCAAGCAGCCGGCAGCATTTGCTGTTGGTCACTTTGTGGTTGAGTTTCATTGGAACTAGTGACTCCCTTCTTCATGCTCTGTACACGACAGGCCTCAAGACAGAGAATGAGGGGTTTGCTTCAAGTTCTTTACCTTGCTTTTCCTCCTTTTCCATTTCCCAGGTGCAAATTGGGTGTCATTCTGATGACCTCACTAATGCAAAGGAGCTGATGCGGGCCCCAGTGGTGATAAGTAAGTGCCAGGTCAACTGCCAGAACCAGTCAGTCTCCTGCCTCTGGGGTGGCCTCATTTACATTGTCGTACCAGGCGGAAGCCAGCTAGGGAAGGTGCCTATTGCTATAGAAGGAGCAATCAAAGCTCCTTTCTTCAGACTTGGTAAGTATTTTTTCTTTGGTGCCTCTCTTCTGAGAAGCTGTTGTGATGGGTATGTGAGAGAAGGCTGATCCAGTGGTTTAGATGTTACTATAGAAAATGGAGCCCAGGTTTCTAAGCTCTTAGGCTGTTGTACACCTCTGGGTAACTCAGAGTGAGATTTGAGCCTCTCTTGCTTCAGTTCCCCATCCGTGAAATGGTAGACTACTGCAGGTGGATAGTAGGTGGAGGAAGAGTTGGCACTGGAACCCAGGTTGGAATCTGAAAGTGTCTGAAATATTGACGTTTTCCCAAACACTTAGATGTTGATAGACTGACATTCTCTGAAGACAAAAAAAGACTCTGCTGAAAAAAGTCCAACCAGTTATAATCATTTTGCCCAGATTCCTTTTCTTTATTCTGCTTTCCTTTTGATGTCTTTATGTGGCTATTTAAAGTCACTGTAGTAAAAAATAAAATAATTAGTCACGCTGATAAGTTTCCTGGCTTTCCAATGGCCTTCTCTTGTTCTACGGAACTTCTTTCTCTGTGTCACTTTAATTTGAAATAATGTGGTGCAGTTTGACACCTCCTAGTTTCTCAGAATTGTATTAGAATTCAATGGGAAGGGACAGGTGGTAGCCCCCAACCTAAGCTGAGTGAAGGCCTTTTTCGGCAGTATTGCTACATCCACATTAGGGGTTTTGCTGGCTTAGAAGTGTTGGCTGAGGGGTGCCCTCTTTTGACACTGTTATTGACTACTGCTTCCTAAGTGTTGTGTAATCAGACCTAGCTGAGGGACTAGGGTAGTTTAATTTGTTTTCTGTGTGATGCAGGAGAGACCTGTAAACACCAATGGCAGACCAATATCCGGCACTACCCTGCTCCCTGGGCCGAACTAGCGACTGAGAATCTGATCTTGACTGTGCCTGCTGACAACATCCGCCATGTAGAGAACCCAGAGCCACTGCTGACCCTGTGGGATCAGATCACACAGGCAATAGCCACGCTGGCAGCAGCACCAGCAAAATTCCCAAGGCCAGAAAGGATTGTAACAGATGTCCAGATTTCAGCTGGTGAGTGTATGGTCATATCAGGGGTTCTGACAGAAAGGGTTTTAGACAACTCCAGTTCCTTCCAAGGCTGTTTATTGACTAAAGTTTTAGATGAATGAGAAGAGTGAAGGAAACATGCAAGCCTAATAGAACTGCACACCCATTTGGTTCCTCTGTGTGCTTAAAGCATAGATATACTCTAAAGAATGGCTTTATGAACTACTGAGATGCTTTAACACTCTGGAAAGTTGGCACTTTCTTACTTAGTAGATCTTCTCCTTTAGCTGTGTTCAGTCAGGGGGCATGTCTACAAGTGTAATTAATACTATAAAGGGTTGCTGTGGTCAGCATCTGTACATAAGGTATTTACAGGTAGTAGCTAACTGCACAGTAGGCTAATTTACTGCACGGTAAATGGTGCACACGTGTAGATGCTGCTGCTTTACCGTGCAGTATATTAGTCTACTGAGCAGTGCCCAGTGCTTCCTAACTTAAGTGGCTCAAATCCTTATTTTACTCCTTTTTCCCCCCTTCCTCATGGTTGTTCTGCAGCATTAGTATATCTTGGCAAGTATGACCTAGATTCAGTTCCTTCTTTTTCTCAGTAACAGGCTTGCTTACTAACTTTCAATTACAGCCCCTTATATTTACACCTCTGCATGTTTATTGAAGACAAAAGGGTGTACTGAAGACACAGGAGTGCAACTGTGGGCAGAACTTTGCTTGCAAAACTTTTGTTGCTGGTAGTGGTAGAAAGAGAGAACAAACTCAGCTTGGCATTGAAAACTTAGCATAAGTTTGTAGTATTTTAACTTGCCATTTTAGTTGATCTGTTGTCCACTGGATGATAGACATGGATCTGTTATTTTTATGGAGTCTGTTCCCAGAGCAGAACAACCCTTGTGGGTGAGAATCAGTATCATGCAGATGATCTGCACAAGGTCTGTGTACAAACACTGAGGTCCTGTCCTGTGGTTAAATCAAAGTTGTTTGTTGTGAATCTTCGATTATCTTGGATAAATGCCAGCTACCCAGAAATGCATTCTTTGGACTTAAAATTCCTCTAGGTTTCTGCTGGACTTGCATTTTGTCTCCCTTTTTAAGGCTGGAGGGGCAGAATTTTTGTGAAAAGTTGCTGGCAGCTGTCCAGTAACTGCCATTAAATTCCATTTCCTTTTTATTTATAGCCTCTTTTTTACTTTATTATTACCACTGTAGTGTTCTCCCTCTGGCCTTTTTTGTCCCCTGCTTTTCTTCACCCTCCCTTCCCTGCTTTATGTTTTGTTTTTTTAATTTTCTACCCTTTTATTTTTTCACGGACATCCTGTCACATCTGTAACTTCTCTCATTCCTGCTTTCCTGATTTCCATCTATTCCCTTTTTCACAGACAGCCTCTTTTCCACCTTGTATTTTATCACTGTTGTTTCCCTCTGACCATTTTTTCCTTTTTTGCCCTGCTGTCTTCCTCATCCCCTCCCCTGCTTTACCTTTTGTCTTGCTTATCTCTACCTATTTACATTTTCACTGATATCCTACCACATTTTTAGCTTCTCCCATTCCTTGGAGTCTCAGACCAAAAGAGACTCCCTGGACCTGATGTCAGGTAATTGTACCCAAAAGATTGCTAAGAACTTTTTTCCAACTACTCAGTAGGCTATTAGAATGTTTTTTGTTGTGATACACTACTGTGCAGTGTTATACTAATGTGCAGTACGCATCTCGTGTGATGTGCTCCCTGTATACTCCTAATTGGCCCAGACTTAGTCATGTAAATGGTATTTTTAAGCCTACTAAAGGGTTAATCCAGCCCTGCCCGGGGCAAAAAGATTGGCCACCACTAATCTAGTCTACTGAGCATGCTCCATAAAGATGTGTGCACTTAACTTGTCTGCATTGGAAAGGTACTTTCAGACTCTGTGCAAGTGCCAAAAAAGCCATTTACATAGCTGGAAAATTCATTCAGGCACTCAGAAGGGATCCTGTCCTTAATTTTCCTGCTCTTTGGTTCCAGTTTGTAAAATGGACATAGTAGCACTTGCCTTGCTTTGTGGTATCACCTGGGGAAGTAATTAAAGATACTTGGATGCTGTTGTAATGAGGGCTCTATTCCTTGGACGGAATAGGAATGTAAGTGATATTCTGTAACATGGATAGTGCTAAGCATGCTAAGTAAGTGCATCTGTGATGCAGGGGTGATCACTCACACTGGATGTTGGCATTACGTCTTCCTTCTAGGCTGGATGCATGCTGGCTACCCCATTATGGGCCATCTGGATTCAGTGAAGGAGATGGTGAATGTGGATCATATGCGAACAATTGGCCTTTGGGGTCCCATCCATGAACTAGGACACAATCAACAACGGGCAGGCTGGGAATTCCCCCCTCACACTACGGAGGCCACCTGCAACCTCTGGTCTGTCTATGTACATGAGAAGGTGCTGGGTATCCCCAGGAACAAAGCCCATGAAGCCCTCCAGCCAGCGTGTCGAAAGAAGACGATAAAAGGGTTTCTGGACAAAGGAGCTCAGCTGGAAGACTGGAGCATGTGGACTGCATTGGAGACATACTTGCAGGTAATCCTGGGAGAGATGAAACTAGGTCTGTTCTCACTGGATTTATTAATCCCTTTGGCAGATAAAATACCCCAGGTTGTTGTTTTTGGCCTATGCAAACATGTGCTCAGGAGTTGGACATGTCATAGGTCTGTAAAGCACCTGATGGGTTCTTTACCAGTCCAGCATCCTTTGGGTTTAGGTCAGAGTCCTGTAACTTCTCCTCTTTCTCCTATACAGCTTGTTTTACTGCTTTGGATCTCTCTCTCTCTCTCTCTCTCTCAAATGTCATAAAGTAATAGTCCACCTTGCCCATGTCATATTCACCAGGTGATCTAATTCTCTCACCCAGTGATCCTTTACTTAGTTACCAGCCAGTCCAGATAGACTTTTTTCTTGTGTGTTTACCTTGCTGGTCCTAGGAGGCTTTCTTTTGAATAGAGGATTATCATAGTTTGGTGATCCTTCACAATTTACTATTTGGCAAGTATAAGAATTTCTCTTGGCACCTTCTCTGAATTTCATGACAATGTGGAGGATGTAGAACAATTTTTACAATCAAAATGGTCCTGTAAAACAAGAGAGATGATGATTTGCTGTAGCAATACACAGACATATCCTAACCAGTCCCATTCTACTATCATCCAGCCCTCAAATTCAATCTAATCTTGACCATTAACTTGAATTCCCTGTCCTGTGCCGTCACCCTTTTCTCTTGAATTCATTGCTCATACAATTATTTTAAAATGAAACCCCCTAAAATCTGAATCCAGGCCAATGTATGTCCCACCTCCTCTGTCTTTCCTCTACCCAACCTTTTCCAAGCCCCCTGTTCTCTTTTCAGAGAAACTTCCTTCCCTTTTACCACAGTCCTTTCTCGACACCCTGCTCTTTCTTCAGTACAAATTACTTTCTATTGCACAGATTAGCAGCTCACATAGCTAGCCTTTCCTGACAACAGAAGGGTGAAAATAGGCTGCTGGGGCTGCAGTGATGGCTTTATTGCTCGTCCTATTGGAGCTTCAGTCTCTGGATTATTCTGTAATGCCAGTGGGAGATTTTTTTTGTTTGCAGCAAGCAAAACATAATGTTTGTCAACCTTACAGGATTATGATCTGCCTCAACTAGCAGTATGTGAACTGTTTTAATTAAAACGTGTACCTTTTGTGATGAGTAATGTTTGAAAATAGTTTACGTCTGTGCTGTGAGGGCCACAAGTTCTTGCAAGGGTTAAATGTACTTTATTGAAGTGTCTTCATATCCTGAATATAGAGGTTGATTTAATCTTGATTTGTGTTCTGAAAAGTTGCGTGAGGTGGGATGAAGCAGTCTCTCATGTTCTAGCTGTGGAAGACAACTGTTCTGTTAACATTTCCCTCTCCTTGGTCCTCAGCTGCAGGAGGGCTTTGGCTGGGAACCCTTTATTGCACTTTTCTCCGAATACCAGAAGATCCTCACCATCCCCGAGGACAACCCCTCCAAGATGAATATGTGGGCTCGGAAGTTTTCTCTGCAGGTGAACAAGAATCTGGCTCCTTTCTTCATGGCTTGGGGATGGCCTATAAAGAGTGAAGTCTCCTCAGAGCTGGCAACTCTACCAGTCTGGGAGGAGAACCCCATGAAGAAGTATATCCCTGTGAAAAAATGACGTAGGTTGTGAGATCCTTAAATCTAGTGCCTAACTCCTATTGGTCTTGTGAGCAAGATGCCTAAATGCCTTTTAAAAGCTAGGGTCAGGTTTCTAAAACAAGTTAAACAAATCTGTTATTACCCCCCTCATCGACCCAAGTATCTGATCCACATCAATATCTGAAACTACTAGTTTTTGTATAACTGGGCAATTACCTTTAGTTTTGCACAGAATGCTTCAGCTGTTTGGGTGAAATTCACCTTCTTTCAGAGGACTCAGCAGAGGTCAATATACCATTCAAGTCCAATGTAAGACCTGTTGTGAGGGCTTACATAGTGCACAGGCCTTACTCTGGCCCTCTGCCTAGAAGTGATTGCGTGCAGTTCCTGCAAAACCTGTCTCTGCACCCATAGATTCTTCCTGGGCAGAACATTCACTGTGCTTACCTTGTGGATCATATTTCAGGATATTCTTCCTCAATGCAAACACTGTCAATGGCAATTGAGTTTGTCTAGTTTATTGTTTTAATCTAGGTAATACAAGACTTCCATTAGAGGCTTGACCAGTTTTAGTTCTTAAGCTTTAATCTCTAGTAGTTTCCACACCCATTACCATAAAACCCAGTAGTCATAATGCTTTTATACAGCTGTCATTTGGCTGATAACCCAGATGCTGATAATTTCTTTCTGCTTTGTCTTGCTAATTTTCATTTGTATTCTGTCTTGATTGCACTCCCAATTACTCTGTGATACTGAAATGTGTGAGGTTAAATTTTTGCCTCGCATTTTACAATTACTTTCTGTTGTTTGGCACTGATATAAGAGAGTTTTCTAATAAAGTCTGCATGGTATGCTGGCACAGGGCAGGGAAATCTTCAATCCCATATTAGTCCTGTTTTGAAGACCCAAAATAAAACTTGTCATGGTGTCTATGCAAATGGACTTCATCCTCAGTGAACTTATAAACAGAAGTCAAATAGTGCACACATGGAAACAAATGGTTAAGAATGTTGTCTGTTCTGTTATGGAACTCTCTGGTGTTGAAGCTGTGGCGTTGATTTATTTTTTCTGAACAAAACAGGGAGAGGCCAAGCATGCAGAGGAGGGGCCAAGTGTTTCATCAGTTTCATCAGTGTGTTTCATCAGTTTCAGCAGAGCGATCCCAGTTTATGCCAGTTGACATTCTGATCTGATGTACTTAGGGATGCATGTTAATCAAACCCAGTTTTAAAACAACCAATTCAATTTGTTGGCAGGGTGGGGTTCTTTTAGTGAAAAAATATATGTATAATGCCATAAAATGGGAAAAATTGGATAAAAATTTTGCTCGGTAAATGCCAGCCGGTACCTTGGTTGCAAAAACAGGCATCCCAGCTTGGTCTCTACAGCAGTAAAACAAGACATTGGTGTAAAGAGAGATCCCAGAAAGATCAATGAAACTAGTTGGTGTCCTGTCTGGAACAAGTTCACATCATGGTTGAGAGCAGTCTTTCACAGAAAAACAGGAAAAGAAAATACGATTGGAAGATGTATTAACTTCAGACAGATTAAAACCAGGCTCTCCTTCTCCAATAAACTCCAAAAACTATTAGCTATGTTAGTCTGAAGCAGCCAGAAGGCAGGGTACATTTGCACCTTATAGACTAAATTATGGATGTACAGTGGTACCTTGATACTCGTCGTTAATTGGTTCCGGGAGGCGCAATGAGTACCAAAAACGACAAGTACCAAACAAACCCTTTGTTTCCGCTGGAAAGGGTAGCGAGTCACGAGGCAAGCGACACCGACAAGTTCTAGCTTCCGCGTCGAGTACCAAGCAAACGATGAGTACCGGGGTAAAATTTTTGTGTCAAAATGTGTCAAGTACCAAATTCGACGCGTTTCAAGGCAGTCGAGTACCGAGGTACCACTGTACAAGCTTTCATAAATAGCAGCTTACTTAATCAGATTATATGAAGTGACTGCAGGAACAAGAAATCTGCATGCTGTATTTCCTGTGTAGCATTTGATAATGTAAACTGCTTCTTCTGAAAGCTTATGTATCTATGGTTTAATGCAGGGTGGCCAACCTGCAGCATACATACCACAAGTGGCACAGGAAGCTTCTGTGTGTGGCAGACTGCAGATCAGGGAAGGAACAGGCATCACAGTGACGGATATGTAGGAAGCAGAAAACAAGCAGGTTGGGTAGGGGAAGGTGATTGGATTGGTGCTTGAAGAAGGTATGGAGCTAATTTGTGGCAAGTTTGCCAGTGGGTTGGCTCCAAATGATTTAGTCCAGTGGTTCCCAAACTCTGACAGATTGCACACCACTAATTTAAAATGACATTAAGTACCACTAGCAAATTTTTGTCATATAAAGTAATTATAATAAATCTGTTAACGCGTACCACTGACAGGTTGTCTGTGTACCACTGGTGGTACCCATACCACAGATTGGAAACCGCTTATTTCAGGTGAAAATCTACCTTGCCTTTTGCCTTTAATTTTACAGTCAGCTTGTCTGATGAAACATCACTTGCTAGTGTCCATAAACATGCTAGATAGTCCCCTGTTCCTATAACTTGGCAAAAAAACTCCTAATAATGCCTAGTCAAAGTTAATTTAACTTCTCCAATGTGTCTCTAAGACTGCCTAAGACACTTGCAGGCAGACTACAAAATAAATAGGCATGATATTTCTCCAGGATTAGGTAGCGTGTAGAATGAAAACTCTTTCAGGTTAAGCTCGTGGCTGGAAACAGTTTGCTCCCCAGTGAGGCTCCCCTTTGAACACCCCTTACTCACAGTGAAGCATTCAATAGCATTTAATGATAGATCCCTTTAAATAATACAGGCAAACCCTGTACTATAGCCTCCATGTCCTTAGGTTCTTCTTCTCTCAGATCCTTTATAGTATCACAGACTCAGAAAAGTGTTGTTAAAATACTTTCAAGAGGAAAATGGATGGCCCCGCTGCTGCAGAGGAAGGCAAAACATTCCTTCCTGATCCCAGATGTGGTGATTGGTCTGACCCTGAACCGAGAAGCAAGACCTTCTAGCCAGGAGACTCCAAGTTTCAGCCCCAGGAGGAGCAATGGCACACTCAGTCAAAATCCCCAACTTTGACTGCAGCCAACCCTAGTACTTCTGAGGAAGGCAAAAAAATACTTCTGACACCATGCGGCAACCAGCAAAGTCCAGAAGTGAGAGAAAAAACAAAGGCCCTCCACTCTGCTTTGAAACCTGAGGTATAAAACCTTGTGTTGAGCTAGATAGAATCCTTTTAACATGCATTATAGTTAATTGAGTAGGCTTGTAGCTGCGTTAACTATAAGTTAGTTCAAGTTAGCATATGTGGGTATATCCCCACAAGTGAGCATGTGTAGTTTGTAGCGCCACAGACCCATCTGTGGCACTGCAAACAGCACATACCATATATGCATGCATTTGCCGTGCTACAAATTAGTGTAGTGTAGTGGGTTTGATCCTGGTGTCAAAAAAAGCCCGTGCCAAAAATAGCAGGGTAGCGCATGTGGCTGCAGAATGTGCCACCTGAAACCGGAACCTGGCTAGACACAGTGACACTCTGGTTGCTGGCCAGGCTTCATGCACCTGTGCACCCAGATCACCACTGCTGCAGCCCTGGGAGGCCTGCAGGACCAGGTTTCATAGTTTCATAGTTGGTAGGGTCAGAAGGGACCTGAGCAGATCATCAAGTCCAACTCCCTGCCATAGCAGGAAAGAGTACTGGGGTCAAAAACCCCCAGCAACGTGTTCATCTAGCCTCCTGTTAAAGACTCCTGGGTTAGGAGTCAGCACCACTTCTCTTGGAAGTTGGTTCCAGATCCTAGCCACCCTGACTGAAGTAGTGCTTCCTGATATCTAGTTTAAACCTACCCTCTGCCAGCTTGTGACCGTTATTTCTTGTCACCCCCGGTAGCGCTCAGGAGAACAGAGACTCCCCCAATACCTGCTGGTCCCCCCTGACTTGTTTGTAACAGGCCACTAGGTCCCCCCTTGGCCTTCTCTTGTGGAGGCTGAACAGGTTCAGGTGCCTCAGCCTCTTCTCGTAGGGCTTGCCCTTCTGCCCCCGATCATGTGAGTGGCCTTCCTCTGGACCCTCTCCATGTTGTCCACATCCCTCCTGAAGTGCGGTGCCCAGAACTGGATGCAGTACTCCAACTGTGGCCTGACCAATGTAATATACAGGGGAAGGATCACCTCCTTGAACCTGCTTGAGATGCATCTATGAATGCATGACAAGGTGTGATTAGCCTTCCTGACCGCATCCCCGCACTGTCGGCCCATGTTCATTTTGGCATCAATAATAACTCCAAGATCCTTTTCTGTCTCTGCATTGACAAGAAGGGAGCTCCCCAGCCTGTAGGTATGCTGCTGGCTCTTCCTCCCCAGGTGCAGCACCTAGCACTTGTCAGTTCTGTTCTGTTCTCATCCGCCTGCCCCTGTAACCTGTCTACATCCGATTGCAGCCTATTCTTCCCTTTTAGCATGCCCACTTCCCCCCCACATCTTAGTGGTGTCTGCGGATTTGAACAGGGTGCTTTTTACAACCCCGTCCAAGTCTCTGATGAAGATGTTGAACAGTGCGGGTTCAAGGACCAAGCCCTGGGGGACCCCACTGCCCACCTCCCTCCAGGTCAAAAATGACCCATCCACCACCGCTCTCTGGGTGCGGCCCTCCAGCCAGTCAGTGACCCAATTGACTGTGTAGGTGTCGATGCCACAGTCCCCTAGTTTTTTAATGAGAATGGGGTGAGAGACAGTGCGGAAGGCCTTCCTGAAGTCCAGAAAGACTACGTCCACTGCTACCCCTGTGTCTAAGGGTTTTGTGACCTGGTCATAGAAGGCACCAGGTTGGTCTGATGGGACCTGCCTCTAATGAACCTGTGTTGGTTGCCACTAAGCATAATCTCCCCTGCCGGCCCTTCATGAGCGAGCATGCGCCAGGATAATTCTGTCAAAAAGCTTACCCAGGACCGAGGTAAGACTAACTGGCCTCTAGTTTCCTGGGTCCTCCTTCCTCCCTTTTTTGAAAACGGGAACCACATTGGCCCTTTTCTAGTCCTCTTGCACCACACCAGAGCACCACGAGTGCTTGTAAAGCGGTGCCAGGAGTCCTGCAATGACCTCTGCTAATTCCCTCAGCACTCTGGGGTGGAGGTCGTCAGGACCAGCTGATTTAAATACATCCAGTCCCTCCAGAAGTTCCCTGACTAGCTCCTCACTGACCCTAGGCCTGGGTGCGCCTCCCCTGGGACCTACGGGGGTCCTGGTGGGGGGTGATCCAGTCCCTGCTCAGAAAAATGGAGGCAAATAAATAGGTTAGCTTTGTTGTCTGGTGTGATGACGAGATTTCCTAGCGTGTATTGCTCTGGGCCCATGTTACCTGGTACTTTCTTTTTACCCCCTCTGTATTTAAAAAAGGACTTTTTGTTGTCTTTGATCCGGGTCGCTAGTCCCAGTTCCATCTCTGCCTTGGCCTTCCTGTCTGCCCCCCTACAGCCCTGAGCAACCAAGGTATAGTCCTTCCTGGTGATGGCCCCTCCCTTCCATTGGGTGTATGCCTCCCTTTTAGCCAGGAGACGTTCCCATATACTTTTGGTGAGCCAAGGGGGCTTTTTTGCCCTCTTGCCCCCTTTGATCCATGTTGGGATTACCTCCCTTTGGACTTGGAGGATCGTCTCCTTAAGGAACGACCACTCTTCTTGGACACCTGACTCCCCTCCCCTCCAGGACCTCAGGTGCTGGCCGCAGCCTCCCTTACCTGACCTGGGTCAATTTGCCATTCTCCAGAACATGCGTGCAGAGGCATGCCTGGGGACAACTAGTGGCACAAACATGTGACAGTGCTGTTTGTTCCTGGGGAAATGCACATTCCTGCTCATGGGGACGCACCCAGGGAGGCTAAGGGAAGAAATGTAAAAGGAACTGAGTCACAGGTGAGAACAGCTTCTTGGAAGACTAGCCAGTCTGAGAACATCTAATCTTAAGAAAGGGATTAGTTCAGTGTGTACCATCTTGGCTAACAGAATGACATCTTTTTGTTACCATACTTGTCAAAGTTTCTATCAAGTCATGTTTTAAGTCTTTGTTTGAGAAGGGTGATAAAAAGGGGCTCAGTCTCTAAATCTGGATAAGATCTCCCTAACAAACTGGTTAGTTGTTAATAATTCATAAGATTTTAAGATGCAGAGATTCCAAGTTGTAAGGCTGCTTACTTCTTCTTGGTTCATAAAGGTATATCTAGATATGTATTTTGCTATTTTTTATTTGCTAGCATATTCATAATTGGAAATTCTAATAAAATTTGCTTATAAATTGACTCCATCTAGGACTAATTTTGCAAGCGAATAGGGCCTGTCAAAAGAAACCCTCAGACCTTCAAATCTACTCTAGGGGTCAACGGATATGGTGATCCAGGCAGTAGACTGCTAGTCCTGTTCTCAGTAAAACTGAGGTCTTTTTCCCTTTATAGAGAAATCAAGTGGGCTCAGTGGGAAATTAACAAGATGGGATCTTTATTACTTTTTAGTCCCTCGTGTTTAACAACAACAGGAAAATTGAATCAAGATTGGTGCACCTTTAAACATTTGGAAATTAAGGGGTATATTTATTCATAGATATCAACATCCGTTTGTTTTCTTTAGGGCTTCCCCTTCCCCATTTCTTTCTGTCTCTCTATGGAGAAGCAGAAGAAAAACAATTTTGAATACCAGTTTGGGTCTGAAACCAAATCCTATACTAGCCAACAGGATTTCCTTTTATTTAAAAAGGTTAAATTAATATTTTTTGTTGAATATATATATACTTTGGTCTGTAATTTTTAGTCTTTTATAAGTTAGGAATTTTACTATGAAAATAATTAAAGGGACCTAACAATAAAATAATATTTCAGAGGGAGGATTAAGGGGATGCTCCCTATCAAAAGCCCCAAAGATCCTCACAATGGAATACAGTCCTAGGGATATGCCCTGTGAATGGCTGAGCATTTCTGCTCTTGAAATATATGTTAAATATTATATAGCAGAGAGAGAAGCTGGAATTATACTCTCTCCACAACTTCCAGAATCTAAGGAGATCTGGAGTGTAATATGTACTGAATTAAAGACTCTTCTATAAGAAGTGTTAAAAACCCAAAGACAACATGGATATTGTTTGCAAATAACTGAAAAGTAAAATTGTCAAGGTGCAAGAATTAGTCATTACTCAAAGTATCTTTATATGTTATAAGCTCAAGTTTAATATTACAGAGATATGGAAAAGAAACTGCAACAAAAATAAAGATCCAGTGAAATCACCTTTCAAAAAGTCGAGAATGCTAAGATTATATTTATTGACTATCTTTGTTACATAAGTACTACCAGATGCCATGTATTGTTAAATTTGAGAGTTGTACTCCATGGAACCTTAGGACTGAGCTAAATTTCCCTTTTTATTCTCAAAAAGGGTTCAGGTTTGCTCAATTCTATCTCAAATAGTAAATCAGATTTGAATCTGAAGAAAAAACAAGTACCAAACATTGTCAGTCACTGACATTTCATTTAAAATTATGCTTAATGTGTCTAAATTTGGATAAAACCTACCTGGGGAAAACACTCTCATTCTGTATGTTATCATCAGTATGAGGATATCTTGTTTTGCTAACCTCATCAGGTGTGAGTATTGCTACGTTTCTACTTCTGAGGTTCCAACAGAGTTAAATACTCTTTCAGGACTGAAACTATAAATGCTAAAGAAACGGACCCAGCCTGGGCTGGGTACTCAGCGCTCATTACATTAAATTCATTTACAGACTTTACACCATTGTCTGAATTTTGTTACAATAATGTATTTGTAACTACTCTTAACAGACTTTAGCAGTACATATATTACATTTATGTGGCTGGTGTAAAACCATTGATTGTGGAGCCAGTTTAGTAAAAACTTTTGACCTTTCAACCAAATGTGTCACAGTACGTAGACATTCTCAATCAGAAAGCTAATTGCCTTAATTCTGCAGATCAAGATAAATAGTTTGTTTTGCATAAAACACTCCTGGAAGATTTCTGAAGTGTTGGCCCTATAACATGTGGACTGGAAATTTCTCCCAACAAGCTGTTGATAAACTAACTTCTATTTTATATTGCTTTTAAATGGGTTTCTGGTTACCCTTTAAAACTTTCTGATGAACCACTACATCAATACTTGAATCTCCTTGCTGCAGTCTGGCAAAAGCAAGACAAAAAGAAAGGCCTGTGAACTTAATAACTTGGCATAAGGTTTTAATTTCTCAAGCTGAACTTTTTAATTTAAAAGCAAGTTCAGTCTTCACGTCCAGTTTTACGGTAAAATGGATGACATCTGGACAAATTAAATTCTTTTTCTTTCCCAGGACTTTCCCACTTATTTTTAGGCAAAAGGAGAGGAAGACGAACCAATCCAAGTCCATTGCAGTGGTTAATTCTATTTCAAAGATGTGTGGGACAAGCTGCCCAGTTAATCCCGAAGTCTCATCATCCTTACCTCAATCAATGTAGAATTCACTGAAAATGACAACCCCAATACTTTTTTTCTAAGATGTGGGGGACCAATATCTACAGGAGGGAAGGAACACAATTGCAGAGGTCACAGTCTAGGCAGATGTTTGTATTAATAATTATGGTGAATTACATTAGATATTCCTGGGAAGAAGGGTATTTTCCTACACCTATATTTCAAGGAAGACTATTTTTTCCTCTAGACTAAATTAATTACAAAAACTCGTAGAAAAAAAGAGCTAGAAATTGGAAAGATCCCTAACCCTCTCAAGGATCAATAAATCGTTAATTGATATCATCTCAATTGTACATGTGGCATTGTACAAGGTAATAATCAGTATATGAAATGCTGTTTACAGCTCTCTTTAGGAGCAATTTGGAAGTTAGGGACTTGCACCTCATCCTAATCATAATAAAGTGGTATTTAAATCAGAACTGCACTGTTTGATGTAGTGATTGCTTACTGTGCCACCAGGGCTGGTCCAACCATTAGGTGAATTAGGCAGTCATCTAGGGTGCCAAAATTTGAGGGGCACCAAAATTATATGCAGAACAAAATAACAGGAACATCATTCTAAATAACTACCCTGGCTGGCTGTTATAACTGTGTTGGGGCTAATGAAAAATGTGAAACAATAAAAAAATTGTTGATATTGTTTTATTGTTCATTTTGAATATCAAATAAGTACATGTAAAAATGAATTCTAAACTTGTTTCCCTCTTTATTGGAAGTGGTGGGGGTGCCGAGGTACACAGTTCACCTAAGGTACCAATTACCCTTGGACCAACCCTGTGTGTCACTACTAACTACCCAGATACTGATGTGTTTATGAATTTGATGACCTTGAGATCCATTATTTGATCATCTAGAAGATGGCATGGCACCCACTGTGCTCACATCAATGTACCTCCCTTTATAATCCACAGTCAAGAATATCAATTGTGGAAAAGCACCAGAGACTGATTGTTACTCTCAAAAGGGGCATCAGCAAATTTGTTGCCACGATGTATTTGATACATCACTTCCTGACTGTGAACAACCACATTATATGTAGTAACTAGGTCTTGGGCACGTCAACATAGGAAGGCATTTGAGAAGGCCTCATAAAATCTTGGTCTTGAAAGAAATTCAAATAGGCTTGGATATAAATGTTTTGAGGTAGATTTTGTTTCCTTTTTTAACAGAAGAATTATACACAAAGCAAGGAGTGGGTTAGTGGATAAATGAGAAAGCACTGAATATCTGATCCAATGCCCTTGATATCAGTAGAACAGATTTCCTTGACCGCACTGAGGTCTGAATAAGGGGAAGATGTCTATTAAGTACCTTGCATGGGAAGCAAACAGCACGCTAGCGGAGTTGCCTTTGGTACTTACTCATCAGCGATTGCAGAAAAACTGCAAAAAGAACTTGATTAAGACTAGACAGGTGCTTGTAGATAGGGCTGTATTCTGTTGTATTGTGGCTATAATCTGGTCGCTGTTCTCCATCTCATTTTATGATGTTTCTATCAGATCCACTTTCCAAATAAGAAAATGACCACGCTAGGCTGCATTAATTTAATTAAATTTAAATATAATAGATAATTATTTGATACTAGCCTCAGTGCTTTACCAGCCCACCCCAAAACCAACCAGCTGCTCTTCCACATATTTCAATCAGAGAGCAATCACTGAAAGATGTTGAGCATTTCCCCAACCTGGGTAGCCAGCTTTCACAAAAAAGTAAATATAGACAACAATATTCAAGAATAAAGTTTGCCAGTGCTGCCTTTGGATAGCTCCAAAATTGTGTCCTTTAGGACCATGACATCAGGTCCAACTTTTAATCTATCAGGATGTTGTTACCCCTGCTCAGTTATATGGGCTTGGAACTTGAATGACATATCAGAAATACTTGAAAGTTTCAAAACTCACTTGTCTGTGTGAAATAAGGAAGTTATTTAGAGGTAGTGCAGGGCTGTCCAACTTCTAAGTGGACAAAATACCCCTTGGGATGCACCAGTGAGGGGCTGCAAGTGGCATGCTCCTGGGCCCCTATGCTGCACAGATGCTCCTTTTCCCTCTGCTTCACTGCTCTGGGGCAGGGGCAGGCAGTGAAAGCTGGGGTGGAGGGAGGTGGGGGTAGAACAGCAGAGCCTCTGGCTGTTCTTGCAGCTAGAGTGATGAAGGGAGCAGTGGTCACACAGGAGCACAAGGGATGCCACTTAATCCCTCACAGTCTGCCAGTTGGAAAGCCCTGAGGTTGTGCATGTTTGGAGAATAGCAGAGTATGAACAAATGTGCAGTAGTGATGAACATTTTCTTAGGTTGTTTTAGACTTGCATGTATCTTAAAACGTGAAACCTGACTCACGTGCGTATTAAACCCTGAAACCCCAGGAATTGGCACAGGGACCCAGCAAGGGAAGGTCCCACTTTTATGTAGGGGATGCTGGGGATTGGGGTCACAAGCCAACAGGCTAAGGAGAAGGGAACAGATACAGGTAAATAAACATTAGCATTAAGGTACATACATTTAGGATCTGGGTAACAGGAAATAAACAGTGACGCTGTGGTGTAATCTCCCAAGAACAGGTGACTGGTAGAGAACACCAGCAGCATGATGCATATACATTTGGGAACCTTAAACCCCCCCACAACTCTAGAGGGCTCCAAACCAGTCTCTGGTCCCATAAAATGTTTACCTGTCTTCTGCCCATGTTCCACGCCTAAGCCTTGCTGCTGCAGCTTGCAGTCCTAGCTCCACCACTTCTTTCGATTCTTTGGCCACATGTCCCTGCTGTGCCACCCTGCGCTCGGGTACTGCTCTTTCTGCTTCTTCCTGCCCTCTGCTGCCTTCTGGGAGTTGCAATGCACATTGCAATTCATTCCTCCAGTCCCCCGGGGCTAATCGGAGTTGCAGTTCACACTATAGTTTCTTCCTCTAGTCCCCTGGGCATTGTAGTTCATATGACAGCATTATAGTACATGACATTCAACATCATAGTACATTACACATGGTCATACTATTTGCATATTTAAGAAACAGCAATGAATAAATTGATTGCACACACTGAAGCCATTAAGAACTATTCAAAACAAAAAGTTATGATGACATTTAAAATAAAATACAAGGCTAAGAACTGAAACGTGGACCCAGGTTTTGGAATTTAAAGGTCACGTTAGAATAAGTAGTGCATTCTGTGCTGATCTTTGTATCTAGAGGAGCAGGCTTCCAGCAGAATGGGATCTCCCTGACAGGTAACCATATTTCCCAACAGGAGACACAGGCTACTGATGGCATGTGCCCACCTGCAGTGTGGGTATATTTTGGAGGACATTACCCTGAGGGAGGTACAAAAGAACAGGCCGCTGTTCAGGAATGGGAACCTAGGAAAACATGAGGCACTGCTGAATGGATGTAGGAATGGAAGGGAACCAGATGTGTGGGCAATGTTGAGGAAGTGCAGTCCTGCACTTCCAGGTCATCTCATTACTAATTTAGAGCAGTTCCCTTGGCTTAAGTTTTCTTTTGCAACACCCAGGGATTGTCCTGCACAATACATAGAATTCTTCAGTAGCACAAAGAGTTTAATTCCTTCCAGTGCCTTTAAAATCTCTTTCTGTTTTGAAGTGTCTGCATCATAATTTGGAAACTTCTTCCTCACACCAATTCATGTTGCCTAAAAATTAGGGGCGTTAATGAAACCCTGCTTCAGAAACGACTCATTTGCTTAGTCTTTCCTGCCTATGATGGATTAAATCCTTTAGCACACCTTATACCGCCTGTCATTTCTGTTATATTTCTTTGCTGTTTTGGGATTGCTGCAAAACCATTCATGTTGGCTAAAATGGAGGGTGTTGATAAAATTAAGCTGCATGCTTAGTCTCAGTTTTCTATTCTCTATCCTCCACTGTTTGCCTCTCCCCCTGATGCAGTTGGCTCAGAGTCATCTGACTGCAGTCAGCAATTCAGTCCTCGAAGCTTTACCTCTTGGTCACCCTGGGCAATGAGATAGGAAGGATCTGTGTCACTTGTCCTCCTGCTTGTTCTCTTGGTCATCTTTGGGGTCTTCAAGGAAAGCAGCAGGCCAGTGATGGTATCCTTCCCAAATACATGGTTCAACTCCTGGAAATAGCACCCTGTGGTGTCTCCCAGGGCACCTATTATAGTCTTTTACAGTATAGCAGACTGGCAGCACTGGACTAGGTCTCAGTCATGCCCCCCACCTCTTTTATTTGATTAGATAACTGCTGAGATGTTTGTGAGCACCTGTGATTAGAATTCAGGTGAGCCTGTGTGGGTGGCTTCTCTCTCCAGAGGGCAATGAAACCCTGGGCCATGGCCTGAGGCCAAGCTTGAGACACCGATGCCCATAACTGACCATCAGCAGTGTGATTATTGGTATGAGAAATTCCCACAAGCTAAAATGGAAGAGGACAAACCATAGCTGCATGCCAACATTTCCAACAGTGGGCTGACATCAGGTCAGCATGACCCAAGAGCAGAGGAGGTCAAACACTAGTCAAACTCCAGGTTGATCCAGAAAACTACTAAAACAATATCAAATGCTTGTAGGTACACTTGGCAGCTGCAAGACATTAGCTACTGGTTCATGTGAACAACCCTAAGTTTTCAGGAAAGATCCACATTTCAGGGCCGTGTGCAAGTATTGCCAAATGCCCATAGGATAGTAATTTTGTCCTTGATTTGCCTTCCTCCATTAGACATTCCTGTGGCAGCACACATCATCCTACTGTCATCCTGTGTTGCTCCATGTTGGATAGTTAACTGTGTTGATTGCTAACTAGCTCTATTGGAAGCAGTTTGCAGCCCCTTACCACATTGGCTAATTATCCCATTAGTACTGTACTAAGATGACTACACTAATCTGAGCGAGTAGTTCTGGTAGATCAATAGTTCTCATCCTTCCTAGAGTCAAGGCACCACTTGGAAAATGCCAGCTCTTAATGTTCACTCTTTCTTCTGTTGCAAATAATTCAGATACACCACAATGAGTTGGGATGTTTTTAACACGATGGATTCCTATTTGAGAACACTGGGTTTATCTTGTGAATCGTGTTTGCTCACCTAACAGTGCTAACATTGCGTGTCATCCTTGAAAGGATCTCAAGACCCCCTATTTGAGAATAATGGTAGTGTACCATTGCCGATTCCAGAGGTCAGTATCAGGCCTGGGCTCTGTGGACATGCCAGACCATGTCCCGGAGTTTAGGTTCCAACAGATGATTGCTTTTACTGCCTGTTGGGCTGCATCCATAACTGTTTTGCTGTGGACAAACTCATCCTATAGCTAAGAAGCCCTCCTGCAAAGTGAAGTTAATAATGTGTATTTAGAAGCCAGATATTTTGCAAGAATTTTTTTTAATGGACATAATGTGTTTTTAATGACAAACTACTGAAGTCAAATCACAATAAATGCGAAGTACAGGCAGTCCTTGACTTAATGTTTCACATTACAACGTTTTGCACTTACACTGTTTATAAATTGATACCCTCTTTCAACTTTATGACGTCAGTTTCGACTTTACAATGCTTGATCCGATGCGACACCACACCAGTGAACAAATTTGCTGTGTTGCTCATCTCCCTGGAGAACATCTGTCCAAACTTCCTTGGACACTTTCTTTAAGAAAACAGACAAGACTCCAGAAAAACCTGCAGCCAGGACTCCTGAGAAGACTCCAGCCAAGAACTCTTCAAAAAGTCAAACCAAGAGCCCTTCAAAAAGTCCAGCAAAGACACCTCAAAGAAGTCCTTCCAAATCAATATGATTGCTATTTACAATATAAATAGATAAATGTAGCTATATTACTCATCTATAATTGATCAAGTACAAAATTCTGGGGTATTTTTGGTGAAAATAGGGTATTGACCCTTGGTTCTGGAACAAATCCCTCATATATAACGTACTAAAAATTCTATCTTCAGCTCCCTCTGTGCAAAAAATTAAGTTTATTTCCTACGTATGGGGACTTTTTAACATCTTGTACCAGCTACACTTTTCCCAGAGCCTAATGAAGGGACTTTGATCCTGAAAGCTTGCAGAAAAGGGCAATTTTCTTGCCATTTTCCAGTTATTCTAATAAAAGGTATAATTTTGGAACTAAGAGTTCTAATTTTCTGTATGTCTTGTGGACTAAATATAGACCATAGACTTATGACACTTTATAACCTGCCTGACATCTGACTCCCCAGGTGTCTCTCCACTATTCATCCACTATTCATCCTCCTTCTCTCCCCCCACACCCAGCCTGTCTCTCACCCATTGACTCCTCAATCTACTGACTGCCTATCTGGTATGCCTATCAGACCAGCCTCTGGCTTCTTTACTTTTCATTCCATCCAGGATGAGCACACACCAACTGCTGAAACTTCCTCAGCCTGATGAAGGGTTTTTGAACTCAAAAGCTTACTTAAATTTTTCCCCCAACTATTTAAGTTGGTCTAATAAAAGATATCAGATTCACCCAGAGAACCTTGTCTGCTTAAAGACAATTATGCATGTCAGGCCAAATTCCAACCGAAATCCATGTCTCCCCATCTCCCCTTGGATAGGATACACCATTTACTTCTTTGTATCTGGGCCTTTTTCCATGCTTCTTAACTTTAAGTATCTTTCAGCTTAGTATTGCTAGTTGTACTGAAAGGCTCATACTGCCCAGTTGCAGGAACAAGGGCATCACCTGTCCTGTACCTTATGATATTACAGCAATGTGACTTGTTTTGGTGGAATGGAGGCTTAACCTGCAGTGTAGGTTGATACATCATCTTCTCTCTGCATTTTCAGCCTATTGTGTCTTTAGAACAGTAATTCTCAACCCAGATGCCACAGCATCTGGGGTGCCTTGAGATCCTTTCAAGCCTGCTCTGGAATACCATACACTGTTAGGCATGCAAACATAATTCACAACACTAAACTAGAGACATCAAATAGGAATCGGTAGTTTCAAAAACATTTTGATGTGTTGTAGTCTTTTTTTGCAACAGAAGAATTGCTCTATTTTTTTTTTTTGTATTAAAAAAATGAGAGAAAATTAAGAGCCGACATTTTCTGAGAGGAGCCTTGAATCTAATGAGGGGCACACTGAGTGTAACAAGGGTTGCCTTGAGTATAAAAAGATCGAGAACCACTGCTTTAGAACTGTCATACACGAGTCCTCGAGATAGTTAAATGCCCATACCGCAATAGATAGAGCAAGCAGCATACCCCACCCCGAGCAACTGATGTTGCCACCAAATATGGGTGTGCCCCATGTCAACTATCCGGCACCTTACTTGGCGGTTCCCCATTGATCAGCCCACAGCATAAAAGCTTGTTCAACTTCCGCCCAAGTTGGAGACCTCAGAGAACGCCTCCCTCAGAGGCAAGTTGGTGGCCTGATCACCCTCCAATGTCTCCCCGCTGTCAACCTGCCAGATGTACCCCGTTCCCTTTGCATGCTCGCTGCGTTCATGAATTGTCGACTCATCGTGTTGCGATACCTGTTACATTACCTGTTATTGGTTACATGTCATCTGTTACCTGTTACCTGTAACCAAGCAATCGTTCACCGCCTACGCCAGTGTCATCAAAGGTGTAAGTAAAATATTCTTGTAACCAATACGCTGTTTCAGCCTCTCCATGCACTCGCCTGCCTGATGATCCTGGTTCACTTGCCAACCCGCTTTTCTGGACCAGTTTACCCGGACCACCAGAACATGGCGTCATGACCAGGATCTCAAGGCAATGTGGTGGAGAGGAATCTAATCAGATGCTGCCCCTGGCACATTGGGGCCGCCGCGTGGATAACATGATGAACTCTGGGCACATATCACCTACCATCAGGCGGTAGGAGGGGAAGGAGAGAACCTCCTCGGGGGATACTTCTCGGTAAGGGGAGAAGGGCTGATTGTGAAGGAGTGGAAAGTGAGCATGTCCCCTGAGGCGTTTGGCTGCGTAGTGGCCAACGACCGTGTTAGGTATAAGTGTGTGTATATGCTCATGATACAGTAACTAGATACAGTTTTAAAAGACAGCTTGAAGTATTGTATAATTAACAGGGCTTTAAGCAGTGCTCTAGCTACTAATAAACTTATGACTATAAAAATAAGGAAGTAGACGGCAGCTTCTAGATTAGGAGAGGGCTGTAGTGTTTAGCAACACAGGAAGAAGTAGGCCGTGGTTTCCCAGTTAAACTAGACAAGGAATACCACGAGCTGAGCAAGGGGAATTTTCAGCACAATATAATTAGACAGAGATGTCCAGTGCTTGGCTAATAACCATAGGCTAGGAGCTTGTTGCTAGGTAACACAATATGCGCCGCCCTAGGCTAAAATTTGCTGCAGTATGACATAGTGCGCTTACACGAACCCACGTATGCGTAACCCACCGCGGAACAGGAAGGCAAAGAGACTCCCCGAGTGACAATCCAGTCACTTCCTCATCTCATCTAAAGGCCTTCGTGTGTCTGCGGCTTCTTGCTGTAACGTAGTTTCTGTAACTCCATGTTCCTGCAGCCGCTCATCATAACCTGCATTCACAGTTCCTCATAATAAAACTTTACCCTGCTAAAATCAACGGCAGAGTAAGTACCTTTCTTTGCAACCAATACGCGTAGTTAACCCAGCCAGCTCGTCCCGCCTTGCACTCAGTAACAGGAAAGTGCAACAGACCAGATTCATTTTAGGCCTGTGGACAAAGTATTGTTCCTGTCCCTAGTGGAGGTGAAAGTGAAGAAGACGGAAAGCCCAACCCCGGCCCAAGAGTTCACCCAGTGTATGTGGTACCTGTGGGAAGGAGGGGAGCCCACCCCACCAGACTGGTTTAATTGCCCGGCACTAGTGCTTGGATCGCGGGGGCATGAGCTCCTCAGCCAGCTGCGGGAGGGGCTGGAGATGGAGGGTCGCCATGCGGCCAAATTGTCAGGGCCCAAAAGGAATAAAGGCAAAATGATTAATGTGTTGTTTCGTGTGGTGGCAGGCCTCTTACGAGAAAACGTGAATTTAGAAACTCAATTACGTACAGCGGGCATGGAGTCACTGAAGCAGGTGGCAAGGGGGCTCTGAGCCACCACTAGAAAATGACGCCAATGAAAATGAGAAAGGGCGTGAAAAAGCGGAACTGCCCCAAGGGGGATGGTCGGCCGCATCACCACCCTGGGCCCCACCCCCTGAAAAAGGCGCCAACGAGGAAAAAAAGGCACTAAAAGATGGAAGCCACCCAAGGGGAGTGGCCAGCCATGTCCCTGTCCCTGGCCCCACCCCCTGATGTAATGCCAGCAAAGGAGCTGCCCCCTTACGAGGGAGAAAAATTGTATCCAGCGCTCCTGCTTGATGCAGAACGCCCCTCCCTGACTGCAACCCACCCGATAACATTGATAAAACACGTCACAGATGTGCAAGGCACCACCTGCACTACTACCACCTATTGCATGCGCACAAGGCAAAAGATACAAGAACTATGTTGGGAATCAAAAGTGAAACCTGAAGAAACCCTGGCCATGTGGCTGGGATGTTTGATTGTAGAATTCGGGTCTGACATACTAGACTTAGAAGAAGCAAGTGCCTTGACCCAACAAGTGGCGTGGAGTGGAGGACACGGCTCCGATCTGAATGTGATCATGAATAACTTTCATTGGCCCATTCCACTCCCGGCGCTTGTGGTGGGACAAGTGACCCATAAATCCCACATCTGGCATGAGGGTCTCCCGCTGAAGGCCAATGCGGAACAACTGCTATTGGCCATTATTGGAGTGTTGAACCTTTCATGGAATCCAAGCTATACCAATTGGGACTGACACAGGCTCAATGCAACGGAAGATGGGCTCATTGCCACTTGCAAAACTCTGGGGCAATTCCAGTGACTTTGGAAGCCATAGAAGCCTGTGTCGAGGTGTATGGAGGGACAGATGCCATCACGCTCCAACTCTTTCTTAACCCAATGGCGGGTCAACCAGCAGGAAACCTTTTAAGTCACCTTCCATGACTGCAAGCACTCAAGAAACCAAACAAGGAAGCCCTTACCGATGTAAAAGATCGACTTTCGGTGTACCCAGTCAAGGCCCGAGGCTGAAGCGTCAGCAACTTATCCCTCAACGAGAGTCCCGCCAGCTGCCACCAAGAACTCCCGAGGAGAGAGCAATGTTTGGGTTCTTACTCAACCATACAAAAGCCATGAAGCAACAGCTGCGTACCCTTGAGGATGAAGGCAAACGTCACCTAGCCGCAGCAATGGGATTCAAATTCGGGGACAAGCCAAAAAATGAGTAACGGCTGTCGGCTCCACCAGCGGCCCCTTCCATCTGGACTTGACCAACCACTGTCCCTACGCCAAATTCATAGTGCAACACACACGGAACCCGAATAATTGAAAACGAGTATCTTTTTTTTTAGACACCGGATCCCAAGTCAACATAATTACCAGCACAACCCCACATATGCTGACATCGAAGATGATTCAAGTTCAAGGACTCAACGCCGTGGCTATGACTCCCAAGGTTAGAATTACGATTCAAGGCAATATACTGGAAGCGGTGTTAGGAAATATTAACATCCTAGGCATCCCAGGACTAAGAACACTGGACCTCAAGAGACATGTCCTGCAAGCACTCCTGGTTGCAGTATCTAAGGCTGACCGGCACGAACCCAAGGTCTGAAACACCTCCGTCTGGCGATACTGCCCGATCCCAACAAAAAGCACCCTTAAGGAATCTCTAATCAACCGTCTGAAACAACTCGAGGAATAGGGTTGTATTGCATGAGTAATGGCCAGCAGTTACCTGTCTCCAGGATGGGAAGTGGCCAAGCTGGGCAAGCCTGATGAAGCCCGCTTGGTCGTAGACTATTGCGAATTTAACAAGCGATGCCAACCACTTGCACAGCCCAGTCAGATAACCCTACCGCAATGCATGCTAGAAATGGCACAGTACCAAGCTTACCCATGGGTCGGAGTTACGCTGGACCTGAAGAACATGTTCTTCTGTATCCAGCTCACTGATCTCGACGGGGTATTGAACATGTGCATTGAGGGGATAATGTATAAATGGACTGTCTGCCCACAAGGTTATCGTAATTCTCTGTCGCTAGCCACTAGTGCCATAAATAGCACATTGGAGACATTTACGGAAAAGAATAATCGCCCAAAGAACGAAAGGTATGGGATTTGGAACTATGTTGACGATATTGCCATCATGGGTTGAAACACCTCGATTGTCAGGGAAGCTGCTGCTCGTCTCGTCGACCACCTTCAAAGGACGGATGGACCGTCAACTTGGAAAAATCGTGTTTACATCCCACCGAAAATATCACATTTTGAGTACAACCTTCGACAGCACCACCAGACGCGGCGCTACTCATGGGGCCCCAGACTTAGCGCCATTAACGCACCCTCTTCCAACTGATAAAAGATCTCTCCAACGACTCCTGGGCCACCTGAACTGGTACCAGCATTGCACCCCTCCTCAGCACCTGCCCATTGTTGCAAAGCTACAACGACAAATCCATGAGAAGACCTGAAAATCCACACCATGGACGGCAAGGGATAACGGTCATCTCCAATGCCTGTTAACAGCTATTCAAAGTACTACGCTTACTGCCATCAGTGTGAACGATCCTTTAGTCGTCACCCTCAGATGCACTGCCACTTACGTCTGGGCCACAGTGCATAACAGCCGTGACGAAGTTGTCTTCACTGCGCATAAGACCCTACAAGCCGCCCAAAATCGTCACGGGCAATTAGCAAAAATCCTCCTTGCAGGCCAGCTTGCTGAGTCACTGTCCTCGGGTCACAGGACTCTTCAAGCTCCTCTTGCAACTTTAATACCTTCAGTGGACCCAGAAAGGATAGATCCACATTTCCAGGGGGAACCCAAAACGTGGAATACATTGGTCCTTAATCATCATTATCATTGGCATTGGTGGAAACATGAAGACGCGACTTCCACCTCAGATCCAGCCGATGACCACCTACCGGTCCTACATGAATTGGGTTGGACGGGACATCCCAAGAAGGAGGGGGCTGTGGATACTATTGTAAACCGTGCCATCATGCAGAAATATTCAATCTGATCTCAGAAGAAAATTCACCTCAACTTTGTGAACTCATGGGTTTCTGGGAGGCTGTACAACATTGCCTTGATCATCACAATGGCACGCTCCCCATTCCGGTCATCGCCATTGACTCCTTATACATTTATAAGAGTGTGACGGGCACAGCAACAGAGATGGAAAATCATTCCGTCTGGGAGGATATTAGAGAGGCGATTTCCACCTTTACGACCCCTTTGCTCGTAAAACACAAACGCTCACGCTGACCCAACACCGACCCAGTACATGCAAGCATTGATAAGTTACTAGAAGACTCTTCACGGCACGACATGGTTCTGGCAGCCTCAATTCGAGAGTCATCCTCCGAAGCAGATCCATTCTTAGTATGGCTCCACAAACAATGGGGACACCCTGGACCCCAAGCCAGCTATCGGCGATGGAAGCTCAAAACTCAAAGACAGGGTCTGTATGGCTCCCAAGCCAATTGGAAGCAAATCGCCAAGAGTTGCGAGGCTTGCGCAAAGGAAAAAAGCCATTGCACTAATCACCACGAGGGTGCATTCAACCCAGAATACTTCCCCCCGGGAAGATGTGGCAAGTGGATTTATTAGGACCGCTACTGGGGGCAAAACTGCCCAATAAAGGACTCGTCATAGTTGATTTGGGAACCCGCCAATTACAAGTCTTTCCTTTGCGAAAAAGCAATGCTACCGCCGTGATCACCACATTGACCGCTGCATTTGCAGCCTGGAAAACACTTCACGAAATTCAATCAGACAGGGGACCACCATTCAATTCTAACGCGCTGGACAAATTCCCCCCGTCTCCATGACGTCACATGGCACTTCCATTTGCCATCCCACCCAAAATCCAATGGTGTTGTGGAAAGGCATATCGGCCTATATAAAGAGCAACTTCATCTCAGGGGAGGAGGGACGTATAAAAATTGGACTAAGCATAATCATGATGTCCTTATTTCACTAAACACCACGAAGCCCCTATGGGACGAGACGACACCCAAAAAACCCTTGCCTTGGGAACCTAAGTTTCAACCTGATGCATTAGTGTGGGTCTCGATACCACACCTTCGTCAATCCTGTCCAGGAGTTTATAAGGGAACGGTTTGTCGATCCGAGCCATACCCAAACATGTATTCTGTTTTATTAGAGGAAAAGCCTGATGGCCTCCCCGTTGTAGCACACTGTAATTGGTTAACTCGGCGCATCCCAACAACAAATGTTCAAGGTAACTAAATAGTGTTATAAGTTTTATTTTTTGCAGGTCCATAGGTGACAGAGTCAACAAACATGAGAAGGGGAAGAGATTACCCAGACCTACAGATCATCTGTCCGTGTTCACTATCAACTCTATGATCCAGGAAAATGAGAAAAGAGGACCTTCCATCTCGAGAAATGCAGGCAGTAGTCAGGGTAATCTTCCTCTACCATGTTACACTTGGCTCAGCCCAAGACTCGAACACTATGTTAACTATGCTGAAAGCATATGCTGAAGTCATCAGAAGCGTAAGTAAAATATTCTTGTAACCAATACGCTATTTCAGCCTCTCCGTCCACTCACCTGTCTGGCAATCCTTACCAACCCGCTCTTCTGGACTGGTTTACCCAGACCACCTGAACAAGAACGACAAAAAAAAACCTCACAGTAGTTCTTCTTAGATTGACCGAAGAAAAGCAAACAGGAAAAAAAATGAAAAATGTGTTTCTGACTTTAACAAGGGATTAGCTGGTCTTGTGATTCATATTCCATTGGTTTGACATTTCATGGAGGGTGTGCATTTTGTGGTACAAGTCAGGAAAAGGTGAACTTGACCTTTTTTTCCCCATTTAAATAAAATCATAATAAGTAATGCACTGCTTGCAGAAGCTAAAACGAGAATTCTGCGAAGCACCACCTATTCATTCGCACAACAGCTACAGCATGGGCAGGGTTGGATGACTGCACTTGCTCTGTAGGGTCTCGCTGAGGTCACGACCCTTTTGTGCTAGGTGCTGCACATGCACGCAGTTGTCAATGGTACCGTCCAGAAAGATGTACAGTCTGAACCAGGTTGTCTAACTGGCAGCCCACAGGTCACACCTGACTTGCAAGGGGCAAACATGCACTTCACAGGCTCCTTTCTGGCTGCCACTCCTCCCAAAGCTCTTCCTGTTGCAGGGGCTGGGATCTCTGGGGCAGGGTAGCGTGGCAGGAGGGGACTTGCCCTCCCCAGGTAGCAGGAATTGGGCCGGGGGAGATGGCGGGAGGGGGGGAGGGCAAACAGTGAGGGCAAGGAGCTTGTGTGGTGTGTGACCTGTGCTGTGTGCAGCCTGGGGCCTGTGCCAGATGTGGCATGCAGCCCCCAGCTGCTCAAAGTTGGACAGCCCCCCAGTTTAATTAGGCAAAAGAGGCAAGGGGTGTAGGAGAGGAATCAGAGGCAGGGAATGAATATCACCTACCCAGTGTCAATGGCAGCATTTATTACAGAACCCGCATCTTCTGAGCTTGTGGACAGACATAATGTGTGAAGTACTTGGTGTGTTTCAAAGGAGGTGTATATCTGTCTGTCTTATCCTTTGAAAAGCTTCAAAGGCATTCGAAATGCTTCAAACATGATATCTTTCCACATGCCAAGGCCAAAGCTAGGACTGTATCCACTAGCCTGGCCACCTGTTTCCTCTTGTTTCCCATCATGTTCTCAAAGGACCAGTTTTCAATGTGAGAGGGGAGGCCAGGTCCAGTGGCGCTTTCTAGTCTTTATTTTTTTAAGCCTTCCCGGAGGCACTGGGTGTTGGCTACAGCCAAGGCTGTTGTGGTTCCCCTGCTTAACCTGTGTCAGGTTAGGGTGTTAGATCTATGTTGTGTCAGGGTTGAGGGCAGTCTTACACAGAGTTTAGATTATAGTTGTACGGGATGGTTTGGATAGGGATCATCCTGCTTCAGGCAGAGGGTTGGACTAGATGACTTTTGGAGGTCCCTTCCAGCTGTAATTCTCTGTGGCTCTATGGGCACATGTACCCGTTGCACTATGTCGCTGTAGTGACATGCTACGGCGACGTAGTGACCGTGTGTGTCTACACATCACTGGCAGCTACTTTGCTATAGCGGCACACTCTCCCATTTTAACATGTCACCACAGTGAAGTAGCAGCTAAAAATAACCACGTACCACATGTACAGCACAGTGCAGGTGGTTACTGCAATGCACATTAGTACTTCCAAAAGTACTGTGCAGTAACAACATCACCATAGGGTGATGTGTAGATATGCCCTACGACTATTTGCCGGGACTGCCAGAAAACAGGTACCTTGGTGGCTGTTTCCACAAAATACATCCTTCTCCCACTGGGGAAAGGACTTCCATCAACTCTGGCTTTTACAAGGATTGTAATGAACAAATATCAGATAAGAATAATTCACACAGTTAATGTGATCTGGATTTGAACTGGTGACCTATGGATGAGATGTTTCCTATTAAAAATCTAGCTAGGGAGGTACCTGTTTGTCCCCATTACTATAGTATCTGAGCACTACCTAAGGATTTACAAAAAAAACATTTTCCACAGTCCCATGAATTTCTATTAAATTAAATGAGCTGCTAGATTAAAAAAACAGAAGTGTGTCAAAATGTCTGCTCTAGATGATGATTTCAGCTGATTTCTGAGAAAAATTATACTTCTAACTTCTTTGTTATCCACAGCAGGCATCTCTCTCATGGCCAGACACTGCCCGTTACCGATACTGAGGGAACATTCATTTACAATTGCTCCCCACAAATTCACTCACACTGTCTGCTCAGTACCAGGGAGGTAGGACCTGATCCTTTGCGATTCTGTTAGTGTAGACCAGAGATTATCAACCAAGGTGCCAAGGCACCCAGGAGTGCCTGGAGATCTTTTTCAAAGGTACTGTGGGGTCCCTCATAATTTTAGCACTCTTAGATTTGCAAATATGATCCATAAAATAAACCCAGACGTTTCAAATAGAAATCCATCGCTGCAATCTTTCTGAGCTCTTTGCAACAGAAAAAATACTCCATTATTTTTCTGTAGTCAAAAAAAGAGTGAAAAGTTAGAGCTGACCTTTTCTAAGGAGTGCTGCAAGTCTATCTAGGGGTTTCTCAAGTCTAAAAAGGCTGAGAATCACTGGTAGGCTCAGTAGACACACATGTAACGCAACCATGGCAAAACTCAATGACCAGCACAGAAGCTAGCAGGAAGGAAGGAAGGTAGGCATAACTGGCTACATAAGACCCTTGTGTCCATGAGCCCAGTGTGCTGCCGAAGTATGAAGCTGTCAAATATATATATAATATATATAATGGACATATGTAATATATACATTATATATATATTAAAAAAATATATAATGACAATTATATAATGGACATTCATTGCACTTTCCTCACTTTGGGTGTGCTTTGACATGAACCCTAGTTGCCTGTGTGGTGCCAGCAAGGAATTCATAAACCCATGAAACCCGGAAAGCTTTAGCCTCCGTGAAGCGCTCAGGTCAGAATGTTCCTACTTAGAACTGGAGATATAAAAACACAACCACACAGGAGCAGGGTTTATAATCCGAGGGTAATAAAGCATTAGAAATTACCCAATATTTAATTTAAAATGCTTATAATTTTTCTCCTGCAATTCTGGACATGTTGGGGCAATAAATCAGGTTATTAGTATTTGAACAGTGGTAGGCAGAGAAATGTGGGAAGATTTCATTGGGATTAGGCCTTTTGTCACACATTCAGTGACAAATCAGCAGGGATATTGTCTTTTATGATTGACAGCCAATTGAAAGGATCCCCATTCTTACCATTCTTTTCTAAATCCATTTGTGGCTATCTGCACATCTATATATAAAAGTTCACATCGCCCTCATCCACAATCACGGGCACTTCCTGCGACTGTTGAACAGCAACTTTGGTAAGATTATTAATGTTTAGAGGACAGGAGATATTAATGAGACGTTTAAATTATGGCTTTTAGGTTAAAAGGTCCAGAATCTCTTTCTCTTCCAGTACCCCCAGTAAACAGGGATCTTCTAAATGGATTCCAAAGCTGCCTATAACTCACTGGTGAAAGGCATTGACTCATTCAGCTTCACCAAAGACTGTCAGCCCTGTGAGCTTCTGATCACTGGAGACAAAGCTTTCCCGGTTGTGGTGAGTGATAACGGCCAAGTGTTGATTGCAGCGTCCCAGTATGGAAAAGGGCGGCTGATTGTCGTTTCTCATGAGGGATACCTAGGGAATCCCAGGTTTTCCCAGTTCCTTCAAAATGCTGTGAATTGGCTCAGATCCTCCCCAGGAGTGCTGATTGGTGTCCATAACAGTTTGGACTCCCTCTCTGAGCTGCTGCTCCAGGCTGGCACCAAAGTACAGGCTGGAGCAGAGCTCAGTGACTCCTTCGGGGTGTATTGTACAGATGCCTATGACTACACCCAGGCAGAGGCTCTCGTTCCATTTGTGAAGAGAGGTGGGGGCCTGCTCGTCGGAGGCCAGGCCTGGCACTGGGCTTCTCAACACGGTGTGGACAAGGTGCTCTTCAAATTCCCTGGGAACCGAGCGACCAGTGTGGCTGGCATATACTTCACAGGCAATATGGGAGAACTTGGGACTTTCTTGGTGTTCCAAGAAATGCCAAAGACTCCTCTGATCACCCAGTGAGTATCTTTAATCATTTTACCCACATTTATTTTTTCGGGACCAACTACAGCACAGAATCAAGGAAGGGTAAGTGCAGATGGAGAAGGGAGCAAGAAAACTACACCCTTTGCTTGCCATGCAGTGCAGTCCTTCTCTGGAAGGTAACTTTGTACTAACATCCTTTATCACACCCTAGTGACTCCAGAGTCAACCTGCTTAGTTTACAGGGGGCAAGACAGTCTCACAAAATAAGCCCGAGACTTGAGAGCTGAGCTGGGCCTTTTCCTTCTCACACGTGGGGGGCAAAAAGAAACATCCCATGGCCAAATTCTGCCCTCAATGACCCCCAAAAGGTCTTTATGGGGGCAGGAGGCACAAAGTAAACAAAGGCAGAAGTTCACCCTTCCCTTGGAGCACGTGTAACTAGCAACGTGGACACTGCGCAAGGGGAAATTGATTTTATCTCCTCTTACTTCGAGCATTTGGCTTGGTAGGGCTGCCAAGAGGTATTACCAATAAGGAAATCTGGCTCTGCATATGCTTAAGAAGCAGATCTGCAGAGTAAAAAGTGGTATTTTTGTAGCTACTTTTGAGAGTAAAGTTTTACTTGGAGTAAATTATACCTGATGGAAGATGCTTGACTGAAAGAACAGGTAGCAATATTATAGCTGCAGAAACCATGAGAGTTAGTCAAAGTATTCCTCAAGCCTAGCTGTCTTTAGGGTTAGCAGCTGGTTAGTGCCAGCTTCTAGCACTCAAGATAGTGTTGTAGCTAGCATCACATCCACCTGCCTTTGACTCTCCAGCTTGAATGGCCACATACCCATCTACAGCTCAGTTGACTGTCATCAGTCTTCAACATGAGTCCAGTGCAAGCCTTGAACTTGTGCCTTTGAAGATACAAACACTTCAGAAATGCCTGTAACTCCAACTCTTATGAGGGTTGATAGCTCGTGTAACTTAGATATAGCCAAGAACAGATCTATGAAAGTATGGTTGAACACCACTTCAGCTGTGTGGTCTGAGCATACTGACTTACAGCGTGGCTTCTGCTGGAGCTGTTGCATTAGCACAGGTCTGGAAGTCAGGGGTGAATGCCACCGCTGCTTGCTCCACCTTTCCCCCTGCCACTGAATTCAGTGGCAGGCAAGGAGTTTGATGGGGAGTGGGGGCGAGGAATGGCAGTGTTCACCTCCTGGGTCCCAGTGCTGCACCAATACAGGCTCTGTCAAAAGCCATGCTGATAAGTAAGTATCCTGAAATGATGAGATCTAGAAGTTAGTTATACTGTTGCAGAAAGTATGGTATTTTCTTGGGTACAAGCATACATATGCCTGGGAATAAGACAGGTACCTTGTTTTAGAAGGCAAAATAAAGAAAAAAAAATCTTTCCTTATAGTAAGTGACTGGTGCAGCAGCTAGAGAGCTGAGCCTGCTTATTGTTCTGCTTCCTGCGAACTGGGGGTAGATTTTACTTCCACATTTCTCCCAGAAGTGGTGGAAACTGCTCTTACCATATTTCTTTGCACATTACCATTTCCAGAGGCTGTTTTTTGGGAAAAGGTGTGAGCTGTTTATGGGAAAATATGGTAGCATGTGGCAAAGTACTACTTTGATCCTCTATGCAATGTTTTTGGTGTTAATTGTTTCTCTTCATTTTCAAGACATGGATTAAATGTTAAAAAAGATTTGGAGGATCTTCTGAATGGAGTGGTGGAGTTTGACATGAGAAACAGCAGTGTCCCCTCACCTCTCCTGGTGCATGGGTCTTTAGCATTTCCTATTGGATTCGATAGTTATTCCCACCAGCCATTACTTGCAGCTGCTCACTATGGCTGGGGTCGCGTTGTGGTAGTCCCTCACGAAAGCTATATGAAGCTCCCAGAAATGAGGACTTTTATCTGGAATGCCATTTATTGGCTAGATGCAGGAAAGGGGGGCCTAGTTGGCGTTGGAGATGACCTTCAGAACCTTTTTGCTGCACTAAATCAGAAGACAATCCCATGCAAGCTAACAGACCTTACAGACAACTTGAGCGTGTACTGCTGCACAGCCTACAGCGCTAGAGAGGCGGAGAAGATCCATGAGTTTGTCGCAGAAGGTGGTGGCCTGCTGATTGGGGGACAGGCCTGGGTCTGGGCTAGCAGGAACTCTGATCAAGTGACTATGTTTGGGTATCCTGGCAACAAAATCCTGCACAAGTTTGGGCTTGGGATCCTGGGGAAATATGTCACGGCATCAAAATACACAGCTGTCCAACCTGACAACATTTCCTCATATTACCACTTCCGCCAGGCACTCTTCCGGTTTCAGCAACACCTTCAGAAAAAACAGGCTCTAATTCCACCATATTCTTCGTGGCTGAAGGAACTACTGCAAGATTCAACAGCATTTCTGAAGATCTCAGCTCAGGATAATCCATCGGTCTCCTCCATTCACAAGTTGCTGGCCGAGCTAATCACTGCTACAAGCCTTCCTGATGTCAGCAAAGAAAACCCCATCAAAACCAACTCCGTGGAAGCGGTTTTAATAAGCTTAGCTACAGTGCTGTACAACGCCCTCCCTCAGTTCCAATCACTAGTGCATGATCCAAGTCAAAACCTTCCAGCAATGCCTGTGTCCCCTCCTGTAACTGTTCAGCTTAATGGAAGCAATGAAGGTAGGAGGTATTTTCTGTTTTAATTCTGTGTTGGGTTTTTTTTTTTACATTTTTCTAATTCAACAAATGGCCGCTGCCGATCCGACTGCAATGGTGGCCAACCCGTGGCATGTGTGCCACAAATGGCTCAGGCAGCAGGTGTTTTTGGCCTATAAACCCCAAATGCCAAGTTATACCTGGTGCTGGTAATGCAGGTTGGGGCAGCAGTTGGAAAGGGGTCAGAGATTAGAATGGTACTTAGGGACTGGCCAGCAAGGTTTTGGCCCTGCAGAAGCCATGAGGGTGAGTGTTGCCAAATGTAATGTTGGCACATTCAGGTAGCAATGGGATCTGATGACGCTGGGTAGCGGAGCTGGCTCATTATTAGAGTGGTGTTATCTCATACTTTGAACGGACTTTGTGTTATGCTTGCCAAGAAAATTGACCACCACTGTCATACTGGATGGAGCTGTGTACTTTGCTTGGCTTAATGGATACCTTCCTGAGAAAATTTCCCAAATTTTCCCAAAATCACGTATCCATTTTGCAAGGCCTGCATTCTTTTCTGACTCATGCAGCACTGACAGATTTGCTGCTCAAGTTCTAATCAAAGTGTTGCAACTACGCCAACACACTGGAGGCAAAAGGGCTGCACAGATGTTGCTGAGGGCAGCATTTGAAGGTCCATGATATTACTTTTCACTCTTCCGTAACCTAAAAGCAACTGGTGGAATTTTGGTCAAAGACTCTAAGAAAAAAGAAAAAAAATGTCTTCAGCCACAGTCCAAGCTAGAAAGTCTCAGCCCTAAGGATGAAAATGTCAGAAAAATAAGGACATATGAAATTAGGGAATTAGAATAGAAACTGCTGCTCAGCCTTAACTGTAATTGTCATGTGACTTAGCATCATATGCTTTGAAACTGGTTCATCTGCTGTGACTTCTTACAGGTCCAGAAGCATGGAGAAGTACTGGCTTTTATATCCCACCAGGAGAAACAGCCACTCTGGTATTTCCTGCTTTTGCCATCACAGCCAACCTGCAGGTAACCATTGCCAGCTCCTCATTACAGCCAGAAGAGTCTTTCTCATTTCCTCAAAGTTTGCTTTGCTTTTTCTCAGGCTTGACACACGAACAATTCTTTTTGCCTTTGTGCTATAAAAATCCTCATTTCCTCAGATTACTCTCCTTCCTCTTTCCTTCACAGTTATACCCTTAGTGGGCATGTCTATACATTCATTAATGGACTGCAGTTACTACACATTAAGTTTAGTACCTGTATTACCAGGTAGTAAATCAATCTGCAGTAACTGGAGCTACTGCGCAGTAGTGCTGGCGCATGCCTTTTAAGTGATGCCAATGCGCAGTAGACTAATACGATTGCACATTAGCGTATTAGCACAGCTCTTGCTGTGACATGTTAATGTGTAGTAGAATTAGCCTACTGTGCATTTAGTATCTCATGTATCCCACGGTGTTCAGACTTGCCACATCAATGATTTAAGCCTTGGCTCTAGGTACTTCCAAGTTGATCTGACATTTTGTCTGTGACTGTTTCCTCCTCTTGAAGCTGCTTTTTCTAAGGCAACTCCAGTGCCTTTAGGCATAGAAAAGATTTTAACAGCTGGATGCCACTGCCCGGTAGCCTTTTTATCTTTCCCCTTCCAATTTTGTATTTGAAACATCTTTTTCCATCTTCTGCCGCCTCATCCTAATTCCCCTTATTCTCTTTTTCCTTCTTGAGTTATTTGACTTTGCCATAAGGTCACGAGAACTACCACTTGGGAATAACTTTGGATTTCATATAATCTAAAACCCTACCTCTGACACTGGACGGTAGTCAGTTCTTGAGGGAAATGTGCGAGTCCCACAATGCATCTGGCCACACACATAATGCTATAGTGTGGTAAGATTATTTCTCTTTTTAAAAAGACAGCAACAGAAGGACTGGAGTGTTGTCTGATCCTCGAGTTCAGTGCCAACCTAGCTCTTGTCTTCACCAGAGATTTCCGTGTTCTTAGCCAGCAATGGGTAGACTCTGCAGTTATTGCATTGGTGCAATTTCATCCCAATTTCAAGCCCAAGCTAAGACTGGTTGATACAAACAGTGGCTTTGCCCATCTGCAGCAGTGCGAATATGTTAGTGAGTGGCCATGGCTGGCTAAAACTGGTGTAAGTTGCTAGGGTCCTAGTCACACTGGAAATAGTTTAAATGGGAAAGTCCCCCCTCCCATAGCAGTGCCATGGAAGGAGAAGTCTGGTAACATAATTAGATAGTCTGCTTAGACACTTGGCTCAATTTTGTCCTTGAATCCCTGTCACCCTCCTCTGAGGCAGTCTGAAGGGTTGATGCCCACCTGGGTTTTTATAGAATCTGTAGCCTGTCCTTCTGGAGTTAAAGTGTGTTATCTATGACAGGTGGCGGTATATATTCGGAGCAACTGTTCAAAATGTGTTAGCTCTCCACTGCCATAAGCTGACTCCTCATTCCTCCTCTAGGTGCAAATTGGCTGTCACTCTGATAACCTAAGCAACACCAATGAGCTAAAGCGTCCTCCGGTGGTGATAATGAAATTTAACGTTGAGACAGAAAGAATGAAAGTCTCGACTCTGTGGGGTGGCCTCATATATGTCTTAGTGCCAAGGAAGTGCACACTTGGTCAAATATCTGTCACAATAGAAGGTGCTGTGCAGGCTCCTTTCTTCAAGCTCGGTAAGTGGCTGCTGCCCCTCTCTTGAGACGAAGAAAGTAAGGAATAGTTCCTTGTTCATGGACTGGACTGTGTTTTCCTGACATCTTACACTGACTGCTTATTTGAGATACATCTTAGTACCCATGGTACAGTAATTTATTTTAAGGACTTTCTCATGAACTTACTGAAGAAGGTATTGTGCTCCTGGTTTTGAGTCCTAGCTAGTTAGTCTGACTGCTGTCTCCTTAACAAATTCTAAACCACTTCATTTAAATGTACTCAAAAGGTTTCTGGGTTGAACAATCTTTTGCTCAAACTGTGACAACATCCATAGAGTCATTGTTCATGAGCAGTCACCAAGATAGGTCACTATATGCTTCCTGCAAGGCTAGCAGTTGGTGTGATCAACACCCCCCCACCTCCTCCCTAAAAAACCAAACTGCTATATCCACACGAGCTTCAAATTTTACTGAGCTTTGCTGGTAAGGTTAGGGTGGTGGTGTTTTCTATATTGCAATGCAAAGCAGTTTATTCAGTCAGTTATTTCTTGTCTGTGATGTTGAACTAGGGGAAACCAGCACCTCTGACTGGCAGGAAACCATCCGCCTTTACCCTGCTCCCTGGGCTGAGCTGGCTGTGGACAATGTCATCCTGACAGTGCCTGCTGATAGTGTGCGCCAGATACAAAACCCGGAAACTCTGCTCTCCATTTGGGACCTGAGCATGAAAGCTGTGGCTGAGCTGGCAGCCATACCAACCACGTTCCCAAGGCCGGAGAGGATTGTGGCAGATGTCCAAATATCTGCTGGCAAGGAAAATTATCCTCATAACATGTTACCTTTCTTTGGGCTTACTAGGTTCCAGGGTGTATTAATATTATAATCAGATCCTGCAAATGGTTGTTCTCCTGAACAGTCTCATAGTCTTGGGGAGATGGGTCACATGAATAAGACCTGTTTCTGTGAATAAGATTTTCCTCTATAGGACTTACATCACCTGCAGGTGACTGCGGGACAAAGTACAGCAACTTCTGCAAGAGAGACTGACTGGCTCATGTAGGACGACAAGTAACTTGTACCCTGTGGTAGCTACTGCTGAGGGGGTGAGGATATGGAGAGTAAGGGTGGGAATAATGGAGCCAAGGCTAGTTGCTGTGAATATTGCTGGTGGGATGAGGAATTCAGCTGAGGGACAGGTGGTGCAATAGATAATGTGACCTTGGAGTTACACTAGCAAGAAGGAAATCTATGTGTTTTGTGTCAGCATAGTACTACTTTTTGTAGCTTAGAAAACAATTACAGATATAAGACAATGCATTGTCTAAGCACTCTTTAGAAAGTAGTACAACCCAACAGGTGTCTTGTGGGTGATGGTCTCTCAGTATTTATGTGCTTCCTTCCCTTTAGGTTGGATGCATGCTGGCTACCCAGTCATGGTGCATTTGGAGTCAGTGACAGGCATGATAGATGTGCAGTCCATCAAAACCAAAGGCTTTTGGGGACCCATACATGAGCTAGGCCACAACCAACAGCAGGAGGGATGGCAGTTTCCCCCTCACACAACTGAAGCCACCTGCAATCTCTGGTCTGTTTATGTGCATGAGACTGTGCTGGGGATCCCAAGAGATAAGGCCCATGAGGCACTTAAACCAGAGAAGAGAGATGAGAGGATTCAAAATTATATTAACAATGGAGCACAGCTGAAGGACTGGAATTCATTCACTGCTCTGGAGACCTACCTGCAGGTAACATGCACCTGAATTAACTGCATAACTAGCATGCACAGCGGACTGAGAGTGGGTCATTTGAAGAGATATCTTTCCCTTTTCATTCCATCATCTCTTACTACGCAAATGTTTTCTCTCTTCTTCTGATGAATACCAACCTCCAAGCAATAGCCCCTCTGTCTGAGATATCACTGCATGGCTCAGACTCAGGTGGGGTGGCCCTGCTCAGTGCCTGGAGAGCAGAGCTCAGCAGGGGGTTGCAGGCAGACAGTTTTGCTTGTAGAGCAGTACCGTGAGGCTCTGTTTTGAATAAGATGTCAAACCACAACCCTGACCACTATGGACCACTAATGGACTACTTGGGCTTGTGTGTGGGTGTGTGTGTTAAAAAAGAAAAGATCTCAACTTGACCTCCACATTTTGCTAGTGAAGTGATCCATGCAGCTGCGCCCATGCTTGATCTGTGGGTGCATAATATAGCATTTACAAACAAAACCACCTGATTTACATCTATGTTCAGATGTACAATAATGAACTATTATGCACAAAACCAGGCTGTTTTAAAATCACAGTCTAGATCAGGTGCATCAGACATCTGGCTTGTGGGTTGGATCTGGCCCCCAGAGGTGGGTCATTTGGATTCAGGGCTTTCTGTGGACTAGGCCACCCACATTCATGGGCTCAATTCAGCCTATGGGGCTTACTGCCATGGCTGCTGGAGCCCCTGTGGTGATGGTATGAATCCCTGCTGTTCTGGTGTGACTATACAGCCCAAGGAGTTATCACCACTTGCCTGTCTCTTCCACTTCACCGCTCCCTAAGTGCCTTTGAAACTGGGGTTTTTAGTTGCCTCTGGCAACTAAGATCAGTGGCAAGGAAAAAGGAGGTGTGAATGGCAGTGGCATTAACTCCCTGGGTTCTGGAGCGGTGAGCATTAATGCCACTGCCACCAGCCATGGTCCTGTGATCTGGCCCATGAGAAGCCCAGCAGCTTGGATCTAGACGTACCATGGCTGTTTTTGTAAGAGTATGTCAGCTGTCATTGTTTTTGCCAAATTCCAGTTCTTGTAGCTGCATTCAGCTTATTTCCCCTCCAGTTAAAATGGTAAACCGTATTCTGTATCTTTTCCTGCCCTAAAGCACAGCTGCGGTGTTCAACTGCACTTTCGTGATGGCAAAACAGATTTCTCTATGCGTCCACATATGTGTGGTATATGAAGATGACTGGATGTATGTGCACGTATGGATGGCAAGCGATCTTTCAGCACATTGGCCGAAAAGAGCTCAATAAATATAATAGTCTTTATTTTTATTTTCATATGATTGTTAGAAGTAAATAGGATACATATGGAGGTTATTTAGCACAGGGTTTGCTAAGTAGTTTGGCAGTGTTAAGAGATTATTCTAATTTTTATGACTGTCCCTAAAATTTGTTAGCTGTGTCTGCAAAAAGAAAAGAGGTCCTGAGTGAAGGTGTGTCGCACAGTTGTACAGTTTAAGCACGTTCTAAAATTCCAAGGAAGGGGATTGCATTTTGAATGATGTTTTTATTTTCCTGATCCTCAGCTGCAAGAGGCCTTCGGATGGGAGGCCTTCATCGAAATCTTTTTTAAGTATCAAGAAATGCCTCATATCCCAAGAGCTAAGGCCTTGAAGATGAATCTGTGGGCAGAAATGTTCTCTCAGCAGGTGAAGAAGAATTTGGCTCCTTTCTTTAAGGCATGGGGCTGGCCTATCGAGGAAGATCTTTCCCAGCAACTGGCCGATTCTTTCCCAACGTGGTCAGAGAATCCAATGGAACGATACATCTCTCAGTAGAGACGGGTTAGGATGGACAGGGCAAAACTATGGAACTGATGAAAACTGTCATTCCACTTTATGATTGATCCAATGTTCTGCAGCTGCTTTAGCTGTCAATTGAAATAACAGCAGGCTAAATCAATGTGAATGATATATAGACCTTCTGTTCAGCCTTTTTTTCTTGCTTACGCTTTGCACATTAGACCTGGATCAGTTCCTTTCTTACTGGGACTCTCTTTAGCCACAGGGGGCAAGAAATTTCTGTCTTTGTGATTTAAAAAACAACATAATGTGATAGCTTCTCTTCTTTTGCTGTCTTGATTCTAAAGAACTCTCAGCTTGGTAGTTATTTGGGTGATTGCAGATATATAAAACTTAATGGAAATTAGCAGAAATATAGGAAATAACAATTGCAAGAAAAATATAGTGTAGGAAATAAAAATAGGAATCAATATACAGTAGTATTAGGGGCTGTATTAGGGGAAAATATGGCTATAGTAGTGCAACGAATTAAGACTCATAATTCAAAGATGAAACTCAGATCTTTCTTGGTAGGGAGGATAAACAAAACATTTTTGCTTTACTTCAGATTCTGAGACAGGGTTCTCTTTTGTTCTGCTTTTAGTAATGACAGCTTGTGCAATGGAAATCTGTGACTAGCATCTGTCAGGGGCTTGGCAGTATCCTGGCAGTCAAATTACACTTTGAAACAATGGGCCAGATTTGTACAGCTCTGTTGGGTTCAACAGAGCTATAACAGGTGACTCCATGTTTGCTTCACATGTGCATGTGGTTGAATGTGTGTGAATTTCCAAATCTGAGTTAGACATTGCAATCTCTGAGTTTCACAGGCTGGGTTACTCACTGTGTAGCTGTAGAGAAGCCACTTGTATCCACATTTACAGAAAAGGGCAGTGATTTCTGGGTGCCTAGCTTCAGGCTAACATCTCAAATTTGTTCCAGTGATCCACATCAAGGGCCAATTTTCAAACTGCTGTACCTCAATTTCCTGCGTGGTGAAACAGGGACAAGAGCAATGTTCCATCTTTGTCTAGTGTTTTGAGATCCTTGGAGCAAAAGTACACGTTTTCCTGGTGCACAGAATTGCTGACATTGTTATTCCAAACTGAGAATGCTGGTCTGCATGGTAGGAAAAAGCAGAGTTGGAAAATGATCAGCTTTCCTCTCTCTGAAGCCATTTGCCATTGGTCCCCCCACCCCGTCCCAATGAAATGTGACTGCGGGGATTCTTCAGAAATTGATTCTTCTTCCCCATCACAGTCTTTCATAACACTATGCACACCCCCAGCCTACAGATCAATGTGTGCAGCCATATCAGGAATGAATGCAAAACCTGTGATGAATTTACATTTACAGTTGATGGTGTATTTCATTCAGCATCACTTTAAATCATTTTGTGGTTCTCCTAATCTTTGGGAAAAATTATTTTCTATGTCTGGAACCACGTGTTCGAACAGTGCTGTTTTCCTAGAGCCTTAGGGGGCAAACTAGCCTTTCCTCAGCTTTTATTTCCTTTTGAAGACTATAGGACTTTTGACCAACAAGAGACTGAGGAAACAAGGTACAGCCTCATGAGTTAGAGTTGGTGCAACGCCCTCTGTTTAGACCATTTAGTCTAGTCCATCTTTCTGTCAATTCAGGATTAATCCCAAAAGCCTGTCCTTGAGTGTTTTCCCCAAACTGGTTTTAAAAGTCTCAAAAAAGAGAATTTCCTCTACTGCTTTGAGAAGGTAATAGCTTTTTCAGAAGAACATGCATCTGAAGTTGGTACCTGCAGCTATGCGTTCTGTCTTCATAGTATATTGTGGTGATGCTAATAAAGAAATCCGTGATTTATGCCAATGAATATCTGTCTGTAAATTGTGTGATAATGTCCTGTTTGGCAGAGTTTCCTTCATTGTCAGAAAAAAATGTCCATTATGGTGTAACAAAGGAGCACGGGGGTATGATGCAGTGCAAAGGGGACCAGATATCTTATGGTGCATCGCCTGATCAGAAGGTTTCTTTTCAGTTAAATGCTTTCTCTCTTGTACGCACACCACCCCTACTCCACAGAAATCTGAACTTTCTTACCAAGAACTCCTCTGATACACAGGGCAACCAGTCACTACTCTTTTATATCAAGTGTCCTTTAAGCAAATTTTGAGCTGAGGACCAGATTGTGCCTTTATGCAAAGCCCTGACAATGGGATGAATGTATAAGTAGCACCACTGTAGGAGGAGCAGCTCTGAAGCCCACTTCCCTCCCTGCTTCCCTTTGCTCTGGAGGAACCATAGTTTGGGTTTGGCCCCCATCAGCAGCCACTTTGAACACTCCTTGCATCAATGTTGAATTCAGGTCTCCCATATTTTGCATGACTGCTCTTACCTTCAGGCTATTATGTAAGAAGGGGCACACTGCCTACAAACAAACACTGATGCTTTCAAAGTCTGAGCCCTACTTAGTTAGTTTAAATAAAGGGTTTAGGCATCTACCTGCATGAATGGGGTCTGGGCTGTGAATGTGAGGGTCAGAGTTTTTAACACACCAGGTTACCAACACACCTTACTATATCAACTAACCAAGGCATACGTTTCCACCTTACCACGCTCATTTAACAAGGACACTGCTGTTCCAACAGGATTCTGTTTCGTAATTCATTTTTCTCATGAAAAGGCAAAATGTGAAGTTACCACAATCACTACTATAAACTATTATTTGTGCTTTCCAAAAACATGATAATCAGTCTTTGGCTTAGCTTAATACTGGGTGAACTTTGACATACAGTGGGGCTTGAGACAATTACAACACAATAATATTTCTTTTAGAAATGGCATGTGCCTGTGCACCCCCCTTTTCAAAATCCTATATTCACCCATGGTCACAGACTTTCTCTTTTCAGATCTCCTCTTGTCAGCTTCTCTCTTCTTTTCTTGCTTTGCTTTACTATTGCATCCTGTTCCTTGATGTTTTATTGCCACCTTCCCATCTCACTTTCTTATCTCTTGACTTATTCTCTCTCCGCATGCTTCATCCTATTTTGATCCAGTCTCTTTCAGGTTGATCTTTCTCATTTCTTTTCCTACCTTCTTCTATCTTACTATTTCAACCCTAGTCCCTCTGAAATGCTGGGAAGATGGAAAAAAAGGCAAGGATTGCAACGGGAAGAAAATAGCCTCCCCCACCTTCCCAAGGAAAGAGAAGAACAAGAAGAGAGAGAGAGAGAGAGATGCGGGGACAGTGGGTAGAGAAGAAAGGACATAAAATTAAATAAACACATATTATACCCCAGAGCAAAATCCCTACTTACTGATGCTGGCTACCTTCCACATGATCACCGCTCCATTAGGCAGAGGTTTTCTTGAGCTAGAAATGAACAGTGAAGACACTAAATTCTGACTGACCGGGAGATGACAGAGGGTGATCCAGGGGAGCAGCTCACAAATGTGGGCCCTCCTGACAAGCCCAGAAGTTGGGGAATGCCCAGAGGACAATGACTTATACAAGGGGGAGATGCAGTCAGAGAAGGGGCAAGAGCCATAGCAGAGGTTCTGGGGATCAGGCTCAGGACTTCCAGGTGATAAAACTGATGTGCTGCTGACCGTGATGAAAAAGCTCTGCCAGGTGGTGCTCTGACACTGCTGTCTTGGGAGCTCCTGGTACCATGCAGCTCTGCTTCATTACAACACAAAAAGGCAGCTAGTGGGAGACAGCCAAACCCTGGCATCTCAGGAAAAGCTCTGCTCTCTGCTCTGTGAGGTTGCCATCATCATGTCGAGGCACACATGGGTGGAGCAAGCCTGGCAGGGCCAGGGGAGTGAGGGTTCATGCCCTGTGATGCTGTGGTTTCCCAAAGATGGGGGATGGAGAAGTAAGGGACATCAGATGGGGACTCAGATTGCTTAAACCAACCCCGCCCAACCTGAGGAAAGAGAAGAGCAAAAAGCAAAAGAAGGAAAAGCAAAGAAAATGGCATAATATGAAGAAACAAAACCCTCTGCCTGCCGATACCAGCCACATCCCACACAAACACCACCATCCTTTTGCCAGCACATGCAAAAGTGTTTCTGTCTGAGAATCAAATGGGCTGCATCAGGCAACACAAAGTCCTAGCCCGCGGACCATTAGGGGAGAAGCCATAGTCTCCCTAGCTGCTCTTCAACAAGCATGCCCACCTTCCTGCCCTCTCTTCATCTCCACCAAAAGATCCTGAGTTCTTGATTCTGTGAGCCTAAAAAAATGTTATGCTTCTTTAGTCCAAACACTGAGTTTGTCCTTTGTTCTTTGAGGGCATTTTGTGGGACACTCACTAAGAAAAATGAGAAAGAAGCCAGAGTGTGCCTTTCTTTTACTGCAAACTTGTCCAAACAAAATGTATGGCTCCTCATCTGCCCCGAGAAACATGCCTGGTTACTAAAACTAAGAAGTATGCCTCATCATACCATTCTTTCTTAGTGTGTGCCTGCTTCATGCTTTATACAAATTTGATGTTTTTGATGGCCTGCCATATTGATGGTGGTTGAGACCTGACTGGTGTCTTCAGCCTTTTGGGGAGGCCTCTGTAAACACTGCCTGGATCTTTGACATCTTGTTAGTGTGTATTTGTTGGGGGTGGGAGGACAGGGTGGGTGGTAGGAGGGGAGACAGGGAGAGAAGGTGCAAGAAGGTAACGGATGCCATGCAAGAGATGCTGGGACTATGGCCTGGCAGTTTGACTGCAAAGATCTCAGTGGAGCAAACTTGACAAACTGATCCATGAATACTCACAGAAGTTTTCTTTTCTCAGCCAGAGTAAAAAATGAAATGGAAGGAGACTTTTAGGGAAGGCTGATGTCTATCCTTACTCTTTAGAAGAGATCATGATAGTCCATGAATTCCAGAGGATGTGCAGAAGTCCTGGATTGGAGGTGCTTTCCCTGGATCATATTTGGCCTCTTCTTGCCTCCTCCACTTGGTTGGCCTGATTCTGGATATCTATTTTTTCCTACACCTCCCTTTCTTTGACATTGCGCAGGAAAAAAAAAATGAAACTTTATTCTGCCTTAGGGAAGGGAAGAAAGATCTTGAGTCTGCTGATGCTTCTTGTGGAGTAGAACCTGGGAAGCGAAAGTGTTGCGAGCGAGCACTGCCCTTTCATACCTCCACAGAGAGATGTGTGCGATTCCTAGGAGAGGGATGCTTTGCACGGCATTGTGACTTATGGTGTCATCATCCCTTCCCAGAGCAGGTAGGTGCTGCTCCTGATGTCCATATGGTTCAGTTATCACTTTTCCTGTGTTATTGGCATGTTCCACTTACCAGAACCTTCAGTTATCTATTTCCTTCTGTCCTCAGGAGGGAAGAAGAGGGTTGGGGTAGGGACAGCAGACCCATTTCCCCTTTCTTGGCCAGTGACATTAAATGGGTATGAGCTGAGCACTGAGTCTGTGGGGCCTGCTGTTTAGAGATTACAGTGCAAAGACTTCTTTCTTCAGCAGAAAAGTGCTCCTGCTTGCATTGCATTATTCAAGCAGGCGTGCCAGTTCTGTTGCAGCCCTTCCCAGTTCAGCTCTGTGCCTACTGAAAACGGAGGCATGTGAGACAGTTTACCCTTCAGCAGAGGCAGCTTGGATATAGATGCCTGCAAAGAAGTGAAGAGCTGCAGCTAAAGCGGCATGCCTGCCTACATAATGCAATGCAGGCAGGTATCCTGTTCTGCTGCAGCAACTTCTCAGTTTGCTTTTGACATGCCTCCTGAAAACAAATGCACTGTGCAGTTTCATCCTGTGGTGGACGACTGGCCATGCCACCATTGCAGCACCCCTGGCAGGTTCTCACAACACCCCAGCTGAGAACCAATGGCTTGTACCCACAATATAAACTGGCTATTACCAGCTCCTTGCCAACTATACTTACATGGCAGTCAAGGTTCCTTGGGTGAATCTGATATCTTTTATTAGACCAACCCAAATGGCTGAAGAATAGTTATTTAGCAAGGAAGTTTCAGCAGCTGGTGTGTGCTCTTCCTGGATGGAATGACAAGTAAAGAAGCCGGGGGCTGGGCTGGGCTGCATCCAAGACAGGCAGTCAGTGAAAATGTAGCTTGAGGAGTCAGTGGGTGAGAGACAGGCAGCGGGGAGGAGGGGGAGAGAGAGAAGGGGGATAAAAGTGGAGAGATACCTGGGGAGTCAGATGTCAGGCAGGTTATGTGTCATAAATCCAACGTCTATATTTAGTCCATGATTTTTAGTATCCAGGAGGTTGATGAAGTGGAGTTCATAGGTTCGTCTCTGGGAAGTGTTTTGTAAGTTTTCTTTGAGGATCAGGACTGAGAGATTGGAGAGAGAGTGGTTTTCTTGTGAGAAATGTGCCCCCACTGGTAACTGGGCATTTCTGTCTTTGATAGATTTCCGGTGTGCGTTCATTGTGGTGCGCAGTTGTTGTCTGGTCTCTCCTACGTATTTTCCATCAGGGCATTTGATGCATTGGATGAGGTATATCACATTTCTGGAGATGCAGCTGTAAGGTGTAGGGATGCTGCTGGCTCTGTTGTGGGGTGTAGTAATAGTGGGGGTGGTGGAGATGTGTGGGCAGGTTTTGCATTTCTTGTCCTGGCACGGTCTGGATCC
>JAGPOW010001296.1:9098030-9166572 GCA_030014935.1 Caiman crocodilus | reverse complement strand
GAGATTGCAGGTTTTCAGTCCAAATGATGAAAATGTCATCAATGTGTCTTAAGTATAGCAAGGGTTTGATGGTGCAGTTCTTGAGGAAGTCTTCTTCCAAGTGGCTCATAAAAAGGTTGGCATACTGTGGGGCCATTTTAGTGCCCATAGCTGTTCCCATCATCTGGAGGAAGTATTGGTTATTAAAAGTGAAATTGTTGTGTGTCAGGTTGAAGTGTATGAGGTCAGTGATATCTTTGGGCCTGTATTCTGAGTTGTAATCTTGTTCCTGTAGGGATGTTGGTATATAGGCTGGTAACGTCCATGGTGGCTAGGAGTGTGTTGCTGGGAAGGTGGTCTATGTTTTTAAGTTTCCGTAGAAAGCCTGTGGTGTCTTGTACAAAACTTGCTCTGTGGGTGACGAGCGGTTTTAGGATGGATTCAATGAAACCTGATATTTCCTCAGTTAGGGTCCCATGGTTGGATATGATAGGTCTGCCAAGGTTCCCTTGTTTGTGGATTTTAGGGAGCATGTAAATAGTCCCCGGGGTTAGGTAATGGAGGGATCAAGATCTGTAGTTTTTCTTGTAGTCTTGATGGAAATGATTTGATGGTATTGTTGAGTTTTTTGGTGAAAGGGGAAGTAGGATTTTCTTGCAGTTCTTTGTAGTAGGTGGTGTCAGAGAGCTGTCTGTTGGCTTCCTTTATGTAGTCTTCACAGTTTAGGATGACTACGGCTCCTCCTTTATCTGCTGGTTTTATTAGTATTTGGTGGTTGGATCGTAGAGATTCTATGGCCTTTTTCTCTGGCAGAGAGAGGTTGTGGTGGTGGCGTGTGTTGCTGATTATTTCATTGTTCATTCTTTCCCTGAAGTAGACAATGTAGCGGCCAAGGTTAGGGTTTCGTCCATTGTGAGGTGTCCAATTTGATGTTGTTTTGGGCTTTTCGGCGTTGATCTTTTCCTAAATGTTGTCAGAGGATGAGTTGTTGTTGGGAGTGGGTTCGGTTTGGTTGTGGACATATTTCTTGAGGTGGAGGCGTTGGAAGAATTCTTCTAGTTCTCCACATTGAAGTATTTTATCTCTGAAGTTCTTCTGCAAAGCTGTGCAGCATATTTGGAGTTGTGTGTAGTAGTCAGAGGATTGTAGCTGTTTAGTCCTCGGGCAATGAAGTTGTGTTTCTTGCAAAGGCTTAGAAAATATATGTCACTGTTAAGTTTGGCTTCTTTCTTTTTCATGTTGTACAATTTCCATTTCAGGCAGCTGAATTCGATATCTTCCATGTTGCAGGGGTGCAGGTTGTAGCCGTGTTGGTCTACATGGCAGTGTAATTACATGGCAGTGTAATTGCAGGCAGAAGGCAGGGTAGAGTTGTACATTATAGACTTACCTATATCAGAGATGTATAGCATAATCTTTCATAAGCAGCAAATTTAATTCATCAGATGCTGTGCAGGAACTGAGAGAAGTAGAGATTATAAATAGCTTTGTATGTGTGTTTAATCACAGCAATGGTTAGAATACAAAAGGTAGGGAAGGGGGAGGAAAAAGGGGAATTTCTGAGAGAGGCAAGGTGGGTAGGAGAGGAAAACAAAGCAGTTAACTCATTGTAGGACATAGGGGTTATAACACCTAATCTAAGTAATGGGATAAGAATCAATAGTCTTGTTTTAGACCATACTTAACAGTATCCAGTCTGTGGAGATTTTTTTGTGCACAGGGAGGTTAAACTGTTCTGCCACAGGCTTTCGTGACTTTTTGGAACTGGTGTCAGACCGGTGTTCATTCATTCTTACTCGTAGCCCTCATCCCTGTCTTATATAGACAGCAGAGGTGCACTTTAAACAAGTAATGGTATACAGGCAGTCCACGGACTTACAACAGTTGGTTCCTAAAAATCACCTCTTAAGTCGAAAGGTTGTAACCGAGAACCAATATTCTCATAAGAAACAATGTTATAAATGGGGGATTGGTTCCTGAACCAAGGCCCGACACCCTATTTTCACCAAAAATACCCCAGAATTTTGTACTTGATCAGTTATAGCTGAGTAATATACCTACGTTAATATATTTATATTGTAAATAGCAACCATATTGATTTGGAAGGACTTCTTTGAGGTGCTTTGCTGGACTTTTTGAAGGGCTCTTAGATGGAGTCTTCTCAGGAGTCTTGGCTGAAGGCTTTCTGGAGTCTTGTCTGCGTTCTTAAAGGAAGTGTCCAAGGAAGGTTGGACAGATGTTCTCCAGGGAGATGAGCGATGCAGTGAAACTTCGCTGGCATGTCATTGCATCGGATCAAGCATTGTAAGTCGAAACTGGTGTTGTAAAGTTGAAACAGGGTGTTGATTCATAAACATTGTAAGCATGAAATGTTGTAACTTGAAATGTTGTAAGTTGAGGACTACCTGTATATGATGCTGGTATAAGTGCCAGCATGGATGGATCTTGGATGTGATAGCACCCATTGTAGTGGCTACCAAAGGAGATATGGTAATTTGTCCATTTTGGACGCTGGTGTAATTTACATTGGTGGGACAAAACCATTGTCAGTTACCCCAGGATTAATGTCATGTAGTCAGACCTTTGGACAGGTGAGTAATGCACACGCTAGACCTGCATTCTGGGCATGGCAGTGATACCCCAAGTGAAGTACGCAACATCTCCCTGGGCCCCAGAGCCACCCTGAAGAGAAACCCTCGTCTGCAGCTAGGAGGAACAGAACTGATCAGCTCCTACTGACTGCTGTCAATGTAATTATTCTAATATAATAGATTTTTTTAATTGCCCAAACTGCTAAAAATAATTATTTTTAATTATTTCCCACTGCCACTGAATGTGCCCTGTGCATGGACCCAGTAGCACATCCGCACCTTTCTGTGGATACTGCTGTCCAGACGTCCCCAGAGCCCAGACAGAGGAAACACCCCAGCACTGAGCCTAGAAGCAGGGAGGTTTGGCTGTGGGCACTGGGGCAAGCGCTGGCACAGACCTCTGCCTGCATCCTGCCCTGCACACTGCAGAAGTGGGGAGTTTCACACGGGGCAAGGAGAGCTCCTCCTGCAGCACCACCACCTGGGACCCATGGCTGATTTGCCAGAGCTGGTGGTGCTGTCTCTCTCTGCCCGTTTCCCAGGGACATGACACAAAGCTGCTGTCTGGCCTCCTCCATCTCCTACTCTATCGCTGCCACTGGAGCCCCCCAGGTCCTTGCTCCCCACAGCCCTTGGCCCCAGTGACCTTTGCCCCTCCTCCGACAGGGTCTCCACTCCTTTCATAGCCCAAGGCATGAGAGGGGACTATATGGCCCCCTGCACCAGAGGGGCCACTAATGTGTATATGTGCACAGTTTCACTCTCCCTGAAAAAAAATGGGACCTGGCAGCCACTTTGATGTTCAGTAGCTTAATTTTCCCCATTGCATCCCCTTCCTCTCTACCAGACTGTAGCAGCTATCTGGTTCATTTTACCTCCATTTGCAGTAATGGGAGATGACAGGGAAAACTCAAGGCTCTTTTCTGCCTGCCATAACCCTGAGCTCTTTGCTCAATTCTCCAGGACTGCTGAGTTTGTCTCAGACAGAAGCTCTGTCCTTGCTTAAGGCCCTGCTGACTAACTGGCTTTCCTGGGGACTCCAACAACAATCCTGGAGAGCAGGGAAGGCCCACATGTGGCTTGTCCCATCTCCTCCCATTCCCCATCAGATTCCTCTCAGACCCTCCTAGCTTCTCCCATGTCCTCCTCCTTCATTCCTCCTGCTGGAAAACAGGGAGAGAAAGGGAGGATGAAGCAGGGCTGCCCTGAAAGGGAGGACCCTTTGCATCCATCCCCTCCTGCAGGGAAGAGGAGCAGGGCACGGCCAAGTTCCCACAGCTGCTGACTAGCTCCTGCTCCCAGACCTTTCATCCTCATCACCAGCCTCAGGCAACCACACTTGCTGTCCCCAAATGGAGATCTCTTCCACTCTCCAGCCACTTAACTTCACCAGTGGTCTTGTCAGGCTCAGACCATTGCCTCCTTTCCGTCATGGCCCCCACTTGGAACCCAAAGTAGAATCGCCGCTGTCCCAGGCTAATCCTTAGGCTTTCAAACCTGCTTTCTGCTCCCGCTCTCTATTTGTAGGCTCTCATGCAGGCTCTCAAGAAGCTACCTGCTTCAGAGCTGCAGCAGCCCCACTGATTCCTGCCATTTCTTCTTACCCAGAGCTTTTCCCTCTTCTCATGTTCTGGATGCTTCCCTTCTTCCCTATACTACCAGTCCTTTCTTCCCGCAAGACCCTTCCCCCTCTTGCTCTTACTCTTCCTTCTTCTCTAAGTCATAGCAGTTGTCCTAAAGAAACCCACTGCTGCCCTCTCCTCCTTCTTCCTCCTCGGCCTTCTCCTGTTTCCTCCTGTAACGGGGAACCCCTGCTCCTGTTACTGGTGAGATCGGAGAACGTAGGCAATAAAAGGGGCCACTGCAGATGGGCTGAGCCTGGCACTGATGAAGGCAGTGATTTAATATAATTACCGTCTTCGCCTCCAAGTGCTTAGAAATGAATTCCTTGAGGATCTACTCAATTACTTTTCCAGGGACTGTGGTGAGGCTGACTGGTCTGTAGTTTCCTGGATCCTCCTTCTTCACTTTCTTAAATATGGGCACTATTTTTACCCTTTTCCAGTCATCTAGGACTTTTCCTGATCGCCATGAGTTTTCAAAGATGATGGCCAATGGCTCTGTAAACACACCAGTCAACTCCCTCACCACCCTCGGGTGCATCCCTTCTGCACCCTTGGGTGCATCCCCCATGGACTTGTACACATCTAGTCCCTAACCTATTCTTTTACCACTGAAGGCTGCTCGCCTCCTTCCCAAACTTTGCTGCCGGGTGCAGTACTCTGGGAACTGATCTTGCCTGTCAAGACTGAGGCAAAAAAGGCACTGAGCGCTTCAGCCTCTTCTGCATCTTCTGTCACAAGGTTGCCTCTTACCTTCAGTAAGTAACCTCCACACTTTCCCTGATCCTCCTCTTGCACCAACATACTTGTAGGAACCCATCTTGTTACCCTTCATATCCCCTCCCTCCAACTGCACTTTGGCCTTCCTGACTTCATCCCTGTATGACAGAGCAATACTCTTATATTCTTCCCTAGTTATTTGTCCAAGTTTCCACTTCTTACAAGCTTCCTTTTTTGTGATTTAGTTTACTGAAGAGTTCCCTGCTAAGCCAAACTGGTCTTCTGCCATACTTGCTAGTCTTTCTGTGCATTGGGATGATTTCTTCCTGCACTCTCAGTAAGGTTTCTTTAAAGTACAGCCAGCTCTCCTGCACTCCTCTCTCAGTCTCGCTTCCCAGGGGATCCTGCCCATGAGTTCACTAAGCGAGTTGAAGTCTGCTTTCCTGAAGTCCAGGGTCCTTACTCTGCGGCTCTCCAGCCTACCTCTCCTTAGGATCCTGAACCCAGTCATCTCATGGACACTGCTGCCCAAGTTGCCATCCACTACACATTCCCCACCAATTTATCCCTATTTGTGAGCAGCAGGTCAAGAAGAGCACGGCCCCTACTTGGCCGCTGCACCACTTGCAACAAGCAGTTGTCCCCAACACTCTCCAAAAACTTCCTGGATTGCCTGTGCACCGCTGTTCTGCCCTCCTGGCAGATGTCAGAGTGATTGAAGTCCCCCATGAGAGCCAGGGTCTGATTGGAAAACTTGCACTAGCTGTTTGAAGAAAGCCTAAGTCACCACTTCCTCCTGGTCTGGTGGCCTATATCCAGTAACATCAGTCACGTTAGGCAAGAGTCAGAGACATAGGGAGATAGAGACAAGGTAGTAGCTGAGCAGCATGTACCCTATGCGTCTCATATTTCTTAGCCCTTTTTCCGCCAGCAATTGCCTCACTGACAACTGTAGCCATATTCCTCCTCAAAAATGAAGCAGAAGCAGTAACATCTGACCTGTGAATGTGATAAAGGCTTTGTTGTTTGGAGACTTGAGAGTTTGCCTTGCCCATGCTTACAGCTGTATTTAAGCCTGAAGGTGTGTGCCGTATCTCTGACCACCTGGGGAACCAGGGATCACTCAGATCTTATAAACCAGGCTGAGGAGGTAGTTCTGACTCCACTTAAAGCTGAACTTAATTATGGGGAGGCGAGACAGCTAAGCTAGTTAGGCATATTTGTCTATCTTACAAGACCACACAGTCACACGGAGTGAAGCATCAGCTTGCTGAACCTCTGTGAGTGTGGTTATAGAGCCCTATTCTTGAGTGACAGTCCCTTCTGCATTTATCACATTTGATGTTCATATCAAACAGTCCTGAATGTGCTGTGGCATTCTTCCTGAGGTTTCTTCTTTCCTATGCACGTTTTTTTCCTTTTTCCTCAAAAGCCTTCATTCTATGTTTACTAGACTGTTTTCAAGCACTTCAGCAATCTTCTCCCAGACTTTTGGCTTGTTGTTCATTGCCTTCACATTTCTCTTGCAAGCATCTTTGAACCAGAGATAAGGGTGCATGCATAGTCTTCTTCCTCTAAAGAGCTCTGCATACAAGAGATCCTTCAGTGTACAGCAATCATCCATTCCATGCATGCGACCCACCCATCAAAGTTGACACTAAAAAGAGAATGGATACTCAGAAAGTTGGCACTAATCCTCAGTATGGGCAACTTTGTCTATTCCTAGAATGCAGTGAAGGCAAAATAAGTGGAAGCTGATGAGGCACTTTTCTCGAGTAGGGTATGTGGTCCAGGATTTGCTGCCATACATAAGGCAGTGAATCCTGCATGATATAATTTGATCTTGGTCTGTCGCAGAGCACTGAGGTACCCCACTCCTAAAGAGGGGAAACTGCTAGGGAGGGAGCCCTAGCACTGACTAAGGAGCCCAGCTGTGGGATGCTAGGGCAAGGGGAGTCAGCAAGCGACCCACACCTGCCAGCAGTCAGCTGACTGTCAGGGGCAGGGCCTGGCCCTTATGAACCCGAGGAGCTGAGGCCATAGTAGAGGGAGTTGTTTGAGTAAAGTTGTGAGGTGATGCCTGATACAGGAGCAGTATCTGATGTTGCTGAGAGCTAAGGGGTACTGATAGGATTGAATGTAGTTATTGTGAAGAGAAGCCTGACCCAGGAGCAGTATCTAACTTTGCTGAGAGATAAAGGTCTCTGGTAGGAGTGAATGTTGTTATGGCTGGATGGCTTCAGTTTGAGTTATAGGTGAAGGGCTAGTATTTTGTGTTGCTGTTTGTTTATCACTGGTGGCTTGGATGAGGCTGTTAGGGGTTGGAGGAGGCCACATAGGGGACCCACAGTAGTGTGGGGGCCCCAGCAAGGGTGCAGCACTCTCATAGGGGACTCATGGTGGAGTGTGGGAGTCCCAGTGCTAGCAAGGGTGCAGCATTTGGGGTGCATGGACCCCAGCCCCAGAGAAAGGGCATTACTGAGAAGCCCCAGTGTGGGTATGGTGAGCCCCAGAGAGGGGGCAGCACTGCAGAAGAGCCCCAGAGAGGGGGTGGCTTTACTGAGAAGGCTCTACAAGAGGGTGGCAATACTGAGGAGGGGTAGCATTGTGGAGAAGACCCCAGAGTAAGGGTGTGAGGAGAGGCAGGGCCATGGAAGGCCTGAGCTGCAGTGAGAGAATAGACCTAGACAGAGCAATGTGCATCCCATCTGTGAGGCTTGGGGTGTGGTATTGGGGTGGTAGGAGCCATACAGTGCCCCTAAGGCTAGGGTGGTCCAGAAGCACCCATTTGTAGAGCGTGACCCATGAGGGGTCTGGGAGTCCACAGGGCAGAGACTACAATGAGAAGTGACCAAGGGGACATAAAAATGCAGCTTCCCTGACATTTCAACATCAAAGACATGGTGGGCAAGAAACTGAAGGTGCCCTTGGGCCAACTTGGCACAGGAAGGGGCCTTAAGGAGATCCCAGCCCTCCTGCAGGACCCTGCCATGACATGGTCTTAATAGTCAGCTTGTTGTTCCACACTCACTTGCTCAGCATGCTCATGATACCTGATACTTTGCCAGTTTGGTTATTTGGTTGTGACTGGTAGCTGGTAACAATGGAACCAAGGTATACACATTTATTTACAACCTCCAATACAGTTTCACCTGTTGTGATTGCTTGCAGTGAATCAATGTTTTGGGCTATAATGTTGATGGTCTTCTTACTGACTGTAAGACCCAACTCTTGAGAGACATGAACAGAGTGACTGAGGCTTTGAAGGTTGCTCTGTGTCGACTATCAATGCACTGTTGTTAAGAAACAGCAGCTCATGAATCAAAACTTTCCGCAGTTAATCTTTGCTTTCAAGTGTGTGAGGTTTGAATAATTTTCTATCTGAGAGCATATGTAGATAAATTTCTTCAGTGGTGGTCCCAAAAGCATATGTCAGAACAAGGGAAAATAAAATCCCAAACAGAGTTGGGATGAGGACACAGCCCTATTAGACTCCACTTTGAATCTCAAAAGCCTCGGATGTTGGTCCATCATAAGTGACTGTTTCCTGTATTCCATGGAAGGAGCAGATTGGCTGTCCATCAGAAGTCCCCAGCACAATCTTGTCCAGTAATTCAAAGAGGCCTTTTCTGCTGAGAAGGTCAAAAGTCTTAGTCGGGTCAATGCAGGTGATGCAGAGGGGCCTCCTTTGTTCCCTACTTCTTTTTTTTCTGGGATTTGTTAGTGAGATGTTCATGTCTATGGTTGACCTACTATCTCTGAAGCCACGCTAATACTCAGGGTGAAAATGGTCAGCAAATCTGAAGTCTTCCAAGCACAGACTGAGCAATGATCTTTCCAACAAGGCTGAGTAGTGACATGCCATGATAATTGTTACAATTGCTGTGGTCACATTTATTCTTGTTCAAAGTGACTATATTGGTATCTTGATTTTTCTTGTACCACTGTCCCTACTGCCTAGCAGTGAGTAAGAAGCACATATAGGTGGAGAAGAAGCACAGGTTTCCCACACTTGATTCCTTCTGCAGGAATGCCATCTCTTCCAGGGGCCTTGCCAAGGGCAGTGCAGCAAGACATACTTTATAAGGAGATGGTCACCCACAGGGTACATCCCCCCCCAAGCTTCTACCTAAAGTTATTTTCTATTTCTGCAACAACCAGTCTGTGCATCTGCCAGGGTTTTTTCATGGGAGTTCTTAAAAGACTCTAGACATGTTGTGCTATCTCTATTAAGATTCTTTTTCAGGCTCTTTGTAGCTATTGTATAAATAGTATGGCAGTCTCTTTCTACCTGGCAGTTAGCTTAGTGGGTTTCAGACTGTATTAGATGCCTGAGAAGACTGTATCGGACATCCAGGAAGGCTCTGTTCCATGAACAAGCGACGCATTTCCACTGCTTGGTTGGGTAATATACCAGCATCTGAAATGTACAGGGATGCTCCTTGGCATTCATACATTTACCTCTTGTTACTGCTTCAGGCTCTGAAATGTAATGACAACTTTGCTATGGCTATCCTGAAGTCACTCTTTAATTAGGACTCCTCTTCCCACTTCCAGGTTCAAAATAACAATCGCTAAAAGAAAGAGTAAGTAACCACTATTGTAACTGTGGTACTTCCAGTTCTATTGACTCTCTCCTCTCCCTGTCATTCAGCATCTTCTCTATCTGGGGTTCTTTGTTACTGAGAGGACTGACGGGAGGGCAAAGTTCCCCACCCCTTATATCAGGGGCTTCCAACCCTTGGGCTGCAGCCCAGTACAAGGCTGCAAAGAGTTGGCTGCCACGGGCCAGAAGTGATCGCAGACCAGCAAACTGCGGACTGGAAGTGACTGGCATACTGAGGATAGGCTCTTTTTCTTTTTCTTTTTTTTTTTCTAATACTTGGTATAAAAAAGGGGTTGGCTGCCTGCCTGCAGTATACTGGTCACTGCTGGCTCACATTTTGCCAGTCACTTAGCAGTCACTTTTGGTCCACAGCTTGCTGGTCTTCAGTGTAAAAAGGACCAGCAGAAAAAACTGCCTTATCTTCACTTCAGGATGCAGGAGCAACCACAACTGATACTGCCATTAAAAACACTCCTACACACCCCAGAATGGTGCGTAACTTCCAGCCTGTGGCCAGACTTTTCCCACAGAACCACATCATTTGGTCCACAGGTCTCCCCAGTGGTCCAGAAATGTGGCAGGAGGGGAGCAGTGGTAGTGTTAACTTCTGCTCCCGTGCTGCTGAGCCCTACCCTACTCATCTAGCCCTGCAACACCTCTGTTGTCTCAGCTGCCTGCAGAGGGTTAGGGATTGAGAGTGTGGTCAGGGGTAGAAAGGTAAGAAAGATTTATTGACTTAACAGAAACACAGCTACACATAGTAACAAGACAAACAATAACAGATGAAAGCAATTTTTGTTGGCAACTTATCAGCAGTCCCCTCTGATGCCTGATATGCAGCAAGCTTTTCTTTCCGCAAAGTCAGGCATCCCTGAATGACACTGTCTGAAGGAGTACCAGGAAGGATCCTGGCATGCAGTTCTTGGGCTCCTTGGGCCATGGGCCCACTGATCCAGGCAGCAGCTAACTAATGCTTTTCACAGAGCTGTATCTTCCTTCTGAATAGTTTCCAGATATTCCAGCTCATTTATAGCTTCTGAATGATTCTGATAACAGGAATCTGAGCGATTGTATTTTACTTTAACTGTCCTTAGGTTGACTAATTAGCAGTACAAGCCTTGTATTCCTTTGATAAGGTAATTTTAACTATGCCACAGGGCCTTACTACTTCAAGGCTTTGCTAAATTTACTAGGCCTTATTGCATCTTACACTTTAATTAGGCTATTAGCAACAACATACAGCTTAATATTTAAAAAACACACAAAAACACTTAGTGTTAATCTTCATAGGCCTTCAGCAAGGACCTTTATCACACAGACATACTTTCAGCTGTCACACACTGTAATGTAAGCAACTATTTTCTTCTTGGCTAACATTACACAGGATTAGGCAACTAAAACAGTTTGTTCCCTTGTGAACATGTGTGATGGTAACCCCTCTGGTTCTGGCTATCATGAGCAATAAATATATACTCTTGGAGACATCCAGGCAATTGTTCAGCAGTTAAGATTAGCTGATGCAGGTTGCAAACTTGCAAGCAGAATTAGTCTGTCACAATTTAACCAATATGTTGAATCTAACTGTGAGCACTGATCACGGGCCCTAAAAATAAGCAGAACTATAAGATTAGCTGTTCTAACAGGTTTTGTAAAGGTCAAGCCATAACGAGATCTGAGCACCTAATATAATTAGCACATTCCAAGGAATCCAGGAATAATAAACTAAGGGGATGAGCTTGGGCAGGTAATGCTAATTTCAAACCTCAAAGTAATGTGGTGTAATTTGCTTATTGGGTGAACCTGAGTTTGGGCGGTAACCTTTCATGATAATTTCTAACACCTTTTGATCCCATAGGGTAACAGCTAGAGGGCAAGATTGTGAATGGCTCCAAAGCACATTCCTTTATGCCTTATTTTATGCTAAACTGTTGGCATGTCAAGTGACCAGTTAGAAGTACGGGACAGAAGGACCACCGCTGAACCCCGGACTCCCAGTGTGAGTAAGGACTGGATCCTGACCGAGGGATCTTCCCAGTGACTCATCGGACAGCTTTGATCAGGGACACCTGACTTTACTGGAACAACTTGGCGGTGGATGGGTTGGTATTGACCTGGAAGGGTGTGGGCAGTAGGGTCCCACAGGGCTCAGTCCTTGGACCGATACTCTTCAGTGTCTTCATCAGTGACTCAGACAAGGGAGTGAAGTGTACTCTGTCCAAGTTTGTGGATGATACAAAACTGTGGAAAGAAGTGGACACACCAGAGGGCAGGGAACAACTACAGGCAGACCTGGACAGGTTGGACAAATGAGCAGAAAACAACAGAATGCAATTTAACAAGGAGAAATGCAAAGTGCTGCACCTAGGGAGGAAAAATGTCCAGCACATCTACTGCCTCATGAATGACCTGCTTGGCAGCATGGAAGCGGAAAGGGATCTTGAAGTCCCAGTGGGCTCCAAGAGGAACATGAGTCGTCAGTGTGACGAAGCCATCAGGAAAGCGAATGGCACTTTATTGTGCATCAGCAGATGCATGACGAACAGAACCAAGGAGGCGATACTTCCCCTCTATCGGGCGCTAGTCAGACCGCAGTTGGAGTACTGCATGCAATTTTGGGTGCCGCACTTCAAGAGGGATGTGGATAACCTGGAGAGGGTCCAGAGAAGGTTCCACTCATGGTTAAGGGCTTGCAAGCCAAGCCCTAAGAGGAGAAACTAGGGCACCTGGATCTCTTCAGCCTCCGCAAGAGAAGTTTGAGAGGCGACCTTGTGGCTGCCTATAAGTTCATCACAGGGGCACAGAAGGGAATTGGTGAGGCTCTACTCACCAAGGTGCCCTTGGGGGTCACAAGAAATAATGTCTATAAGTTGGCAAAGAGCAGATTTAGACTGGACATTAGGAAGAACTTCACAGTTAGTGGCCAAAATCTGCAATGGGCTCCCAAGGAAGCCCCTACCCTGGGGGTCTTCAAGAGGAGGTTAGATAAGCATCTAGCTGGGGTCATCTGAACCCAGCACTCTTTCCTGCCTATGCAGGGGGGTCAGACTCAATGATCTATTGAGGTCCCTTCTGACCCTAATATCTATGAACTTGGCACGCACCTGGCATAGAGGGACTGCCGATAAGTTGCCAACCCCACGTGAGAACTCTGTCATTCTATCTATCTGTTGTTATCATTCACTATTAGCTTTTTATTACTGTATTATCTATTTGTCCCATTAACCTTTCTGTTAACTGTTGTATGCTAAGCTATAAGTAAATTTGCCTTTACTTCACTCCTGACTCATCTCCTAGAACCTGAAACCAGCAGCCTAGTGGCTGATACACTCACAACAGCTAGCAGGCCTGTAACAAACATGGTGTCTCCAAATTTTTCCCTCTTCTACTGCCCCTTCCCAAAGATGGCAATCTTTGCCCCAGTGGGGCCAACTGAGTACCAGTCTGTCTGTCTCACCAGGGCATCTTCCTCAGAAAGAAAAGAGGAAAAGAAAGGGTAAGAATGTGGGACATGTATACATTCCTGCAATGAGTCATTAATTTGAGACTTTTATAACTTAGAGGAAAACAGCTGCTTTTTTTTTTTTTTTTAATAACTTGCTCTGGCGTTTGATTTTTTTTTTTTTTTTAAGAAATTTCTTTGCACAGTTTGTACATACAATTCATGAATAAAGTCTTAGTTACAATCTTTGAAGAGAGGCCAGACAGAACTGCAGGAAGCCGAGTGGCCAAAGCACCTTTCTTAGCTACTGTTGCTGGTTGTTCGCCACGCTGGAACTCCTGCCTGGTTCTTCCAAGGCCATGTGGTGCAGCGAAGGAAGCAGTACCTTGGTTCTAGTGCCACTCCAGTGACGAAACAAGTGTTGCTTTTAAATTTCTGGGATATCATATGTGTGGCTTTGAGAGAACAGTTCCTATCCTAACTCATTTGTGCTTCATGGGATGTCAGTGACACAGTAGGTACTCTTCTCTGATAGCCAGTCCTAGTGCCAGCATCTCAGTATGACATAAGGATGGTATAAAGCAGGGAGAGATAAGATAGTAAATAATGGTTTTGCTGGACCATGATAGCTTATGAAGAGTAATCTAGGGCTAGAAGAACCATGCTTCTGAAGTGATGGTAACACTCCAGTAACTTGTAACCATTAAAGATTCCCTTACAGTGTTCAGCTTGGGGGTTGATAGCTGCAAATCCAACGCCTGGGTAAAGAACATGCTGAGGTAGCGATGTTGTCTGCTTCTATGTAGGCACATTCTGCATGACCTTTTATGGCAAACCTGAATAAGACACACAATACGATAGTCATCACTAAGAATTTCCAGGGTACATTCCTAAATAAGGCAAAGCTTCTGCTGAAGTAGTTTTTAATTCATACAATTACTTCACCCCCTTCAGACTGAATTCAATTATCCAAGTTCATATTTTGTAATAATATGCAATGCTTTCCTAACATCCATCCAGTCATGGGCAAGTAGGGCTGCAAGGGGCCTCACAAGGTCTTCTAATCCAGTGCCCTGCTCAAAGCAGGATCATTTCTGACTAAACCATCCCAGGCAAGTTGTCTGTCCAACCTGCTTCTGAAAATTTCAAGAAACATTCCGCAACTTCTCTAGTTAGCCTGTCCCAATGCTTGACCTCCTTCATAGTCAGAAAGTTCCTCCTAATCACCAACCTCAATTTTTGTCTAAGCATCTAGCTCAGTGTGTCTCAAACATTTTCGGAGCATAACCCCATTTCCCCAGCATGACCCCATTTCCTCAGTACAGGTTTCCTGTACTTTATGCGGCTTCTGTATATGCAAATTCACTCTTATGCAATGATTCATTTTATACCAAAAATTAGTTATATGCAAGGCAAATTCACTCTTATGTGATCGGTATGGTGGAAGCCTGCAGTCAGCTGCTTTGGGCAGTGCATTCTGTGAGTGATGCATCTCAGCAACGTATGTGAGTATTTATACTTTATATCAAAGTATTTCCTGTGTAGCTCTTTGCTCATCACTCATCTGCAACGCACGTTTCTGTAGTTGCCATCCCCATTATGACAGTGTCCTGTGCTTGTGTGTACTGTCTGCTTTTGGCGAATACCAAAATTGTCTTGTAGAAGTGGTAGAAATGGGCCTGGGGGTCAGTACAGTCAAGGTCTTGGAATGTATCCTTATTTGTTACACTGTAAAATGAGTTCCCTTTATGCAAATTAGTTGTATGCCATTATCCAGGAATGCATGTACAGCATAAAGCAAGGGAAACTTGTGTGGCCTCTCACTCCCGGCCTCCATCCCCCAGGCCTGCCAGTGCCTTTCACTCCTCACCCACAGCCCGCTGCCCCTGCAAGCCCTGCCAGTGGGGGCACAGCAGCTGCCAGGGCTACAGGACCAGGGCCAGGGTCTGCAGCCCCTTGGCCCCCCAGCATTGCCTGAGCCCCAACTTGTGCGGCCAAAGTTGTCTGACTCCGCACACCTCCCATCCTGGCTCCCTTCCATGCAGGCAGCATGGCTGGAGTGGAGTGCGTTGGGGGTGGGGGTTGCAGGCTTGAGGCTTCCTGTCTTGCTGTCCTTCCCCCTAAGGCTTCTGTGGCCCAGCAGGCAGGGCAGGGAAGCTTGGTGCTGCTGCCGGGAACCCCACACTGGCTGTGCTGCCACGGTGAGGTGCACCCTGCCTGCCTGGAAGCAGTGGCGGTGTCACAGAGTTATGCCCACTGCTGCTGCCAGGCAGGCCTGGGGTGCCTCGCCATGGTGGCATGGGGTTTGCGGCACTAAGCCTTCCCACCTTGCTCTGTTGTGGAGGCCCTGGGAGGAGGGCAACAGAGTGGGGAGCACTGAGCCCACAGTGGCCAGCCCACATCTGCTCCCCTTCCCGTGCACAAATTTGGGGGGCACATGTATCCCCATGGCTTCCACTCCAGGAACGTGTGACCCAATTTTATGGTTGTAACCCCAATGGGTTACATAAAACCAGAGTGCCGCTACCTCCCAAGAGCAGGGTTGGGGCAGGATGAGGGCAGTAGAGCTCCTCTGCAGGGTGGGGAAGCTTGCACTACACACCAGCCCAGTGAGCTTCCCTGACCCACCCCAGCCTTGCTCCTGCAAGGTGGTGGTGCTCTGTCCCTGCTCACCTGAGTGTTGTCCCCCTCTTCTGTGTCCGGCCATGTGTTACCTCTCCCCACCCTCCTCTCGGCATCTGGCTGCCAGGGGTACTTAGATTTAAAAAGGTTGAAAACCCCTGATGTGAACTATCCCACTACACCTCTGTAATCCCCATTATATTATCATTTCTCAATTATACCAGGACCACCAATTCTTCCTATTTATTGCCTGTGCTTTTCACATTAATGTATAAATGCTTCAAGTATCTAACTGATTGTCCTATCTTCTCACTGACAATGCAATACAATGCAGTATAGTACAATATAATACAATGTCTGTTGCATTTTCTTGAAGCTACAACTAAAGTTTAGCGTGAATTATTCCATCTATACATGCCCCAAATTTAACGCTTATTTCACTGTTACCAGGGAATGAGGGCAAACACAGAGTTACTGACAGAATCACTGCAACTTCCTTTTAAAATATTGCATCCAAATTTGGTTTGTTTTTTGTTTTTTTTTTCACATGATGACATTCATGCAGTTACCTACCTAGTACACTAGCCTTTTATGGGGAATTGCAAATGGCCTTGCTTAGCTGAGTTAAGTCAGCACTTGGTCATTTAATCAGAAATGAAGAATATATCTGCCCAGGCTTGCTGCACTTACTTTTTGAGCACAGAATGAATTTTCTGAAAATATACAGTTTATGAGTTAAAGTTACTACTTAGGACCCTTAAGAATACAGCACGCTTTCTCTGACAAAGCGGGCTGCAGCTTTCATGTCTATTAAATGATCAAGATGGCACCCATGCTCTTTTAGCCTAGTGTAAACATAACCTAAGACTTTATCTTGACTGATGTGAAGACATGATGTTAGGTCAAGCTAATTTTTATGCTTTAATCTGTATCTAATAAAATGCAACTTGAAACAAGGCAAGCTGTACAGAAGGCTCTCAGCTGAGTATCTGCTAAGGTACAATGGCACCTTTGTCTTGGGTATAGAGTTTTAGGAAGTATTAATGACATGGTTTGGCATCACACCTTTAGGTTCTAGTCAGCTTGATTCCTCAGGGATGTCAGATTATTGCCATATTAACTAGGGTCTTGTTTTCAACAGGAAAAAATGGTGGTTCTTAACTTAGATAATTAGCATAGGGCACTTCCAGAAGTTATATTTCTCATGTGATGATGCCCCCAATTTTTTGCTCTACAGCCATAATGCAACAAATATTCACAGCTTTAGAGTACTTTTTAAAATGGTCAATAGCGCAAAAATTTAACCTTTTTTCTGATGAAGTTTCAGACGGGGGGGTTGCTTGAAGGCAGAGCAGATTTCCTACAAGGATTAATTTGGGTGATTTATGCCTGCATCTTATGCATCTTTGTGGGTTGGACTGATGCTTGTGCAGGTTAGCACCAGCCTGGGCAGCAGGGGAGAGAAGGGGGTGGGGGTAGGAACCCCACCCCTGCCATGCCACCCCCCACCTTTCTGCTACCCTGCTGGGTCTTGTGGAAAACCAGGCTGGGCCCATGAGGCAGGGTCGGCTCCCCCTGACACCCTCTCCCCCTGCAAATTGCTTGATGGCACCAGAGGCTGTTACATCTGGAGCTGTGGCTGGGAGGAATGGAAACCCTCTGGCTCCTGGATCTGGCCTGGCTCTCCCCAAGATCCCAGCAGAAGTAGCCAAGCTGGACCCATGCTGGGGGGGGGGTGGCATTTCCCTGCCCCTCCCCTCCCACCTAAGCTCTGGGCTGGGGTAGCTAGGGGGATACTGTCAACCTTTGCCACTGTCAAAACGCTCATCCGGAGGTGGGGAGGGAGCCCCCATCGTCTCATGGGCCCAACCCAATTTCCTCCAAGACCCCTGCAGGGGTACTGTGGAGGGACACGCTTGGCAAGGGGGCTCCATCCCTCCCCCCCAGTCACTGATGATAGTTGCCAGCTGGCTGGAGTGGGGGGCTGGGAGAGGGTGCCTGTACTTGGGTACATGCCTGTAGTTAAAATCCTAGAGAAGATAAAGCTGTATCAGTTTGCAGGCAAGTTACTAGGTTCTCATAGTGCCTTTTAATTTCTCCTGCTTAATTACGCAAAATGGCAAATAGCTTCATCTTTTCTAGGAGTTAATCTTTAGTTAGTGACCATATTAGTTATCTTGAATTAAGGACACTCTTTTTTCCAGCTTTAGAGACTTTCATTTAAGGATGGACTCGCATGCAGTTTTGTACCGCTTTAACTATATAGCAGTGCAAACCCTCACAATTGGATGCAGTTCTGAAGGTGCTTATATGAGGGTGGCTTATTTCTGCTTACCTACCAAATAAGTAATACTGATATGAGGATCTTTTATCACCAGTATAACCGTGTCTGCTCTGGAGATTTGCATGGATTTAATTGTAATGGTTTCCTACCTGGTTAGACTCAGCTCTGTACAATAAGTTTCTATGGGCAAATCCTGTTTCTGATTGTGTTTTATTACTTCTCTTAGTCTTCACGCACCCACTTATTCATGAAAAAGTGAGAGGGAACATACTTGTCTGTTTGCAGAAGAGTGGTGTCCTCCCAGTAAAAGCTTCCTCCTTTCTTGCGCAACCCAATCCAAGAGTCTTGCATCTGCAGACGCTTAATTAGAAAAAGCTAAACAAAACAACATTTATGTTAACTTAAATTTCCTCACAAGGAATAAACTCTTTTTTCTGTGATTTCTCTTGGCTGTTCTACAGTGACCTCCATGTACATGCTCTTGTCCCATAGTTAGAGAGAACTAAATTGCACTTGGCTAGTCTTTGGTCTGGGTCTATATAAATGATGCGGTCAAGGAGACTTCTACATCGTCATAGGTGAGTTTCTTTGAGAACAATGAAGACCAAAATGTTCCTATTGAGGTGACTTAAAATCAGGCAGTTATACTATATTCCGGAGAAGGAGGGAAAAATTGGAGCCTGTGGGCAGAACTTTCTAGGACACAGAGGCAAGGGTTGTAGAGGACCGCAAATGCAGCATCCTCATTCTTATCCACCTACACCTTCAGCTCTGCCAGATTAGCTCTGGGGAGACTTTCCACTACATGGGCCTGCAATCCTAGATATGAATTGGATCTGTTGTTTGGTTAAAATGTGGATGCCTTTCTAAAACTCTAAGAGATGGTCAGATACAAATAGTAACAGTTATTGTAAAAATGTCCATATAAACATATAGGAAGAAACAGAAACCTGGTTCCTTCTTCCAAAATTCTGTTAAAAGGAATAAAAATAATGAGGCTTCTTTAATTAAAAAAGAGGGGCCTTACTTCAGGCTTACGTGGTCTCAGCAAAGGTGTCTGGATGTAGAAGAACTACTCTTCAGGGATATCCCTGTTGCCCACATTCATAAGATGCATTGCCACTCAAAAGTCTCGATTTAGATTAGTTGGTTCAGATATTAGTAGACGGATTATAGCAACTAACCCCCGATGAAACTGTTTTCCTGTACAGGCAGTCTTTGACTTGCAATGCTTTGCACTTACACTGTTTATAAAGTGACGCACCGTTTCAACTTTCTGACATCAGTTTCAACTTTACAACGCTTGATCTGATGCCACACCACACCAGCAAACTGTGTTGCCCATCTCCCTGGAGAACATCTGTCCAAACTTCCTTAGACACTTTCTTTAAGAAAGCAGACAAGACTCCAGAAAAAACCTGCAGACTGGACTCCTGAGAAGAGTCCAGCCAAGAGCCTTTCAAAAAGTCCAGCAAAGTCACCTCAAAGAAGTCCTTCCAAACCAATATGATTGCTACTTACAATATAAATACACTAATGTATCTATATTACTCATCTATAATTGATCAAGTACAAAATACTGGGTTATTTTTGATGAAAATAGAGTATGGGGCCTTGGTTTAGCTATGAATCCTCCATTTATAACATTGTTTCCTATGGGAAAATCAGTTCCAAGTTGCAATGTTTTGACTTAAGAGGTGGTTTTCAGGAACCAATTGTGTCATAAGTTCAAGGACTGCCTGTACTTGGTGCTAGACATTTGGATATAGGGGCCTCCATCCTGATGCTTGGCCTTCTCCAAATGGCAGGAGATTTCTGGATTGTCTTTATTAAACCTGGGACACCAATGAAGTTGGAAAGCCATGCCTCACACCTGCTATGGGAAGAGGCAGCGTGTGCTTTACCATTCTCTAGTAATGAAACAAATATGACCTAAAATAAATCCTTGTGGAGACCCAGGTTTTCTAAGCATTTCTTCTTCCCCATATCTAAAGATAGAAGTTGATTTTTACAAGCAGGTGATGATAGAAGATGCTAGGAGAACAATGTTTTCCAGGAGTGCATTTTTTTTTTCCAGCGATCTACTTGTATCTTAACCTTGCATGTTTGGACACACACACTGGATTTATGCTGGCTTTGTCTAGTTTGCAATTCAAATCCAAACAGCGCAAGGCAACATAGGTAAACCTGTATTGTCACCATATAAATAGTGTGATCCTATGTCCTGAATTGGCTGGGACAGTCCTGAATTTTGGAGGCTGTATCAGCATCCCACCCATTAGAGAGAATTGAAGCAGAAGTCCTGGATTAGTGGGAACCTGCCTGCACATGTGCTCAGCTCCTTACTCAAGAGCCACATGGGCAGGTTTGCATCAGCCCAGAACTTCTGCTTCAGTTTTCTCTAGGGAGCCCAGTCAGTGGGTTGCTCCCTGGTCCAAACTCCACTGGGCTGTGAGCAAAGTTGCTTGTGCAGTAGAGCTGGGGCTGGGGGACGAGTGTGCATGAAGAGCTGTGGGATTGGGGCTCTGTGTGTGTGTGCGTGTGTGTGTGCACATGTGTGTGTGTGTGTGCGCGTGCTACACTGTCCTGCCTGGCCCCACTCTTAGAAGCTGTGGAGTTGGGACTGCGTGTGCGCATGGGTTTCCCCCCATCCTGGATTTCCTTCAAAATATTATGGTTATCTTGATATATCAAAGCCACTCAATCTCTCAGACAGGCAGCCTGGTAATTTTCATGACTTGAATTCACAGGGTTTCTTCAAAGATTTTAAAGGACAGATGCTGGATAAGAACATGGAGGCAGTGCAGGTACTGCAAGAAGAAGAAAGGATCAGGTATTGTTTTCCATCTCCTTACCATTTCCTTTCGATTTTCAATCACTGCAAGGAAAGCTTTATGCTTTGAACAGAAGTCCTGACTAGAGTCCCAGTTCTCTTCCTCTTCTGAGAGGTAATAGCACTTCCTTTTAAAATATAGCCAGTCTTCATGACACGGCTCCCATGACTTGTGGAAGTAGGAAGCTGAAAGAGAAGTATGTGTCAGATTTCTTCTTGGTGTTATCTCCCAATTTAGGTTCATTAATGCAACCACAACCAATTCAGAGCTCAAGATTCACACTGACTGTCAGAGAAGATGACAGCCTAAATGAGAGAGAAGAATGTACCTGACTCTGTGTCTTTCAGTGTGAACAACTCTTAGCACTTGAGACCCATGGGAGGGTGTTTGTCTCCAGGCAGGCCTGGCTCTGAACGACATACCCAGATTTCACCTTTAGTGAAGATCTCGCCTTGCCCCAGATGAATGGTGATACATGTGCATGAGCTGGGCTGGGGGCTTCATCTCCATGTGCACAATTCCCCATCATTTCAGCTAGGCATATGTTCTTTAGCTGGTAGTACTAACAGCCTCTTCTATAGGGACACTTCACCTGGGTTACTGGACCCTCTTTGCAGGTGCAGCACTATGGGGAGAGGAGGAGCTTGCAGAGAATGAAGCTGCCTTCCAACATCTGTGGCTAAAACCTCCTACTGCTCCAACTACTCCCTCACCAGCCTGGTTTTTCAGCCCCTACTTTCTCTCGCCAATCGGCTATCCTCCTCCCTAACTCTACCTGGCAACTCTTTGACAGGTCAGCTGAGATCACTGCATATCCACCTCCTAATAACCAGCCCCCTCCCCAGCACAAGTCTTTTGCAATATCATGAATATGTGCATTTTTAACAAAGCTCAGTAAAGGAGGTAATATACATAAAGAGAAAATCACTCATTCTTTTTCCATTTGCTTCAGTGATTAAGGAAAAATATTTTGTTCATGTGGTCCTGGAAGGAAACTTATACAGCTGTGAAGGACCTACCCACTAAACCATACAAGCTCTTCCTTTCTGCTGCAGGCAGAAGGCAATCCTGAGCAAAGCAGAGTCTGATATGCTCTATGTGCGAAGGTAAGCTTCCATGGAAAGGGCTGTTGGGAGTAAGCCAGGGATGATAGCTTTAAGCCTAATATGAATCCAGTAACTCAAAAATACCTCCATAGAGGATCCTAAGGGGTAGTGCAGCCTCTTTCCCTACCCACAAATTGGGGTGGGGTGGCAAAATGAGATGCCACTCAGTTTCCAGTGAGGTAAGGGCCTGTAGGGCTGGCTTTCACCGCCACAGAGTGCGTAGAAATACAGTACAGAATCTGTCGAGGAAAGGAACCCAGAAGGTGAAACAAAGAACAAAACAATAACTTTTTGGCTGAATCCTTTGTCTTAAATTCACAGGCAACACCTAGGAGGTGGATAGGGGTGTACCCCCTGAGAGCGCTGGTGCACCCCCTGACAGCCAGCATTTCCCAATTTTGGCAACAGGCAGGGGCAGCAGGTGGGAGTGCTGGTGCCCCCCTGAGAGCACCAGCTGGGAAGTGGGGAGGTGCCAGAAGAGGTGCCATTGGCACTTCCAGGCACACCGCTGGAACTTCTGGCCCCAGCCCCGGATCCAGATGCCACTGGCCACCCACCAGATACAGATGCTGCCGACACTGTTGGTGGTGAGAGCTGACCAAGGGTTGGTGACTACCCACAGCCACTGCCAGCCGCGTTAGTGGTGGCCTGTGGGGGTCTTGGACCACCTGCAGACGTGGCAAGTGGTGACCACCCGCAGACACTGCTGACGCTGTCTTTTTGGAAGGGGTGCACCGCCACACTCAGGGAGTACACATGCACCTACTACATGTCGCCCCTGTTTATCAGTGTTGGAGTGTTTGACCTCTGCAGCCCTGATGCATGGTATGGAGGTGAAACCGGTGTCAAATAACAAACAAAGATTTCACATGCTTACGTGTGCTGATGATAACGACCAGTATTACCACTATAAAGACCAGTACTCCCAAGGTTCCAGCAACGCACTTTGGAGATGAGAAAAGGCCTGAAAGAATGAAGATCATTCAAGGCTTCAGTGCATAGGTATCAACTTCAGGTTTTTAGCTCCGACAGATGGAGTCAAGTTATAGTCCAAGAGAGAGAAAAGACAGCTTTGTATCTCACTTTTTTCACTGTAAATCTGGAGCAATCCCATCAAAGTCGGAGACTTTATTTTGGACTATATAAGTGGGATCAGAATTAGCCTAATTTTTACCTGGAAGCTTCACCAGTGGCTGCCAACAACTTGTGGTCAGCAGCCACAAGTGCATGCCTGAAAGCAAACGGGTCATCTCACACGGGTCAGATGGCACCATTTGAGACAGAGGGCAGTTTCACATTCTTGATGAAATGTCAGTCCCAGGGGCATATCCAGAGGGTGGATCTGGATGTCAGACCTAGGGTAGATCTAAATGTCAGACCCAGGGGTGGATCCAGATCCTTTCTGGAATGGACTATACTATGAGAGCCTCCAGGGACTTTTCAAAATCCCTAAAGCAGGTGAAAATCCTTCTTCCCTTCCTCTTCCTGTTCAAAGGCATTATTACCCTTCTTTGCCTCTTCCCCCTCCCTCGCCTGCCTTTTCCTTCTGTCCTGGAGTTTGGTAAACCTCAGAATCCTTTCTGCCCTAGGGTTAGGGGGTGTGTTGGGGAGCTGGACTCAGCTGGGGACAGGGACCTGCAGCATGCCTGCATGCCTGCTCCTGGACTGGGCAGTGTGGGAGGAACCACTTTCCAGCTGCCCTGTTGCCACTGTCACCTCCACAGCTGAGCCCACTCCCTACTCATCCTGGCTGGCTCTGGAGCTTCTCTGCCTCTGAGCAGTAGAGAAAACAGCAGCAGTAGGTGGGGGAGGGGGTGAGGGTAGAGGTGAGGAGGGAAGGGAGCAGTGTAAAGCAAAGCTCAGAGCAATTCCAGTCTCGGATACAGGCATGGGCAAACTGGGCAGCTGCCCGGGGCTCGGACAGAAAGGGGGTCTGAAAATGGTAATTTAAAAATTATTATCATCATTGGTGAAGGGGGGCCTGATGCTAAAAGTTTGCCTGGGGCCACCAGGAGTCTAGGTATGATGCTGGCCAGGTGCGCACTGTTGGGTGCATGCACACAGTTTATGAGACCAAACCCGGAGATTTCAGATAGGATGCTTTTAATTCCTTTCTTGTGGGCTTTCTGAGTTTTTTGCAAGGGAATCATGGTGCTAATATTTTTTTTGTAGTCAAAAAACAACTGAAAACTGTGAACTGGCATTTTCTGAAGGGTACCTGGAAGCTAAAGAGGACTGCCTTGAGCCTTAAGAAAAGATGAGAGCAGCTGTTCTCAGCCTGGCATCTCCATGCCACTGCACAGGACCAAGGTGCCCCTTATCTCCAACCTGAATGCTCGAGGGTGCGTCTGACTCCAGACTTTCCCCCAGAGTTCAACCAGCTGCTTTTGTTTCAAGGAAGGAGGAAGGATGCTGCTAGAGGAGCACTGCCACCCCTTCAAGATTTTCCTGGAGCGTCCAGGAATTAGATGTAAATCTCCAGGAGACTGCTGAGTCACCTGGGAGATAAATGAAGTACACATTAAATGTCAAACCCAATTTATATGGTAGTCCAGGGGGTTTTGAAAATGTAATGTGCATTTGCTTGCTGGACCGTACGGCACTCAAGAAGCCATTCATCTCGTTGCATCATGTAATGAAACCTCCCCAAACAGAGTTGGCAACCGTTTTCAGGAGTCTCTCAAACACCATCACCTGTAGCTCTTGTCCTGCAAACCCACCCTTCAGCCATCTCTTCCCCCCCCCCGCAACAAATCCCCTTTGCTTTTCTGTCTCGCCCTGTTGCAAATCCACCCCCTGAGCAAGGCCTGCCTCGCAGCCCCTCTGTGCTGTGCCCTGGAGCAGGGGCTTACCGGATAGAGCAGGTACGCCGCGCTGGAAGATGTTCCGGGTAAGCCGGCTCGGCTGGGCTGTGTCCGCCGGGCTGGGCTCGCTCCTGCAGTCGGAGAGCAGCGCGATGCTCCCAGGAGGCGCACATGCCTGCAGTGGGGACCCGGGCAGCAAGTGGGTCTCGTCGCCCCCCTCCCTCACGTGGGCATCCCCCATTGCCATGGTGCACGGGCAATCTGCGCCTGGTTTCACTTTCACCGGATCCGCCGGCGGAGGCGCGGGGCTCGCCGTGAGCCCGCCCCGCGGGGCAGCGGCACTCTTCTCCCCTCTACGAAGGGGCAAATGTGGCTTTCAGCTACCCGAGGGCTGTACCAGCGTCCTGCCGTGCAGCCTCTGAATCCCGGTCCTCCAGTAACCCAGCCTAATAGGAACCTACAATCTGGAAAGCGCAAGTGATTTTTTCACCCCGAACTGAGGAAAGAGCAGGTTGTTTGCGACCCGGATTAAGGAAGGAGCAAACTTTATTCTTTCCTTAAGTCGGGGTGAAAAAAGATTTGCTCTTTTCTTAATTCAGATCACACAAGAATTTGCTCTTCTTAATTCAGGTCGCGAAATAACTTATTCTTTCTTCAATTTGGGGTGAAAAATAGTTATTTCGCGACCTGAATTAAGAAGAGCAAATTCTTGTGTGATCTGAATTAAGAAAAGAGCAAATTATTTTTCACCCTGACTTAAGGAAAGAGCAATCTTTTTTTTTTTGCAACCCACTTTTCCATTTGCTAATAGAGGTGACCCTCGCCATACCTTCTTGTGACCCCCGCAAATGGCAAAATCTGCAGATAAGGCACTGCGGTGGCAAGCACGGAGATCCTGAGAAGCTCCTTTAAGTTTATTTAAGAAGTAGGTTTGGCATTCATGAATATTTGAAATCACGAATGCCGAAGCCGCCAATAATGAGGGTTTCCTGTATGACAGCAGGCAGTCTTGCAGCCCTGGCACAGGCTGTAATTGCAACTGCTTGCAGAAAAGAAGAGACAGACATGGTTTCTTGGTGCAGAAAAGAAAGTACTTTCAGGGTACAGGTAATGGGGCAAGAGGTATGCTTCAGTGCTGAAGCCATAAGAAAAAAAAAAAGTTAACAGTTCAATACGCACACAAAAAAATGCCTGTAAGGGCTTGTCTGCACTAAAGGTTGGGGAGATCTGTTGCTGTTACGTTAATCAATAGATGAATGAATGTGGGGCAGCTAATGGACTTCTGAAGGCTCCCCAAGCCTTGGTCTCAGGCAGTGCCATAGCAAGAGGTGGGGAGGGTGAGTGGGCACCTAGAGGAATGGGTGCCAACAGGTCGTGCCCAGCCTGGGAAGGGTGTGGGACAGAACCACGAGTGGCTTGTTTGGCGGGGCACAGGGAAGCGGGCTTCCACTGCTACGCACAGTGCCGGGCAAGCATGGGTGGGGGGCCTGTGCCCCCTGGATCTGTGCACAGGGTGAGAGTGAGCTGCTGGCTTTGCCCTGGGTGCCAAACTTCATTGCTATGGCACTGGAAGCGGGGTTACCTTGGTTCATTTGATAAAACTTGTTTAAACAAGGCCTTGGATCTTCAGAACTAGGCAGAGCTTCCTCATTCTCATATTGTTTAGCATTACAGTTGCCTGGAGTGACTTGTAATAAGAATGACATTCAGCAACCTACTAACTGGGCAACGCCCCAAAAGTACCTGCTGCTGCTGTACATCTGTTTGAGAATGGGGTGTGCCTATCTGTTTATCAGCTGGCATTTGTACCTGCAGTGGTAAGGTCCTTACCTCCAGCGAAGGACTAAAATAATAGCTGGAACTAACATCTCAGTAGCTTTTCCTGTGGAGATTGTTTCTGAAACCAGCTCTTTTGCTGACATGCAAGCAAATTCATGGAGGAATTTTGGCAAACAAGGTTCTTTGGGTCGATCCAATATCTTTTGTTAGAGCAGCTCAAATACAGTAGTTGGAAACATTTTTCTTTGCAAGCTTTCAGGTACAAACACCCTTCGTCAGGCAGAGGAAGCATCTGCAGGTGATGTGTGCTCTTCCTGGATGCAAACCAACTGCTGATGCTTCCTCTGCCTGACAAAGGGTGTTTGACCTGAACGTTTGAGAAGAAGACTTTTTTCAATGGAGTTGGTCTAATAAAAGATATCAGATTTACCCAAAGAACCTTGTCTGCCTATGTCCTTAGAGCAACACAACTACAAAGTATACCCCCGCAGGAATTCTGAACACTTTGAAAAGACACTCACTATTTTTTGGTAAGGAACCATTTTTTTTCACTTTATTAAAAAATACGGTGGAATTTGTCAAAGTGCTTTGGAAATTGGCCATTTCTGTAAACAAAATGTTCTAATTTCAACATTAAAATGTTTTCTGTAAGCATTCCTCTGTCTGAAAGAGTAGGGACTGTAAAAAAGCCACCAATACTGCATCTGAAAAACATCTCAAACCAACTGTACACAGAGAAGTCTCCATGGACCTCTTGATAAAATATGAGTGAACAAAGAAGGGGGAAGGACTAAGACAACTCAAATTAAAAAAAGTAAAGAAAGCAATTGAAAAATGAAAGCAAAGACTGAAATGAAACCTCCACACCAAAACAAAACCCACAAGAGCTGGCATTTTTAATAAACAGAGGTATTAGATAGTAAAATTGAAGCCTTACCAATGTATGTCAATATGACAGCATAGTGCCCACCCTCCCAGGCCAGCCACACCTTGGCAGCCCAAGCTCACAGGCCAGCTACTTCCAGGACTCCTGGAGCAACCCAGGATCTCTGGATGGACTCCTGAGACATCAAGTAACATGGGAAGCCCTGGAGACATTTCCAGCAAGAAAAGCACCATTTCTAAATGTTTTTAGCACTTTTTTTTTAAAAAAAACTCTTGTCTTTAGGGGCAGGTCATCATTTTCAGATTTGCTTAATTACCATTTTAAACTTTTTTTTGAATTCCTAGTGGGAAGAGAACGATGCACCTTTCTAGTGAGTACTTCTCTGCCTAGGTGGGTATGGCTCACTGCACCCAAGCCTAGCTTGTGTGTGTATGCAGTACCCATGTTCAGCTGTGTATGTATGTGTACTACCAAATTTTAGCTGTGTATGTGTACTACCTAGATTTAGCTGTGTGTGTGTGTGTGTGTACTACCCAGATTTAGCTGTGTGCGTGCGCGCGCGCGCGCGGGCGGGTGTACTACCCCGGAGTAGTTCCGCGTGGGGTGGCAAGGCGCGACCGCAAGTGAAAGCGAAAGCACCCGCCCTCCCTCTTTGTCCGTCCCTGGGGGAGCGGGATGGAGGCCAGGGGCGCCGCGGGCTGGGCCCAGGGGGCGCCGGCCTGGCTCCGCCACCGCCACCGGCACCGCCGCTGCAACTCCGACTCCGGCGTGCCGCTGCCGCCGCCGCCGCCCGCGCCGCGCCCGGCCCAGTGCCTGGTAGATGTGGAGAGCCCGGGCGGCGCCGGGCCCGAGCTCCAGCGGGCGCCGCTGCTCGGGGCCGCCGCCAAGGGCAGCTGGAAGCGGGGCGTCTGGGGTAAGCGCTGCTCGGGCGGCACGGGGCCACTGGCTGGAGGGGCTGAGGTGGGGCCCGGCGCTGCCCAGAGCCCACAGCAGCTCCGCTACTGACTGCTGCTAAGAGGCCAGACCCAGGATGAGGGGCAGCTAAATCCTGGGCAAGGGGTTGCCCCGCATCCTCGGAGCAGGGGTGTGGAACAATTGGTGTCACCCCGTTGACCAGGCGCTGGATCTGGTTTGGGCACACAGGAGCGGGGCGGTGAGCCTGATTCGGCTCCTGGACCAGCCTCACACTGCTCCACATCTGACACACCTGCCTCAGAGGTGTCCCACCTGTGCTCTGGTTCCTGCCCTGGTCTCTCTCATTCCCAACTCTTCCCTCCCCACCCTGTGTCCTCTTCACCTTCCCCTCCAGCTCCTGCAAGGCCCCTCTTCTCACACTTGCATGCAGCACGCATGCCAGGCATCACAGCTGCTTAGATTTCATAGACATTTGGGCTGGAAGGGACCGGGGAGGATTGCTGAGTCCAGCCCCTGCCCCAGGGGCAGGAAGTCAGCAGGGTCATAGGAGCCCAGCAAAATAAGCATCCAAATGTACCTTGAAGGCGTTCAAAGTAGGTGCTTGAACTGCCTCTGGAGGCAGTCTATTCCAAATGTTGGGGGCTCGGACAGTGAAGAAGGTCTTTCTTATGTCCAGCTTGGTAGGTGAGTGTGGGTGACGGGTGTGTGCTGAGGATGTTGTCAGGTGTCTGGGAGGAGAGATGTCGGGTGTCTCTAGGGGAGATTGTCTCTCTGTCCCCCTGACATTAGCATTTCACTTGCCCATTGTTCCAGGAGAAGGGCACCTCTAGGAAGGAAAATGGACATCCCACCCAGGCAATATTTCCTAATTTGGGGGCTCAGGCGTCTTTGAAGATCTGGTCCCTGCAGCACTATTAAGGCTGCCTATCAAAAGATGTCAAGTACTTTTAGATCCCATTGACTTCAAGAGAGTTGTGAGTATCACCCCCTCTGAGCACTGGGTCAATTAGCTACTCAGCTTCAGGTGTCCTGGTTTGAAGTTTTTTAAATCTGACTTCATGATCCCTTCTGTTCTTTGTGTGTTTCATTCATTGAAACTTCTGTGCTCTTTTTCTTTTCAGACCACCTTTCTCACCTTTGGTTTTGGAGGCGGATTGCTGGAATAATCATTGCTGTGGTTGTGATTCTCATCTTGCTGTGGTATAGCTTGTGTAAGTATACTTTGTGTTGTGTTTACTGTACTGTTGCAGAACCAAAGCACTTGGCTACAGTCCTCAGGGTTAGCTTGGAGTGAATGGATAAATGGCAATGCTTTATGCTAATATAATGATGTTTGCTTCATTCCACATAAAGCACCTCCCAGATTGCCTCACATCGAGCCGTGTCCTGACGACTGGCTGTATTATCGGAAGAAATGCTATTATCTCTCAGAAGATCAAGCAGACTGGACTTTTAGTCAGAACTTCTGCCTTGCACATGGAGCTTCCCTTGCAGTGATTGACAGCAAACAAGAAATGGTAAGATTTCCAATACCCCCTTTATCCCTAACCATTCCTGTAATGTCATCACTTATTCCCTGAGCAAACTGAAATCCAGTTTACTGTGCAACAGAGCTGTGTAACTATGAGAGATAGACAACATGAGGTCTCGAGAGCATGAAGATTCAGACCTAGAACATTTGGTGATAAAATTTGCCTGGGAGTCCTTTTCAGCTCTTCTTTGTGGAGTAACCCTAGAAAGGTTAATTTCACAGGGGAAACATTATTTTCCACATCTTCTTTGTTTAGCATTTCATAATGAATCGGATGCGCACGAGAGACTTCTGGATTGGGCTGCACAAGCAAGAAGATGAGTTCCACTGGCTAAGCGGAGAGGCGTTTGACATGAACCTGTGAGTTCTCTTTTGGACCCACCCTGCGAGGGGAAATTCAGGACATAAGGTTTATCTAAATGCAAGCATGTCCTACTTTAATTGCACTGGTAGATATAATGCAGCAATATTCAACCAGTGTTCGCACAGTTACACTGTTATAAAAGTATTTATGCTGAACTTTCTATCCTCTTGGGGGAAGAGGAATACTCTATGGCTGTATAAGGTCCCTTTATACTGGTGTAGATGTATTAGTATCTCTCTTTTAGGAAAAAGCACACCACTAACTAAAATAACCATATCACTACAAACCCTGGCTGTAGTGAGGACTGATGCTGTTGTTCCCCTCAGAAACCCAGGCTGTTGACTTACCTGCCGTATGAGTCTTGTGAGATAAGCACTCACCGAACCACACAAAAAACGGCTCCCAACACTTGTCAAGGTCCCAGAAGCCCCAGTGCAAATTGTGGAGCCTCCTCAAGCATTAGTTCAGGTGATTTTTTTTCTGTCAAATTGGTGATCTGCTGCTGTCTACAGCTATGCCTTCCTCTATTCACCCAAATAGACACAGCAGAAAAGCTTCTCTACAGTCTCAAAGAGAAGAGGACAGTGATGACTGTCTGACTGATGACACGTCATATTTTTATGGTTTCCTGGCAGGATTTTGGTGGAATTTAACCCTTCTACCTAACTGAGCAGAGATTTTGGCTCATTCTTTCAGGTTTAGCTCTGTTTTTTGATTGTGAACTGTTATTCCAGACACACCAGTAACTCCAGTAACATAGCAACCCACTCTGTTGTGCTCCAAGCTGTTTTAGGTCAGCTCAGTAGTTTTCGTATTTGAGAGAGGTGGCAAAAACCTCACATTCAGGCCTCCTCAATTCTAAATTAAACTAAATAAAATTATTCTGTACAGCTTTCTCCCTAGCTTTTTCAGGCCAACCAGTAAGCAATATCAACCATGGAGCTTCTGACATTTACTGTTTTTTGCCTTGGATGTTCTACTCTAATTACTGACTTTTTTTCCAGATTTTATATAAACACATCACCTTATGAAAACTGTGGCCATACAACTTCCACCTCCATCTCCACAGCAAAGTGCCAGTTAAAAAAGAAATGGCTCTGCAGCATGCCTCAGCTTCAGGCCAGCACACCTTTCCTTTAGGATACAGCTGGATATGTAAATCTGTTTACTTTCTTCACACGTGGATCTGTGGGTTAGCATTCACAATACGTACACAAATGAAAATTCTGGATAATGGTGCCAGTAGAGAAGACAAAGCTAATGGGGCGAGGAGGGGTGCTTCTGGATGACACTCTTTCATATCAGTTGGATAATCCCAAGAACAACTTTTCCTACTATAATGGTGAGGCTATAGCTACTACTGAGCAGATAGGATCAGAGGATAGTTGTGTTGTAATGAGATTAATTATAGCAGTGATTATAGTGAGTGAGACAAAACACTCAACATAACAAACCTTAGATATTGTCACTCTATAATTATTTGCTGGTCTAAACCATAGCCTAACTACATATATGGTGAAATAGGTGGAAAAATCCAGGAAAAACAATCACTTATCTGAGCCAGCTCTAAAAACATTTGTAGACACAGCATGCTAGCTGTTTATTCACAAAGAAGAATCAAATTTATTGGAACACAAATGCAGCCATGGAAGAGGTTGGAAATCCTCCTTGAGGCTATGACATAGAGGTGCAAAATATAAATGACTTTTTATAGAAGGTTTTCTTGAGATATGTAAAATGACCACAAACTGTGAAAACTTTATGACAAACCAGTTATCAAAAGAGGAAAGATTTCTACCTCTTCTCCCTTATCTTCTAAATCAGGAGTGCACAATTATTTTGGCTAGAGGGGCCACTTAATGAGTTTTGGTGAGCTGTTGAGAGCTGCGAGAGTATCCCTGCTCTTTGACAGATGCCCCAGCCCTGGTCACCATCTTGGGACTGGAAGTCCTGCCTCCTAACTCCAGCCTTTGCTATTGGAGGTCCCTCCCCTTGGAGGGGTGGGTATGGAGTTTGTTGGGGAGCTGTGGGGGTGTGAGAACAGGTGTGGGGGTGTGTGTGGACATGAGTGGGTGGCTATGGGGAGTTTATGAGGGGGAGTGTTTGTGGGGATATGTGTGGGTATGGGGTTTGTGGGTGTGTGGAGGAGGAGGGTGGCTGGGAGTGTGTGTGGGGGGAATGGGTGTGGGATGTGCTGGGGGTGTGTGTGTGGTGCTGTGTGCATCTAGTGAGCTGGGCTCACCCCAGAGGTGCACAGGTGTGTGTATGTAGCGGGGGGGGCATGTGGGGGAGTGTGTGGGAGTTTAGAGTTTGTGAAGTGGTGTGGATGGATATTGGAGTGAGGGGTATGACGCCTCCCGGGGTGTCTCCCTGTCACCATCAGTAGTGCACAGCCTTGCCCTGTGCCCGCTCAGGACTTGTCCCCGCAGCAGCAGATTAGCTGGACCACAGCCCGTCTGTGGCGCATCCCGCCAGGGGCTGGGGTGGCTCCACAGTGAACCTGCCTTTCTAGGCAGACCTGGTGGCAGCAGCTCTTTCCAGGTGCCTCTGGCTACAGCCCCATGGTACCGACAGGGAACTATGCACCCCTGCTAGGCTTGCCTACCCAAGCTCAGTAGCTGCGGCATGGGATAGGAGCTGTTGCTCAGCATAGGTAGAAAGCAGTCTCTCCCCTTCCCACTGCCAGCAGTTCCTTGCTGCAGCCACCCAGAGCCCGCTATGGACTGCCCTGTGTCACCGCCATCTCTAGGCTGCCCCATGGGGCAGTGGTGGCAGTGCAGAGTAACCGCAGGGCAGCTCGGTGGGGGCTCCGGGTGCTTGTAGAGAGAACTGTCCAGTGGTGGTGGCAGGGAGGGGCTGCTTTCCCCCTGTGCTGAGCAACAGTTTCTGTCTCTCACCACTGCTGCTGAGCCTGGGCGGGTAAGCCCAGAGCAGGCGTGGGGGATGTGCAGTCGGGGCTGTGTGCATGGGTCCCTGCTGGTACTGCAGGACCGGGGCCAGTGGCAGCAGCAGCCAGAAGGAGCTGCTGCCACCTGGGCTGCTTAGAAAGGGAGTCCTGCTGTGGAGCCACCTCGGCACCACTGCATGTCCAGGAGGCAGCAGGATGCTCCATGTGTGGACTGTGCCTGGGCCAAGCAGGACTGAGGGACCCACTGCTGGCTGGACAAAGACCTGCCCCAGGCTGGATCTGGCTTGGAGGCCATATTTTTGCCCACCCTTGTCCTAAATCAACATTAAAATCCTCCGTTTTACTCATTTATATAATATGCACTTCAGCCATAGTCCAAATACGTGATGGGGTGCTTGTGAAGTCCTAGGTGTTTTTGTGTCGAGTAGTGCTTTTGAGAGATTAGGCCAGAATATATCCAGGAACAACTCACTTAGCTATTTCACATGTCAATAACAACCACAATTTTTTGGCATGCAGTTAGAGCGAAAGCCAAGGTGAAAGAACTGGTTCTGAGAGATTTCCTGTTTGCACATGGTGTAGCCTTGGTTACCCACAATGAATCTTTCCTGAAAAAGCTCTTAGGCAGATTTTTTGAATCATGCTAAAGCTTCGGGGGCAGTTAGTTTCAAGGGGACCTACACACATGCAGCAAGGCTGCTCCAACACACTGTAATTACTGTGCATCAGAGCAAACTTGATTAACTCAGTCTGTTGGAGCATGGTAATTACTGTGCTCTAGCAGACTGCAACATCACGTATCGGTGTCCCCATGCTGAAAAATGTTGGTGGGGGTGCTTTAAAACTTGTTTGACAACCTTTAGTTAAAGTGCCTCACTGCCATTTTTCTGTGTGGGGATGCTTATACACATGATGGTCCAAGTGCTTTAATTAGAAGCGCCCCCCCCCCAACTCTAATTAGCCCCTGGAGCTTGTCCCAAGCGCTCTAATTAAAGCACCCTCCCCACTCCTAGAGCACATGTATAAATGCCCAAGAAGACTGTGATCATGTACCAAGGAGGGAAAGAACCAATACCTGGCATCACTCTGGAAGATAAATCTCTTGGTGTCATTGATGGTTTTTGGTACTTGCATTCTGTGATCAGCAGGAGTCTTGAGACTGAACTGACTAACAAAATCAGAAAAGCAGCTAAGAATTTTGGGCTATTACAGAAACATTCATGGCATGACAGAAAATTATCAGCTACTGTAAAGATACAAATCTATGAGTTTTATATGCTGTCATCCCTGCTTTCTGGTTCAGAAACACAGAGTACATATGCTAAGAGACTGAAGAGCTTCCACACAGATATCTATGTAAGATCCTGAAAATAAAGTAGGAAGACAGAATACCAAACACAGAGTGTGTAGGACTGACACACTTAGAAACCATTATCAATAGGAGGCGGTTGCAATGGATTGGGCATATCAGGAAAAGAGGAGAAGACCATATCCTCAAGAATATTTTGTACAGTGAAATTCAAGATGGCTCTAGAAAGTGGGGTTGCCCTCTATAGTGGTACCACCATGTGTGTGCAAAAATGATGTGAAGTTCAACAACAACCTAAAAAGCTGGGAGAAGCATGCAAAATCCTATGCGATTTGGAGGGAACATCTGGCACTGGGCACAGCTCAACATGAATTGGCTTTGATCCTGATGGAAGCAATGTGAGAAAGAGGAAAGCATGTTATAAATTTGGATTTCAACTCAGACAACATATGGATCTGTGCAACTTGTAACAAGCTTTGTCACTCTCAGAGTGGGTTTATCAGCCAAGACAGATTCATCAGGCATCTGACTAGACCTCTTATGTATATACCATGATCTAGAAGAGGATCAATGGTTAGGGCACAAAGTAGGCATACATATGGATGCATGTAAATAAAGAAGCTTAAGACATCTGAGCATTCTGTGACTCATTGTTTAAGTTCTCTGGGATACATTTAGCCTGTTTTCTAAGTCCGACTTGCACACTGTGGATGCCTAAATATGAGCTCTGGGTTGGGGGATGGGGGGTTGTTTTAATTAGAGCAGTTCTCAAGAGCTAGCATTCTCTAATGGCCATACCCCAACAAGTGCAGGACTCGTTGAGTGCCTCCACTAGGAGCAAAGCTCCTTAGGTGCCTACATTAAGGCACCATGCATTCTTTTGAAGTGATTCCTGTGGAGAAAAGGGAAGCAATGCAGCGCCGTATTCTTGCCTACGATCTGTTAGGATCCAGAGCATTGCTGGGAGGCACCAAAATGCTACCTCTGACCTTAACAAGGCAGTTGATAAAACCTACATCTAACTCTCATTCACAGTGCTGAGCCCAGTGTACAGCTAGCAGTGTGGGTGTCCACCTTCTTCACCTAGTGGGTAGAGTACTTGCCCCAGAAATGCTTTCCAGGGACGTGCCCTCACCACTGGGATATAAACTAGTCTGGGAGAGCATAGCCTCCATTCCCTGTGGTGAAACAGGATCACAAGGCTGTGACGTGAGTGCCCTGGAGCTACAAGAAGAAAGAAACAGGAGCCCGTGTTTTGGCCTGGTGGCGGCAGCACTGCACTAAGGCATGAGAGCCGTGGGTTCTGCTCTGTCTATATTTCACTTTAGGCAGCCATTGACTGAAAAACACAAATAAGCCTGGCAGTAGAGACTGGAAACCTGTCCTCTCCTATGAGGTTGTAAGCTCCTTAGGACATAAATGACCTGGTGAGTCAAGCCCTTTGCTGGGAAGTGGGAAATGCAGTTTCTTGCTCCCTTTGGGTGTAGGGAGTGTGTAAAACCTGGGTCTCCCACTCCCTGGGCAAGCAACCTAAACACTAGGCTCTTGAGCTACGTGGTGCAGCATCAAATGCTAGGTAGTCAAGGCTTTTCTTTGACTGCTTCTGGGGCCTTAACATGCAGTTCTGTTTGTACCTGGGTGTTTCTGTTCTAAACCAGAGCCTAGGTCAGTGATTCCCATTGGGTTTGCCCTGGCATGCTAGTGTGCCATGAGTGTGATGGAAGTGTACCATGAGATCCCCCTATGTGAAGAGATAAATGCTCTCCTCCTCCGTCTGGCACCCTGCACCTGCACAGCTACTGCAGGGGCATTTGGTGTAGTTGTTTCTCTGGGAACTGCTGCCACTGCTGTTGGCTTCTGGTTGGTTGGCTCTTGGTGGGCTTGCTGCAAAAAACCCCAAAACTTACTGGCAAGCAGAGAATAGGGTGGGAAGCCCTGCAGTCTTGGAGCATGAGAGGAGATGGGGGGAGCAGAAGGATGGAGGCTGGAGGGGCAGGGGACAGGGCTGCTCACAGCAGGAGGTGGGGTTGATCACAGATCAATTCCTGGCTCCTGCCCAACTGCAAGGTCACTGCTTCTGCCACCTTTGTGGAGGCACTGGGGAGAGCATCTTGAGAGCATGGCAGGGGGACACATGTTGCCATCTGGAGAAGTCAGGAGGTCTGGGAACCCATGCATGCCTACATTTGTCATGGAGGCAACATGAGAGCCCACCCACCTGTGGGCTCCAACAGGGTTCAAATGGGGTGGACTGAGATCAAGAGTTGGCGAGCAGTCTGCCTGTAAAGGTGAGAACTGTAATGGGCACTGGGGCATGGCTTCCTGGCACTGTCCCAGCCTGGGGCAAGAATTGGGGAAATCCTGGAGAAGAAGGCATTAACCATCTTTGTCTCCACCCCTAGCCCAGCCTGTCACTGCCTTGCCAAAAGGGATGCTGAATGGTCTGCATCTCTGTTACTGCTCCTCCATGCCCGGAAGCCTGGCTGAGTGCCCAGACAGGGCAGTATCACTGGCCTGCCTGTCTCAGTGAAGAACAAGGTGTTCTGCACAGGTGTTCCCCCTCTGCTCCAAAGCAAGACTGGGGTTTTGAGGGGAGACCCAGGAGATGATTGTTACTGAGACACTTCCCACCTCTGGGTTTGGAGGCTCTGCTGCTGGGCTCCTTATTAGAGACTGCAACAGACTGCGACAACAGCCTTCCAAAAAGGCCAGTGACTGTGGCAGCTACTGCTCTAGTGTAAAGGAAGGCTCTTGCCAGACCTGGCTTTGATCTATTAAATAGCTCTGTTGTGTGATAACTGGTCCCAGTCTTGGTTGCTCTTTTGAGGTCTGTTCTCACTGCAGCCACAATCTCCCTCCCCCATCCTTGGGGACAAGGACCTGATACAGCTGTCTGTCTGCCCCTTCTACCTGCCTGCTTGTGGTTGTTCCCATGTCCTGGAGTTAGTGCTTCCTAGTATTCCCTTCTCCTATTCCCAGCATAGTCAATGCTTTGCTGAGGGACTGGATTCCTTGCTCCCTGGTTTCATGGTCTGACAGGATTTTAACTTTTCAGATGGTAGTGGGTAATGATTAAACCAGGAACAATGTTCAGGAGATTGGTCTTGCTTAGCTCCAGCTTGAAATGAATCCTTGAGCCTGGTTGAATGCATCCTTGACCAGGAAAGCTAAAAGAATGGGATTCTATAGCTAGCACATTCATGTCAACCAAAATTGCCAGAAAAATCTATTTATTTGTGCAAAGAATCGGTCCCATTGCAATTTTTTCAAGCAAAACATTTTGTTTTCCTTCTAAAATGTTTGAAATGTGGCAAATACTTTGATTTCATTTCTCCCAGAGTCCTGGTAGCTGTGATTTCTAGCCTAACATTTCTCCCATGGCTGAGGTATCCACACCAAATTAAATCATCTGCTGTTGTTAGGGTCTGGTTAAGTGTCTGCCCAGAGCAAGGGCAGAGGCAAGAAGGGTTCTGTGTGTTCATATAAATCTCAGGGCCCTGGTCTCTAGTGAGGGTGGTCTGTATGCTCTTCAGACTAGTGTCCTGGGGAGGAGGCTGCCTCATGAGCTTGATGGATTCAGAGTTAGGTTTTCCAAGTTGCTGTGCCTCTAGTTTAGGGCTTTGTGCCCAATGAAGCAAGCAAAAGGGGAAAGTGCCACTTGTGCCTTCTCCAGAGAAAGTGTGACTGAAGGAGAAGTCCACTGCATTAGCCAAACATCATGACCATGTGGAAGGACCCCAGGTGACACTTCCAGGGTGAGTCTATGTTTGGGTGGATTCTTGCACCCCCTTCTGCTGAACTCAGGCGTGTGCTTATAATAACATGGACCAGGTGTCCACCCCCACACAAGCCTAGGTGCAGATTCATTATACCAGCTGTAGTGCAGGTTTTTACATTGGCAGTTGTCTGTATAGCAGCCAACCGTAGCAAGCCAGTCACACACAGTGTTTGGTGCTGCTCACAGCAAGGGCAATGGACTCCCAGCTTACATGTGAGCTCTCCCAAACTCCAGAAGGCAAGAACCAGTGCAGAAAACAACAGTTAGTTCCTCCTGTACCCTGGGTTTAACTTCGTCAGGCCTTGGCCCCTTGAATTCAGTACAGTTGGCCAGAATTTTCCTGACCTCTGGGTCCTTGTGGTTTTCCTAATCCTTACCCTGCACTCGTGCCTTGCTGCTTAGCTTCCAGTATGTCCTTTAGGAACATCCAGCCCTTCTGTTCTTCCTTTTTCTATCCCTTTGTCCTGTCCTGCTGAAGGAGAATTATTCCCTCAGCTCCCCTTAATCATGACAGACATCCCTTTGTCTGTCCATTGGACTTCACCAGCTGTTCCTTTGCCAGCTATTCCTTTGAGTCAGTTCAAATTAGCCTTGTTGAAGTCCAGCAGCCTCGTTTGACTCTCCTCTGTCTTTGACATCCTAAGGAATGTGAGTTTTATCACGTCCCTCCAAGGATCCAACCAGCTTCTTATTTGCAAATCTTCCTCTTGGCTTAAGGTGAAGAAGTAACAGTCATTCAAATGTTGTAAAAAGTTTGGGCTTATATGAGTGAACTCACTGGTCATTTTAACAAGGCTTTATTTTCATGCAGGCCTTTTTGCTTTCAAGGCAAACCACATCCTGTTTTGACTCTCTGGAAGGGTCAGTGACATGCACAAGGGAACCAAAGAGATCATTTCAGATATAGTCTCACAGGTTCTGGCCCATTGTGACATATTTGCTTTGACCCCCACCTCAGGAAACTCTGGCACTAACCTCACATTCAACAGATAAGTGATCATATCTCACTTCAGCAAAGCCCTCAGCCACTTTTAAGTATATAGGTGGCTGTACTGGGGGTTGGCAGAGTGCCGTACATGATTACCAGCAAAGGCATAGCCCACATATCTGGCAGGAGGGACCAATCACTCCAGAGCACAGTCACAAGATAATGAACAGAGCCAATCTGTTTCCTCCAGGAGTGCTCAGTAGACTTGCCCAGTAACTTTGCATGTGTGTTTGCTGTCTGCACAGTGTGGCTTCAAGTCTCGCTCAGAGGCACAGAGATGGAGACCAAGTCTGGCTGTGGTTACGCAAACCCAAGATTCAAAGGGAGGAGAGGAAGCTCGCATACGGGTAGGACTGACATGTATGGCCATGCGTATGAAAGAGAATTCAGGTCTTGATTTTGCTTTCTGTGCTGGCTCTTGCCTCCTTCATGCTGCTTTTGAGCATGAAGCAGAATCAGATTTTCCACTCCAGGGAGGTTGTGTGCCAGGGCAGAGTGTGGCTCCATTTCACAAACGTGTAGGTTGTTTGGGAGCCAGAGGCAGGGCACTCTGCAGTCTGAGTCTGATCTGACTTGCTAGCATGAATTGGGAGTAGTGTTACTGCTGTCATATAGATACCCTATTGAGAATGAGGAGAGAGAGAAGGGAGGAGGCAAGGGATTTTTTGTGCTCTCTTTTACTGTATAGTTGGGAGAGATGTTTGGCAATGCTTCAGGCACCAAGGACCTTTCTTCAGATCCCACATCTTAAACTGGTAATTAAAAATATAAACACAGGAAAGAAGCACAGAAATACAGTAACAAACTGAATGTTAGTGGAAATCGCTCCATCGTCTTCTAAACAGGTTTTGGGACATGTGTCCAGCTTCAAACTGCAAGATTTCACTTAGGAGCAGTGGTTTGCTTCTGTACCCTGGATCAGAAGGCTTCTGAAAGAAGAGGCACAGGCTTAATGAGAGAGAAACTCCCAGATGCTGTAAATCAGTTACTGGAGCTACCTCTGAATGCTGGAAGTGATATAGGAAAAGGGACAGGGAACTGATTAGTCAGGATAGCCCCAGCATGAATGCTCTTTCCCTCAGCATCTATTGCATGTCCCTCCGTAAGAGAGGACACCGAGCTATATGGAAATGTGCGCTGGCCCCATGTGACATTTCTTATGCTCCTATGTTCATTATGGCTTCCCCAGCTTTACTGGTGTTCTCCCAACCTAATGCTAGCTGTAGGTCTAGCATGGGGATCCTGTCCTGTGGAGAAGGACAATGTTAGTTGATTCAGTCACACAGGAAGGCTATCGCAGAACAGGACCATAACCTACACCTCCCAAAGTCCATTCTGGTATTTCAAGCTACATCGCCCTTTCTTTCTTTTCCCCTTCAAAGTGTTATTCAGCCTTGAACTGCTATCAGAGATGGGAAACTAAGGCATGCAACTTTATTATAGTATGAACAAAATTAATCTAGAAATATTAACAAAACCATGATGTGTCATGGCTAAGACAGGAACAAGTCTTCTAACATAGCCTCTCTGTGGGGGTCCCGTCCAGCCCGATGATGGTCTGAGCAAAAAAGGTGGCCCTCCAGAAGTAAAAAGTACTTTGTAGTGGTGAGTTGCAATGCCAGACTTGTCTGCTCATGGAAAATGGGGTGAAGGGAATCGGATGCACCATTTTTCTTAAAGATGGTATTGCAACTCACAGCTTACAAGGTACTGTCGCATAAGAACAGGGTAGATAAAAATCTGTGATTAAAAGAAAAAAAAAAGAAATTAGCTTTTAAAAATTTAAATTGGATTTTAATTTGTTAAATTTAAATTACAATTAAATTCTCCTTTTTAAAAATAAATCAGCTTAAAATACCTTTGAATTTAGTGCAGCATAGGCTAAGATATAAATTTAGGAAAATCCATTAAAATAATTAAAATAAAATAAAATAAAATGCTGAGTTAATGAACCTCTACTAAAAACTCTAGCGTTAAAGGCTGATATGCCTTTATATAAGAACGAAGGGAAAAATCTAACTTTTGAAGTCAAACTTTAAAAATAGGGTGTAGTATTTTATGTACTGGGGGCCCAACCTTGCAAGGGATGCAGGGTCTATACTACTGGATGCAAAGGATCAGCAAGTCATCCCAGGTGTTAGGACCAGACCTCTGCCTCCAGGAGACACCATCATGTATACTTCTGGATAAGATTTATCCACTGAGCCCACCTGGATGGTGTCACACTCCTGTTTTATTCTCTCTGCTTGAGCTCTGATTAGGTCAGTTCTCAAATTATGGGTATTTCTGGCTCTGCACCCATAATGGAAGCTAATGCTACAGCTCATGGAAAAACAACCGTTTGCTCAATAACTTAGCAACTCATTCAAAACCGAGAAATTGATTGGGAGTTAAAAAAGCAGGAAAGCTTATTTTTCTTTTCTAGGCCATGATTAAAAAGGGGCCAGAGGATGAGATTTATGAGTTCTAAAAACTTGAAAGAAAGGGGGTAAAAATTTTCAAAACAGGTTAGGTAAAAAAAATTACTGCCTCGTTTTAAAGAGAATTAGGCAAGTAGGAACTTAAGATAAAACAACTTTCACTTCAGCATTTTAAAATATTTTCCTCAGGGTGACCTGCCATAATTTGTTTAATTCACTGAACACAGTTCATAATTCTAATACTATAACAGTGAATACTAGTGTGTAATACATTAGTTGTTGATGTGCACCATGTTTTGATAAAAAAAGTTCTATGTTTAAAACATCAAGGTTTTGTCCAGTAAATGTGAAGTGCTCGTTCTGTGTGTTTCATTAAATTCAAGATGCCATCTTAAAGTAGCTTGATCCAAAAATGAGCAAAAAGTTCATAGTCATAGATAGACTTCCCTCTATATTTGAGTCAGTCACCAGGTCCTTTCACTTGGCCAGGACCAAGTCTTGCAGAGCGTCACCTCTGGTTGGCCCGTGTACCTCCTGAGTCAGGAAGAGCTCCTCGACACAGGTCAGGAAGGATTGCGACCCATCCAACTTGGCCGAGTGTTCCTCTCCGAAGATGTCTGGATAATTAAAATCACCCATGACGACTATGTCATGTGCCGGTGAGGCCTCGGTCAATTTTAGGGTGAACTCCAGATCAAGTTCCTCCCCCCGGTTTGGTGGACTGTAGTATACACTTACAGTTAGGTCTCTCTCACTGAGCCACCTCCCTGCCCCCAGTTTAACCCAGGGGGTTTCAAGCTGTTCATTTTTGGAGCCAATGTACCCAAAGAGGTGTACTGCTCTTTCACATAGAGAGCAATACCACCACCTTTCTTCCCCCCGCCCCCAGACCCTTCTATGCAGGGTGTAGCCCTCTATAGCTATGCTCTAGTTGTGTGAGGAGTCCCACCAGGTCTCTGTAATCCCTACTAGATCATAATGCATGCTAGTTCCTCCTCTTGTTCCTCATGCTCCTAGCATTAGTATATAGGCACCTGAGTCCTCCTACTGAGGCCTTCATCTTCCTGTCCTGCTGATTGAAAACTATTCCCTCAACTCCCCTTAATCATCTAGTGAATTAGAAATATATTTCATTATTTTATATTAAAATGTAGGATTTCTAATGATCCAAATATGTTAAGCTCTTTCTCTATCTTTTTGTCTCTCTCTCTGTCTCTCTTTCTCGCTAGATATATAAATAGTTTGTGCAACTTGGAAACGTATGTACCAAATCTACTGTAAAAGATGTATTAAGTCGTAAATTAATATGTTAATTGTTATGTCAACCAATGAAAAGATATCTTTCTTTAAAAACTAAAAAGTATATACAATGGGAATGTTGATAAAAATTAATTATTTAAATTGGGTTTTGGCTTGCTGATTTAAATCGGTGATTGATATAAATTGCCTTGATTTAAATCAATCTACTTTGCTTAAGAAGCTTGTCATCTTTGAAGAAGGGCAGTTTTGAGCATCCAATTGGGATCTAGACAATGACTCCCCAACTTGGCTCATAGCCACCAGGGGTATTGACACAAGTGACATTTTGTTGCATGACTGACCACTGAAAGTGCTTTACAGCCATGCCCTTACAGATGGCATGGCTGCAGAATCCTTTAAAAGGGCCTGATCCCACAACAGTCTGAGCCCTTATTACACGAGAGTTCAGATGGAGGTGCTCCAAAGTAAGTGCCTTCATTAACTTGTGTCAGGACATGCTGGCAGCGGGGCTGGGATGACGCGGCCCAGCCCTGCTCCTGGCTCTGTTTTCAGAATGGGAGCAAGAGAAGGGACTACAAGGAGCTTGTTCTGGGGGTTGCCCAGCCAGTGCTGGGCTAGGAAAGGCTAGGGAGGGTGGATTGGAGCCCCCACACCTTGGGGGCACTCTGATCCACCCCCCCCCCTCCTGTGCTGGCTGGCCAGCCTCCAAATTGAGCTTTCTCAACTCCTTTCCCTGCTCCCATTCTGAAGACAATGCTAGTGCTGGAAGGAGGGAGGGGCAGGGCTATGGGAGATCTGCTGCCGACTTGCAGTCACTCTGAAGTGCAGCTTGATCCCTGAACCTCCCTGGACCCAACTGTGAACATCTGTTGGGTCTGGGGGATTGCTGTAATTCATGGCACTTCTTGTGAAGCACCATGAGTTATAGCAGAGAGCTGCACTTCTGTCTGCACCCCATGAGAACCACAAGCACCTTCACATCTCATCTCCTCCACTCCTGCCTAAATTGCCCAGCTGCTGACATGTAAGTGAGCAGCACTGAGCTGCAGCAGCTTTTGTCTGCTGAGACCCTGAGCTTTCTTTTCTCATTCCCAGGCCCCCATCTGAAGCGCTCAGCTTGGTGCATAACTGGTCTAATGTTTGGGCTGAAGGCTGTGCTGCAGGGGGGTGCAATCTTCTTAGTTCTGCAAGGTGAGTACTGCAAAATGACTGCCTGGGTGTCTTGGTCCACTAGGAGAATTCCTGTATTTCACAAGTGTCTGGCTGGGTAGCCTCTTGAGCAGAGATCAAAATGGGGGAAAGATGAAGTGTTATTTAGTGCCGTGAGCCTGACACTCCTGTCACGTGCTGTGATGTGAATCTAGGGTAATTGCTGTAGGTGCTAGTGGGAAGAATCACTACTTAGGGACCTACTGAAATAGCAGTTTTGCAGAAATCATGAAATCTGGCATTGCCCGCAAAAGCAGGCAATGCCTCTGAAATTTGAAAAAAAAAAGGAAGAAAGAAAACTTACTAAAAATAAAGTGCTGGCTCCCAGAGGGAGCCAGCAGTCTTCATGGTGCTGAGGCCTAGCTATGCAGCCCGCTGTGGGGAAGGTGGGACGGAGTGATGCCTGCATGAAGAGCTGCCCAAGTTGGCTGCTGTCCATGTCCCTTCCCACTGATTAGCTAAGAGGGTTGCCTGCCACGCGGCCCCACCCCTCGCCACCAATCCGTGCAGACAGGTGGGGCTGCATTATGATAACCCTCCCAACCAATCTGCGGTGAGGCGCAGGGCTGTACAAGGGACAGTCCTTGCAGTCAATCAGTGACAAAGGATGGGGCCACTAGGCCAATCAGAGGCATGTGGAGCCCCCTGTTGTGATCAGCCCATGAATACGGTGGCCAGACCTATGATTTTCCTGTGAAACTGGCCAGCTGCCTCCTTGAGTTAGGTAGACCCCAATCGATTATCCTAGTCCCTGGCCATGCTCTGTATAGCGAGGTGGGTGCATCTGCCCCTCCTTTCCAGACTTCTTCTCGCGATCTGTCTAGTGATGCTGTCTGCCCCCATTCCCCACCGCATGCCGGTGTCTCACCACCCAGAACAACCAATGTAGGAATCCTCTGCAGCACTAGGAAAGCAGGGTACCGAGAGATGAATGTATAGACAGATGAAGTACAAAGAGAGTAAGATAGGAATTCAACTTTGAGGGTCTGGGCCTGAGGCTGAGGGAGAGCTGGGAACCTGGACCTCTGTTATGCATCTATACAAATCTGTCCTTTCCTTCATTTCTTGGTGAAATCTCTGCTGACCATAACTTTGTCTATGTGGGCAAGCCTTGAGGCAGTGTTGTGAAAAGGGCGCGAGGACCGAGGAATCGCTAGGCCATAATGTGAACCAAACTCCCGTGGAAGTGGAAGATGCTGCTGCAGCTCACTCACTGGTCCTGAGCCGACTGAAGGAGAATCTGTGTGCACATAAACAGGGTAAGGACATACCTACGCTGGCAGGAGGAACTTATATGCACTATCAAATGGCTCCGTCAGATTCCTGCTGAAGTCTGTGACCAGCCCCCTTAGGTATCAGTGGGATCAGGGTCAGGCCTTCAGATCTCACAGGCTACAGGAGATGACACAGAAGGTTGCTTATTAGGCAGTGTAGGGAACAATGGAGCTGTAATATATGGCCTGCAGTTACCCTCACCTTGTAAATGATGAGAGGTGATTGAGAGGTGATTTCTGTGGGCAGCGAACTGCCGCAAACAGCAGCCAAGTGAAAAACAATTCTTGTACACACCCACTCACCCACCAATATTGTACATGGTCTATTTTATTTTTAAAAGGGCAGCTGAAGCAGAAATGTCAGACACCAAAGGGCTGGGCAGAGATGTCACTGTGGCCTTTTGTCGCTCAAATGCTAAGCACCTCTGATCTATCTGATGTGGGGCTTTCTAGAGACCAATCAGTTGAGTCAAATCCTAACAGTTATTCTTTAGGTGGAATCCACAACCCAAAAGCTGTGCCTTTGTGTTAATGCCAATGGTTAATTAAAGCTACAAGCCCAGTCAAGGATTGTGTGTTCATTTCAGCTGTCTAGCTATTCGGGTTGTGATTTTGCCCCCTTTAATTAGCAGTCAGCAAAAGTTAAGGTGGTTTTTTTCCCCTGTGTTTTATCCAAAAGAAAGATGTCCTTCAATACTTAGCCTTATCATATAAAAGAAGTCTCATCCAAGACACACAAACCGCTTGACAAGTATTCATGTCGCGTTACAACAGTAAGTGCTGTTATAGGCATTTGACAGATGAAGAAACAAAGACACACAAGTGCGGAGCCAGGCTTCAAACTGTCCCTTAATTGGGGACATTTTGTTTCAGAGCTCATAGGCCTAGTTTTCATTTTATCTCTAGTCATTGAGGACTAGGGATGCTCAATCCCTTTGAAACCGTCTGAAGAGAAGTCTCAGGTTGGGCAACCAAAACCCTTGGGGAACTTTTGGTTTATGTGAGTTCTCCAGAGTCACGGCCAGTGACTCCCAGAGCCTACAACTGAGAGAATTTTCATAATAATAGAATCTGGAAAATATATTTGTGTAATAGAGAAGAACCAAAAGCACATTTTTTAATCCATTTCTAAACACTTGGAGGAGGAGAAGGAACAGTCAGCATGGATTCACCAAGGGCAAGTCATGTCTGACCAACCTAATTGCCTTCTATGACTGACGCTGTGGATGTGGGAAGAGCAGTGGGTGTGATATACCTTGATTTTAGCAAGACTTTTGATATTGTCTCCCACAACATTCTCACAGGCTAGCCAAGGAAGTACGGGTTGGATGAATGGACTGTAAGGTAGATAGAAAACTGCCTGGATCATCAGGCTCAGAGGATAGTAGTCAATGGCTCCATGTCTAGTTGGCAGCTGGTATCGAGTGGAGTGTCCCAGGGGTCACTTCTGGGGCTGATTTTGTTCAATATTTTCATCAATCACCTGGAGGACAAAAGAGAGTGCACACACACCAAGTTTGCTGATGACACCAAACTGCGGAGAGTAGTAGATACACCGGAGGGGTAGGACTAGGATTGAGAGAGGCCTCAGCAAATTAGAGGATTGGACCAAAAGAAATCTCATGAGATTCAATAAGGACAAGTACAAAGTCCTGCACTTAGGATGGAAAAATCCCATGCACTGGTACAGTCTGGGAACTGACTGGCTAAGCAGCAGCTCTGCAGAAAAGGACCTGGGGGTTACAGTGGACAATAAGATGAATATGAGCCAGCAGTGTGTCCTTGGGAGGAAGGCTAATGACATATTGGGCTGCATTGGTAGGAGTGTTGCCAGCATACCGAGGGAAGTGATTATTTCCCTCTATCTGGAGTACTGTGTCCATTTTGGGCCCCCCCACTACAGAAAGGATAGCGACAGATTGGAGAGAGCCCAAGAGAGGGCAACAAAAGTGGTGAGGGGCCTGGGGCACGTGATTTTTGAGGAGGGGCTGAAGGAATTGGTTCTATTTAGTCTAGAGACGAGAAGACTGAGGGGGGATTTAAAAGTGGCCTTCAACTATTTGAGGGGTGTTTCCAAAGAGGTTGGAGCTGGGCTGTTCTCAGTGGAGGCAGATGACAGAACAAGGAGCAGTGGTCTCAAGTTGCAGCATGGGAAGCTTAGGTTAGATATTAGGAAGAACTCTCTCAGTAGGCGGGTAGTAAAACACTGGAGCAGGTTACCCAGAGAGGTTGCGGAGTCTCTATCCTCGAAGGCTTTTAAGATCTAGTTAGGCAAAGCCTTGGCTGGGATGATCTAGTTGGGGATAATCCTGCTGTGAGCAGGGGGTTGGGCTAGATGTGACCTCCTGAGCTCCCTTCCAACCCTGAGTTTCTACGATTCTGTGATTTTCTGTCTCCTAGGAATGGACTGTGAGCTCTGTCCTCCCGAGTGGCTGTTGCACAGGGGGAGATGTTATTATTTCTCTGAGGAAAAGAAAATCTGGGAGTCCAGTAGGGTTTATTGTGCGGCCAGGAAATCCAGTCTCCTGGTTTTTGAAAATGAGGTAGAAATGGTAAGTATTGCAGCACTGCACAAATCCTCACAGAGGAGCAAACATCAACTGCATGGTTGGATTTAAACCAGAGACTCACATTAACGCCCTCTCATCCCTAGGGCTTTATCAACACCCAGAAGGATGATGCTAATTTTCGATGGATTGGATTAAACTTCAAAGAGGAAGGGGGGTGGATGTGGCTCCATGACCCTGATATACGCGGATACAAGTCAGTGTGGTTTTTCTTCCTTAAACATGACATTCAGTTACTTATAATGCATCTGCCTGGTGCATGATCTGCTTCTCTTGAGTCATTGCTATTACCCAGATGCCTCGCTCCCAAGAACAGTGTTTTCTCCTTAACTTCTTGAGTGCTGAGGTGTGTCTGGGTTCTGATACACATGCCTGCAAAGTAAAAGCGTTCCATAAAGCTGGTTCCCATCTTTTTCTAGACCCGGTTTTGCCTCAGAAAGAGCAAACCCTACATTCCCTTCACCAGCCTCCTTATACTCTCTTTTCCGTTAGTGTTATGCCTTTTACAACTAAGGTTTCCTTCCTTCGGCCACGGTCTACTACTTTCCTGCATAAAAATTCCTGTCCTCAATTCACAGTTCACATGCCCGACTACGCTCTCATTTCGCCGGTCTGTAATCACTGACTACTTCTGAAGAGCTTCTCAGTACAATAAGTACATGCTGACACTCAGGTGCTTTCTTCCTCTCTCTCCTCTGTGACTTACTACAGAATATGTTGAGGATGTGGTCTGTGAGTACACGCAGTGAGTGGCCACTGACATTACAATGTGGGGAGCAAACGATAGAGGACAGGAAATAGCAGATGCCTTGTAACTGCCACAGCAGCCCAGGCAACCCTTGCATCTCTGGTATAAAAAGCCATGAGCATAACTTTGCAGGCATCACACACACTGATGTACGTGATAAGAAATTAGCGTTTCTAATCTCTAGCATGTGTATCTTAGCTCATGGGTTAGAATTGCAGTGTGATACAGTGATTGCTATTTGCCTTGTTTCTTATGTTTTCTCTCTTGCTGTGTTCTGTATGGGGGGTCTGGGCTCTGTGGGTATTATACATATCCCTGTTATCCAGGGAGCACGCACTCTAACTGTATCAAATCACCACATCCAAGCCTGTCTCACAAAACCCCCAATCTGCTGTCCCTCATCCTGATTTCCATTCTATTATTCAAAGTGAAGCAGAGACAGTTCAAAAACTGAAACTAGGAACCAGACACCCTCAGGCTTTGATGGTTTTGTGAATGAGGAAATCAGATCAGCACCACTCCGGATTCAGGGTTCAGTTTTGTAGAACCAAAAGCAGAATGGGGGGTTCCAGGGATGCTTCCTTGTTCAGCCTGGGGATTTTTCTTTTTCAGTGTCACCATGAGTACTGGGGGACATGAAGGGATCTGTGGTGCTTTCAAAAAGGGGACAATCCATGCAGATAGCTGCCATTCATCGTACAAATGGATCTGCAAGAAAAAAGCAACTCTTTTGGATTTCTGAGATACCCCGGGTGGATCAGTTGTATATTTAACACCTGTCTGAGAGACACCTTTTCCTCAGTCTGTCATTGGATGGCAGAGGGGGCACCAAGGTCTGCAGAGATGATATCCTGTCCTGGATGAGCACAGTTAGAAACTTTGAGGAGCTTTGGAAAGATCCAGAACTGCTGGGGTTACAAGAAACAAAAATGCAAATTCCACGTTGGAGGGTGGCGAGGGGTTGGGGACCTGCTGGTTAATACAGCCCAGTGTACAGAAAGATCACTGCAAGGTTGAAGCTGTCACTAATGTACCTGCCCCAGCAGGCAGGGAACATGGCTCAAAGATTTCTTGGAACAGAGAAGCGTTTAGGAAGACTTGTATCTCCTTTAGCTGCCTGGAATAATGACTGCACAGTGCTCCTTCATAAAGGCAGCCAATGGCTCTGGGATGCTGATCTTAATAAAGAACTTAATTAACTGCAGGAGTCAATGAAATATCTTCACTCAGGGGTACTATGGTGGGAGACATCCACCAGGAAGGCATTGGCACGTCCCTCCTACTCCAGTAGAGTCAGAACTGGGGAACTGAGGCTTGTGCCTTACGGGTGCTAACAAAAGCTAAATGTCCACACACACAGATAGAAAAGGAGGCTTTGACTTTAGAACTAAGGCAAAAGATCCATACTTCTGTTAATGGGTGGCCAGTGATGATTAGGGTAACCGACCATAAAGTAAAAATTGCCATTGGCAAAAGGGATCTGTGAGCCCCTGTTCCCCTCCATACTGATATTACAGAGTTTGTTGTGGTTTTTTCACATATGCTTCACCACCTAAGTGAAAATCTGGGAGAGATATGGCGTTTGCAGACATTGTTTCAAGCAGGGGCTGACTATATCTGGGCCTATGGACTGTATCTGGGCAGATACCTGGCTTGCATGGCCCCCAGAGCCAGGAAGTTTAGGGTAGGACACGTGCAACTGGAACTCACTGACAAAATCAGGGCTTTGGATTCCTGTTGGGATTGCCTGTTGGTGGCAGGGGCAAGCGACAGCTGTATTAACTCCTGTGTCACAGCATCCTAGGCCTATCACTCCTTGCCTCTCTACTGCTGCCAGGATTGGTTCTGGCTTGCAAGGTGCCCTGCAGTCCAGATCTGGCCTGAGTGGGCCAGTCAAGTTTGACCCACCTGGTTTACAGTATTTGGGTACAGGGCAGTAGATCAAACTCCAGACCCATATGCATATTCATGTCAATCCGATTAAGTAAAAAGTATCTGGTCTAAGCTGAAAAATGGACTGAGATTAGCAGAATGACAGCTGGGGATAAAACCCTTTCAATTGTATTAGCATGTATTAGCACACGGTAGCAAATGGGTGTTCTCCATATTAGATAGGATTTTTAATGGCATTAGGATGGTGATGTATAAGCTGTGACAGAAAAAAAATATGTCAAACAGAATACATGGAAATGGTTTGGAGCTCAGAAGATCTAAGAAAAGGGGCAGAGATGTTCTGCACTGGCCTCAAATAGAACAATAACTTTGAAAAAATGGTTAAAGCTTGTTGCATTTGCCAGAAATACAAGCTAGATCAAACAGAACTGTCCATGTCAGTAATAAAGGAAGGTATAGCTTCCTGGAGCAACTCAGGTATAGCTGTACGAATGTTGGCTGGGATGCCAAAAAACCCAAACCTATATGTTTATCCTTGTCCATCATTCTCCCTGCCCTGAACTCACCTGACTGGAAGATACTGCAGAACATTAAATCTTTTTGCTAGATGTGACAACAGGCAATGGGCCACAAGATGGAGAAATAAGCAAGATCTTCCCCAGATCCCAAAGGGAAGACAATGGGCAGTGAGTTACTCGTTTTGTAGAAAGTGGTCTCGGACAAGCAATCACAAGAGGAGATGGAGAAGGCTGAGCTCCAGGATATGACACAACCAGAATACCCCCATTTACTTGTGCTTGGCAACAGTGGGGCTGATGACTCAGGGAAAAGCCACAGGTCCATGCTATGGCAAACAGCAGAGAACATCTCATGGACCAACTGAACATAGCTGGCAGGTTCTTTCTACGTATATGAAATTCTGTGTTATGTTAAAGTCGAGGCATTATTGTCTTTGTTCTGTTTGCCCATAGGTGGAAAATATGAGGGACTGGAAAGTCCCTAACGTCATCTAGTTGAAATGGGCTATTGTGTTATGTAGAAGCTCATGTTAGACAGTGGTGATCAATGAAACTTTGGGTCCTGAATGAAGCAGCCTTCCATTGGACTCCTTTGCTCTGACTTCTGAACAACATAGCCTGCGGAAAGCAAATTGGTGGGAACGCCCTTTCAAGAACAGCTCCAGAGGACAATTCATCCTGATTTCCCTTCAGTTGCTGTGCTGTGACAATAACTTGAGTCCACGTGACAGGTTCTTCAAGTAAGCAGCAGCTGAAGGAAGTGGGTGTGAGGGTCTGCCCTGTGCCTTCAGCTGGGCTAGCTGCCTTGAGTAATGTCTCACAGCACACAAGTGAGATGGTGTTGGGTCTGGGTAGGAATGGGGTCAAGTCTAACGGCACAGCTGAACCAGCCCTTAAATTAAATATCCTAAAGACAAAGCCATTCACCGACTGATCAAAAGTCTTTTAAAATAAGTATAGTGACTACCATCTGCTTGTCTTTTGGGCCAAGCGGCAGGGAACTGACTAATACTTCAAATAGATCTCACATGCAAGCTTATGTAATAGGCTCTTTGCAGAAGTGAGAACAGCTCTTTGGACCACACAGAGCATTGTTACGCTTGTTTTTATAGTCAGAACAACAATATAGGACATAGTTCAAGAGTGTGAACTTGCTGTCAAGAACTGCGCAGTGTGGAGGCCCAGTGTGAAGATTCAAAACCCACATGTTGACCCCACTTGTGTGAAATGGAATATGTTACGCTGTCTTATGCAACAAGTACTGAACCTCCCTATGTGCAGCTGAGAAGACCACAGTGAGCTCAGGTATTTATCAGCTAGCATGGATAAAAAAGGAGATGAGATGTACCATTAGCATGAGAGGAGGAAAATTACTGAATTAAAAATGGTTACATTGAAACTACATGTGCAAATTTAGGTACACAGCATTGGAAATATTTAGTTCGAGTTCTTTGCTTGTCTAAAAGTGAGACTTCAGCCAGTTAGATGTTAGGTGTGATTTTTATTCCTGGCATAGGTATTTACCTGGGAACTGGTCTTTTGTTTTGGGGGACAGTCTGTTTAATATGACAGCAGAGAATTTGGAGAAATTATAAGGGAAAGGAAGGTAAATGCCACTCTTGAGAAACAATACTTCCCCAACTATCATAGAGCTGCTGAGGTGACAGAAGTAGACTAGAATCCAACTCTCCTGCTGCCTGATGCTGAGTGCTATCTCTTGCTTCCTTCTCTCCCATGGCTATTCCTAAATCAGGGTCATCTAGAGACCCAACAATGTTTTTACTGTGGGATAAACACATGCACAAATAAATCCACAGAAATTTCCACTCTTGGCAACACCCACAGTTGTCTGAGAGAGAGATAGTTAGCCATGGTAGGCAAGAGGTAGGGCAGAGTGTCACCTTTGAGACTAACTCCTTCACTGAACTCAAGCCTCTGAAGAAGTGAGTATCTGAAGTGCTCAAGAGCAGATCCGAGGGGGTGAGATTCCTTCTTTTGATTGCTGCTTCACCCAAACTCTAGCAAAACCTTAACACAGGTGTGGTAACATTAATTCAGGTGTACAGAAGACAGTAAAATGCTTGAAGCCCTGTCAAGTTGCTCAAGAAGGGTAGGAGTTGTTTTATGAATCTGAATAAAAACCATATATTTAACTATAACAACAGCAGGACTAATGACACCATAGCTTTTCCCTAGTTTGTTGTGTTTTTTAAAACTCTGTATGTAACTTAGCAAATGGGTGCACATTCCAGTAGTTATATGTATCTGTGTTTTGATCTTAAACTGAAGAATACAGTGCTAGCCCCTGAGCAGATGAGAAAAGCATTTAATTCAGGGGTGGGCAAAATATGGCCCAGGGGCCAGATCCACCCTGCCAAAAGATTGAATCCAGCCCATGGCTGTCCCCATAATGCTCTGCATGGGGCCAAGCCCCACCTGATCCCATCCACGCACACGATGGCCCTGGCCCCACAGCACACACAGCTTCCCAGTGGAGCTGCTCTCAGTTCAGTTCTGCCTCCCGGGTGCTGCTCATCTCTCCTGCACCTGTAGCAGCTCCTGCTATTCCTGGCCCTGCTGCGCCATTCATGTTGGCGGGGGACGCTCTGGGTGGGCAGAGTGGTGGAAGGCTTCTGGGAGCTGGAGCTGAAACTGGAGCTAGAACTGGAGCTGCAGCCTGTGTGCTGGGGCAGGAGCTACCTGGCTGCACTCCTTCCCCCCGCCCTGGTGCAGTGCAGCAAGGGTAGCAGAAGGAGGTAGAGTAGCTGCTGGAGGTGGGGGGAGCCAAGCAATACCTGGGTGGCTGCAGCAGCACCAGGAACTGGTTGTGCTGGAAAGCTGTGCATGTTGGTTGGGGCTGAGGTGGGTCTGAGACCGTCCGGCATACGTGGGCAGTACCATGGTGCAGGCTGCCCTAGGAGGGAGTGGGCAGGGTTTGGCTTCATGTGGAGCTCCACAAGGGGCAGCTGTGGGGTGGGGAGGAAAGCAGAACATAGCCGCACTGCATTGCCCCAGGCCCACGCTGCTGCATGCACTTCCTGCTCCCTCCCTCCCTCCCTGTCCCCACCCCTGGCTAGCTCCTGGGACCTCATGCATAGGCAGCCCCCCACATCCCACAGCCCCCCACCCACACACATCTCCCCCCTCACACCTCTTCCCCCACACTGCCCCACATTCACCACATGTACACCCACATGCCATACGCACTTTACCCCCCACCCCGCGCCCCCCGGTACACAGGAGTTAGACTTTATTTGGAACTATTATGCAATTGCCTCTATATAAGCTTCTAAACAAAACAACCCTAAATCAGGGCAATTAAAAAAGAAGTTAGAATATGTTACAGTAGACGTTTGATTTTTAGTATGTGATTTGTTTTTTATCTATAATTTGTTAAAATGATATCTTCTAAAAAATGTCATGCATATGGTCCTCAACAGCTCACCAAAGCTCATCAAGTGGCCCTCCACCCGAGATAATTACCTACCTCTGATCTAGTTTCTCTTTTAACTGGAGAACAATCTGCTCTGTTATACGTGACAATGAGCCACACCCTTCTCTTCAAAATCCTAGACCTGTCCATACATCTGCCCTGCCTCCTGCCACTCTTCTCAGGGCAAGCCAACAAAAAAAGATGAAAACAACAACCTAGGGAGCTGGCTTTAACCGGCATTAAAAAGAAGTAAAGCAAGCCGCAAGCCTGGTATATGTTTCCGTCCTTCCCCCACCCACTCTTTCCAGGTCACCTTTAAATTGAAAAAGTCATACCAGCTCATCTGGATCCTAGGTGGCAGCAGCACTTCAGAGCAAGGCAAATTCCTTGGTGCAAGATTTCATGACACAGGTTAGAGGCAATTAGTGAGGAGCTCTATCCCGCCCTGCTAGGGATTCTTTGCTATGTGCCCTGCAAGCTGGAGCCACGCAAAGCCTACGGCAGCAGCCGGGCAGAGCATGGGGAGCACAAAGGCGGGCGGGCTGTGGGGATGCCTTTACTTGCCCAAGTCACTTTCAGCCTCCTGCCTTGTGGTGCACTACCCTGGTGCCCCCTGATACCCTCTGCTGCCCTGGTGCCAGCTCTGCTCCATGTGCTTCTCCCTGGAACTGCACCTACTCCCACTGCCTGCCCCCACCTTTGCTTGGCTCTCCCCCATCACCTTTCTCTTCATCCTGTACTCATGCCCTGTTTTCCCTTCTTGCTGTTAGGGCGGATGGAGGATGAGGCATTGGCTGTGAGAAGGGCATTAGAGATGCAGTATGAAATGTGCCAGGCTGAGACCTTCAAGCATGGGCAACAGGATCCCTGGGCAGAGGCAGGTCTGTAAAGAACCTGGGGGGGCCCTTCAATGCACCTGTCCCTGGAGCCCTGCAGAATTGCCTTGTATCCCCTAGCCTCAGTTGTGCACCTCCTTGCTCTGTTGGTCCCCATGGGCCAAGCAAACAGTGCATGTCACTGATGGCCTCTATTTATGCCTGTGTCCCTGCCACCATTTATTCCCCATGCTATCTCATCTCCAGCTGCCTTTCTCTTCCAGTGCTTTTTGTCTCTGCTCAGTGTACCATCTCTGATTTCTTGCCTTTCCCCACCATCATTTATGGTAAAATGATTCTTAAGTTAAATCTCTGACCTGGTTATATATGGCTATAGCAATGACTGCCCTCCCTCTTTTCCCCACCAGTGCCCCAGGGTCTCCAGTACTTCAGCTCTCCATCCCGATCCCCCCAACATGCAGAGTTTCCCTTCAAGATAGTAGTTCTGGAGCCAACATTTTGAGACACCCACATTTCCCAATTCTGAAACTTGGGTACCCACAGAGCATTTATGAGCTGAAATAAGGACCCACTGGGGGCATCTCGGGCTCTTGGTTTTGGAACCTAGCAATGGGACATCCCGAACTTCAGCATTTATCTCACTAGAGCATCTTCTGACTCTTCTTGTCAGATGGCTGCTCATGCCCCTTGTTCCTGGGGTGGGTTGTAGGACCTGCTATTGCTATGGTTGTGATTTTACTTCTTATCTACTTTAGTCTGTGTAAGCATCAGGGGCATAGCTAGGATGTATGTGGTCAGGACTTGTCCTTAGGGAGTCACAACCCAGGGGATCAGGAATAAGCAAGGTCAGGGAAGCAAAGTTCCAGACAAGAGCTGGGTGTCAGGGGATATATAGCAGATATGTCAGGAGGCCAAGGTCTATGGGCAGAGACACTGGGTAGGACCATAGACCAAGGAGGGACAGGAGCAGAAGTCAGGGATCTAGACCAGGGTTACGATCCAGAGGATCTGGAGTCAACTAGATACAGCTATGTGGATCAGAGACATGGGCAATTGCTTAGCTATGCCACAAGCCAGGCGCTGGCTACTAGAAGACAGGGGCTAGAGCACTGGGGATCAAGTAGCCAGTAAGCCCCTGACAGCGTTTTAATACAGTGGTGTAGAAACCATGAAGCAGAAAGCTCCTGAAGGTCAATTCTGGCCTTCAGAAAATGTTCAGAATTTCCTTTTCTTTTCTTCTTTTCAGTGTCTCTGTTTTTATATATATGTGGGAGTCTGTGACTTTGGCATGTTAAACACGACGTGCATTACTGCGAAGGTGTTTGTTGCAGCGTGATGTTCTGTATGTCTTGGAATTGTTTCTCTTTGATGTGGTCTAATGGTTTTTTTGCTTTCTGTACCTGATCTTTTGTGAAATAAAGTTGTTAAAAAGTCCTTTCAGTGTCTCCTGCAGCCTGTTTGTCAACAGAATCCCTTGTTACGCCAGGCAGGTCAACTGCAGCTTCTGTGTGGAGATGGATGAAAGGGTTGCGGTGGCTCCCCAGAGCAATGTAGACTTTGTGTTAATTACAGCTCAGTTTCCAGTGCTTGACGTTAGTGTGAACTGTACAATGGACTGACTGTGTTGTGCATGAAGTCCTATGCATTCAGCGTTACTATAGCAGTGATTGCTTCATTTCCCATAAAGGTCCTCCCTGCTTGCCTTACTTCTAGCCATGCCTTGATAACTGGCTGTATTATAGGAAGAAATGATACTATATGTCAGAAGAGAAAAAAGACTGGATCTTCAGTCAGAGCTTCTGCTCCATGCATGGGGCTTCTCTCAGACTGAGAATGAATCGGAAATGGCAACCCAGTCCCTCACCCCCAGTGACAACTGTTAGGTCCATCACATTCACCTGTGAATATGCTGATATCCAGGCCAATATGCCTCAGAGCTGAATTCATGTGTGAGAAAGAAATCAAATGGAAACAGACAATTTAAACGTATCAAGGTGTTTTGCCAACCGTCTACTTGTTACTTACCCAACTGCATCCAGGCTTTGGAGGAAAAGAGCTGTCAAATGTCTAGAATATCAACTTGCAAACTAAACCCTGGATGGAAAACACTGTTTTCATCCTTTGCCTCCCCCATATTTCTCCTCATTATTGCACATAAAACGAGCAAAGTTAGCATTTTTACCCTCTTTCCCTTCCCCTGCCCCCCAAATGTTACATTACTTTTAGTTTCAACCTCAGAAATTCAGATACTGTCAACTTCAGTATACAAGAAAACAATGGGAGATATAGTATGGTATCACCTGTCAAGAGAAACTTGAGCAGTGGAGAGAATAGTTTATTTTTCTGGCTGTTAACTGTGTAAAACTACTTGTTTATGCTTAGTTTTCTTAATGCTATTCTACATCCATGTGCTCTAGAGAAAGATGTATTGTGTTAAAGATCCAGGGAAAAGACAGGGAAGATTAAGTACAGTGATTAATAACATGACAGACAGCCTTTCCCTGTTTATCTTTTAGTAATTGATATAGGTCAAAATTTACAGGGACACTATCTTTTTATTAGACAATGATGCCTCTGTTCTTTTGATGACTATGGGTTTTTCCTCCCATAGTCCAGTCTTCCTTCCTTCATCTCACATAGGTTTCTACACTACATTGGGGGCAGTTCTCATTATTCCCAAAGGCTCCAGCTTTAATATTTTGAATTTTAGTACTGGAAACTGTGTGATGGGTATCAGCAGGGTCAAGAAGGCATAATGGGAGAAGGAACACAAGGAAGGAAACTATACATTTTCCTTGGCCTGTCATATCTAAAGAGCTATGCACATATCTTTATTTTAGATACCAAGTTTGTTTTCTTGATGACAAAATTATCTCACCAAATTTACTGTAAGTCGAAGTTTCTTATGCGAGAGACCCATAGATTGGCACAGAAGTAGGGAGGGACTGCAGGGCAGGATTGAGGGACCCTAGCAGAGCTGTGTCAGGACCCCAGGGCAGGACATGAAAGAGGGCACTGGTAGAGCTGTGGTTAAAGCCCTTGTATGGCCCTTGGCTGCAGTACTGTTTGCTGTTTCTAGTCCTTACATTCAAGTGCACTAAACAGAATCTTATAAATGTAGATGGGGAAGGGACCTCTGGAGGTCATCTAGTCCAACTCCCTGCCTTAGAAGGATCATCCCTAATCAAACCATCCCATACAAATCTTTGTTTAACCTTTTATTAAAACTAGACAATCAACTTTGTCACAGCTACAAGGCACAGCACCCTAACCTGCCACAGTTAAAGCAAGGGAGTCTTAAAAAAAATAAAACTATGGGCTTTCTTTTTATACCCTGAAGTCACTGAACCCAGGCCTGCTCTTCATAGCATTTTGTAATGAATCAGATGCACATCAGAGACTCTTGGATTGGGCTGCACAGGAAAGGAGGAGATTCTAGTGGGTGAGTGGAGATGCCCACAACACAGACCTGAGAGTCAGTTTGTATATAAAGGAGGAGAAAAAGCAAAGATTTATCTTTCATTTACTCATGTACTGTATATACATACATTAGGTTTATATACCACCCTTCTCAAAAAAGCTCAAGGTTGGTTACTGTAAAAAGCACAATAACTTTAAAAAGCAAATAAGATCTCAAATAAGCAAAATGCCTCAAGTGATCCCCCAACTTTACCGTTCTTGCCAAATGCCTGCCCAGATGAAAGTGTTTTACAGCAGTTCCTAAATATTTCCTGGATCAGGTTGTGGTGGGCTAGAAGGCGTTGCAGAACAGACTCCTACTGAGAAGGATGTGTTTTGCCAAGAAGGCAAAACACAGATGGTACCTGAAGGAGGTTGCTCTTGGCTGATTGTAGGGACAGAGGGGGTATGTGTCCTTAGGAACCAGACCCTTCACTACACAATAGAAGGCCACATTGCTATACCAGGGACATAGTTTGCCTTGTTTCTAAGGCAGATGCTTCACTTCCTATTCATTTGGTACAGGAAGTGAGAAGAATGAGATACTTCAAAAGGGCCTGATTCTGTCCTGACCCTAGTCTGACATTAGTGTAACACCATGGCGGAGCCATATGTCTGCCACAGCTACAGTTGAAGACTCGCTGTGACTCTTGATCATGGAACACAAGTAGAGAAAGGAAGTAGGAGTCCCTTTTTGCTTCCAGTTATTCAGTCCAAGACCTCCCTTCTAACTCCTATTTTCCCCATGGCTTTTTCAGATTACACATCTACCCCTCAGCTCAAGAAGGATGTACCTTCATAGGCCATGGCTTCATCGCTACATCTTCACATGCATGAATCTGCCTCAGCTCCACACACCCTCCCCATAGGATGCAGCTGGATGTGTAAATCCATGGCTTTCCTCCACACATGGAGCTGGACCTCCTAAGCTGGAGTTTATGACGTTTGATCTTTAAGACCTTCAGGACTGTTGGTAGCTGCAGAGGAAACACAACCAGCATGGCTGAGTTTGTGCCTCGAGTTCTTTGGATTCACCTGGAGATTGCTGCTCCTCATGTGTTGTACATGTTAAATACAGGTGATGAGGTTCTGGATACAGAACCAATGCTTTGCTGATGCATTTTCCCCACCACAAATCTAAGGGTTGCACCCGAGAAGTACAGTAACAGAGCATTCTCAAAGGTGCTAAAGCACTCTGAGTTCTCAGTCTATCATAATTTGAACTCCTGTCTTCAAAGAACAGTCTTTGGCTTCTCTGGCCATGACAAATCCTGTGACTTTATTCTTGAAATCATTACAAATAGTTTATTTCCAATCCACATGGACAGACACCCTTCCTATTTCCCACAGTCCACATCACCTGGAGAAGTAGAGTGTACTTTTCCTCCAAAAATGTTAAAACAGGGATTTGAAAATGTAACTTCAAGTCTCTTGTCTCAGTTGATGATAGTAGTACTGAGATATTACGTAGACATGCTGTCACAGAGCACCCCAATACCCTGTGCCTGAACAGGGGAAAACTGCTAGGGAAGGAGCCTAGCAGTGACTAAGGAGCACAGCTGGGGGTTGCCGGGGCAACCAGTAAGGTCAGCTGACCAGAGGGGGCAGGGCCTGGCCCTTATAAAGCCCATGAGCTGGGACCAGAGGTAGTTCCTTACTAGCAGCTGGAGAGCCAGGAGCACTGCAGACTGAAGGATGGTGGCTCTGGGAGCAATGTTGCTGTAGCCGGGCAGCTCTGAGTTAAGTTATAGCCAGGAGGCTTGTGTTTGTTCTGTTGTAGTTTGCACCGGTGGTTTGGGTGAGGCTATAAGGGGTTGAAGGAGGCCTCATGGGAGACCCACAGCAGTGTGGGGATCCTGGCACTCTGTGGGGGCACGGTGAGCCCAGAGAGGGGAGTGTTGTACTGAGAAGCCCTGTGTGGGGGCATGGCGAGCCCAGAGAGGGGAGCTCCACATTGAGAAGCCCAAGTTTGGGCATTGGGAGTCCCTGATAGGGGGCCACATTTATTAAGGAGCCCAAGTTGGGCACAGTCAGCCCCGAGGAGGGGGCAATATTGAGGCCCTTAACAGGGGGTAGCATATTGAGAAGCCCAGTGTGGGTGAGGCAAACCCAGAGAGGGGAGCGCCAGAATGAGGAGCCCCAGTGCGGGCATGTAGAGTCCAGGAAGGGGATAAGATGTGAGACGGCCTAGAGGGTACAGAGAGGGGCCACAATGGACAAGAAAAAGGTGACATCCATGAGGCTTGGGCTGTGGTATTGGGGAGGAAGGAGCCACAGATAGTGCCCCTAGTGGAGGGGGCAGTAGAAGGGCAGCCTCCCGCTAATTAATTAATTAATATCAAAGACGAGGCAGGTGGTTGCCCAGAGACAGGTGCGGGGGCTACATTGTGGGTGGCCTAGAGTGACAACCTGTCACACATGCCTTTGCCAGAAGAGCCCTGTGTCTGTACAAATTGGATAAACCCTGCTTTGGACTTGCCACCTTCCAAATGCAATGCCTGTGATTTTTAAAGGAAAACAGTTCCAGGAGCGTGCTGTTTCAGAATGAAGCAGCTTCTCGGGCATTTGACTTGGACTATGCTGACTTTCTGAACTGCTTGAGGACTTGCCTAGAGCATAGGGTTAGCAACCTTGCAACCCATTGGTTATAAACAATTTCGTCTAGCCCATGTGGCTACAACATCTTCTGATTCAGTGGCCAGTTGCATGTGCATCAGGTGATGTGGTGGCCAGGCGAATTGTTGGTGGCAGTGAGAAGAGCAGCAGCCAGGCTAGAAGCATGTTGGCAATGTGGGAGAAGTAGCCATGTTGGAATCACAGCCTACCTTCAGAGCAAGCTCAGCCAATTTGGTCTACTTCTACTAAAAGACTGACAGCCCCTGGTCTAGATTCATCCCAGTGAGATTGCTAGTGTCTCTTTGTAATCGCGCAACTGTAAATGTGAACAGAAATCGTTCCCAGGAGTGTAAGGCTTTTCATTCATTTAAAAGCCAGTTTTACTTCTGATCTTCTTTCCTCATTAATACATTTCAATATTTACAAACAAGTCTTTGCATCTTGCGTTATTGTTGCTAAGAATCCAAAGAAATAGAAAAGGGTCATTAAACATTAAGCTTGCTTAGTTTTGTAATTGAAAAAAGCCCTTGTTTAAGACATGGCAGGCCAAATTCTGTGTCCACTCCCATTGTGAGAATTGCATAGATACATAACTTACTGAGCTTGAATTTTGCCTGTCTTGACCTTTGTGGGATACGAGTAGAAGGTGACTGAACAACTTGGTCTCATTCTGATTCTCTCCTGTTTACACAGTCTCTAACCCCTGTGACTTCAGTGGCTGAAATGAGATGACTCCCAACTTGCATGGAATTTGAGGCCGGTGCAACCAAATGCAGCTGTTGCTCAAGAGTGGAGAATTGGGCCTGCTCAGTTTGTGTTGGGCCCTGGATGCGACAATTCTGTTGTAAGTATGCAGTGTGAACTTGTGTCTTGCTCACTTTTCCACCAGTGTCACATCTCTACAGTGTCCCTCGGAGCAGAAAGGAATTAAGACCTCTTCTATCCTTGGGGTGAGCAGATGTGACTCCAGAGAGGTGTAGACCTAATTCTCCTGTCATGCATGCAGCACCTGAAATTTGCCTAGGTGCATGAGCAGTGCCACACTGGGGGGACACATACTACACATGGCAGAGTATTGTATCTCTGACAGGGGCAGTAAGAGATGCTTTAGAGGAAGACTATACAACAGAGCATGTCTAGAGTGATCCATTCCATCACATCCTCCCTGGCATCCACTTTTAGTGGTTTAGGGAAGACAGATGATACATCCCTGACTGTTCTGTTTAGTAAGCTACTGATGGACCTATCATCTGTAAATTCATCTAATCCCTTTTGGGGATTTAGCTACAGTAGCTGCCTCTACAACCTGCTGTGGCAACGAGTTCCATAAATTAACTACAGGCTGCATAAAAAAGCACTTTCTTTTGTTAGTTTTTAACTTGGTTCCTGGTAATTGTGATGGGTGCCCCCTAGCTTAATATTCTGGAACTAGATGAGTAACAGCTTCCTATTCACTTTATGATTTTATAGACCTCTATCTTATGCCCCCCTCAGTCTTCTTTTGAAACTGAAGAGTCCTAACTTTCTTAGTTTCTCCTAGTGTGGCAGCTGCTCCATGCACCTGATCATCCTGGTTGCCTTTCTTTGTATGTCTGCTAATTCTGTTACATCTTTCTGAGATGCAAAAACCAGAACTGCTCATAGTATTTAAGATGGATCGAACACCATGGATTTGTATTGTGGTATGATAATGTTTTCTGTTTTGTTTTCAATTCCTTTCTTAATGATGACTAAACTTAATATATATTTGGTTGCTGCTACCCATTGAGCTGATGTTTTCAGAGAGCTATCTACTAAGGCCTCAAGGTCTCTTTCTTGAGTTGTAACACCTAGTTCAAAGTCCAGCACTGTATCATAGATTCATACAAAATTAGGGCTGGAAAAGACTTCAGGAGGTCACCTAGTCCAACTCCCTTCTCAAAGCAGGACCATCCTCAACTAGATCATCCCAGCCAAGGCTTTGTCTACTTGGGCCTTAAAAGCCTCTAAGGATGGAGAGTCCACCACCTCTCTGTGTAACCTGTTTCAGTGTTTACTATCTTCCTCGTGAGAGAGTTGTCGCAGGTCACCTAGGCACTGTGAGTGTATCAGCTGTGAGGCTGCTGGGTTCCAGATCGAGGAGGCAAGTCAGGAGCGTAGTAAAGGCAAATTTACTTATAGCTTAGCATACAACAGTTAACAGAAAGGTTAATGTGATAAACAGATAGTACAGTAATAAAGAGCTAATAGAAAATGATAACAACAGATAGACAGAATGACAAAGAGTTCCCACATGGGGTTGGCAACTTATTGACAGTCCCTCTATGCCAGGTGCACACCAAGCTGTTCCAGCAAAGGCAGCCATCCCCAATCAAAACTGTCTGAGGGGTAACCGGGAAGGTCCCTTGGTCAGGATCCGGTCCTCACTCACACTGGGAGCCTGGGGTTCAGGCTTGGTACAGTGATGGTCCTTCTGTCCCGTCCTTAGACATGCTGGTCACTTGACATATGTGCTTTTTTTATACCTTATCTTATGCTAATCTGTTGCCTTTTAGAGCCCCTCACAAGCTTGCCCTATAGCTGTTACCCTATGGGATCAAAAGGTGTTAGAAATTATCATGAAAGGTTACCACCTGAACTCAGGTTCACTCAATAAGCAAATTACACCACATTTCTTTGAGGTTTGAAATTAGCATTACTCTGCCTTAAGCTCAACTCCTTGGTTTTTTATTCCTGGATTCCTTGGAATGCTCTAATTATGTTAGGTGGTCAGATCTCATTATGGCTTGACCTTTAAAAAACCTGTTAGATCAGCTAATCTTGTAGCTCTGCTTATTTTTGGGGCTCAGTGGTCCCATGATCAGTGTAGTTGGATTCAACGCTTAGGTTAAATTGTGACAGAGAAATTCTACTTGCAGGTAGCAAACTTACAAGCTTTGCATTAGCTAATCTTAACTGCTTAGACAATTGCCAAATGCCTCCAAGATCATATATTTATTGCTCATGATAGTAACGCTTCTGGTTCTGGCCACCACAGAGGGTTTTTCCTAATATCTAACTTAAACTTCCCTTGCTACAACTTGAGATGGTTAATCCTTGTTGTCATCTACCACCACTCAGGGGCACTGCGTAGGGGATACACACCGGTGCATGTGCACCCACTAAGCATTGCAGCGCACTTCCTGAAAAAGGTGCCACTGACAGTGTCGGCGGTGCCTGCAGGTAGTTGCGGCTCACCACCCTGCCATCAACACTGTGCTGGCATGCCCGCTGCTCCTGCCACCACTGCCGTGCTCCTGCTGCTGCCATGCCCCGCCAGCTGCTGGGGGCATGCGCCATTCATGCCACTGCTGAGAACAGTCCAGCTCCATCCTCTTTGGACCCACCCTTCAAGTAGTTGAAGGCTTCTATTAGATCCCGATTCAGTCTTTCCTTCTCCAGATTAAGCCTAGTTCTCACAGCTTTTCCGCATAAATCAGGTGCCCCATCCTCCTAAACATTTTTGTTGCCTTCTACTGGACTCTCTCCAATTTGTCCACATCCTTTCTGTAGTGGGGGACCCAAAACTGAACACAGTACTCCAGATGTGGCCACACCAGCGTTCAATAGAGGGGAATAATCACTTTCCTTGATCTGCTGGCAACACTCCTAATAATGCAGCCCAGTATGCCGTTAGTTTCTTGGCAACAACGGCACGCTCTTGGCTCACATTCAGTTTAATGTCCTCTGTAACCCCCAGGTCCTTTTCTGTAGAACAGCTGCTTAGCCAGTCGGCCCCCCAGCCTGTCCTGTGCATGGGATTGTTACATCCTAAGTGCAGGACTTTGTACTTGTCCTTATTGAACCTCATGAGCTTTCTTTTGGCCCAATCCTCTAGTTTATCTAGGTCTCTCTGAATCCTCAGCCTATTCTCCAGCATATCTACTACTCCCCCAAGTTGGTGTCATTTGCAAACTTGCTAAGGGTGCACTCTGTCCCATCTTCCAGGCCATTGATAACAGTATTGAACAAAACTGGCCCCAGAACCAACCCCTGGGGCACTCTACTTGATACTGTCTGCCAACTAGTCATTGAGCCATTGACTACTATCCTCCAGGTCAGAAAATCCAGCCATTTTTCTATCCACCTTACAGTCCATTCATCCAGCCCGTACTTCCTTAGCTTGCCTGTGAGAATAGCAAGGCTTTTGATAAGGTCTCGCACAACCAAGTCAAGGTATATGGCATCCACTGGTTTCCTTGCATCCACAGAGACAGTCACCTTGTCATAGAAGTCAATCAGGTTGGTCAGGATGACTTATCTTTGTTGAATTGATTCTGACTGTTCCTAATCACCTTTTCCTCCTTGTCCAGTTGCTCCCTGGTTGCTCAGGGAGTCTCCTTTTATACCTGCTGGGCCTGGACAGACTCTGCCCAGTTGTCAGGGCTTTTGTCGTGCACAGGCAGCAATCATTAAGCTAGCAATATTCCCAGCTTCTCAGAGCATGTGCCCAACACACACACAGCCCACCAACAAACAGTCAGCAAGCCAAAGGCTCAGGCAGTTCTGCATTACTTAAGCACCCAGGGCAGGATCTGGTGCCTGTATACGTGCAGTGGAGGCTCTTTTCTCCCATATGCATAACCTTGCACTTTTTGGTGTTGAAGTACATCTGCCACTTTTTTGTTCAATACCTCAGCTTTATGAGCTTTTTCTGTAGATCCTCTCCATCAGGCTGGGTTCCACTACCTAAAATAATTTAGTATAATTGGAGGTTTCACTGTGTACTCCCTGTTCTAGGTCATTACAAAACAAAAAGACACTCCCCCTATTGGTCTCCCTGGAAAATGCCACTATTGACCATCCATCCTAAAAAGTAACAGTCTAGTCTTATGTTTTACTTTCTTTAAACAGATCTCAAACTACAAAAGAACATTTCCTCCAATCCCAAGGAAACTTAGGTTTTAAGAGCCTTTGGTGAAGGATGTTGTCAAAAGTTTATTGCAAATTCAGATACATTACCTGGATCCTCCTTGTTCACACGTCTGCTAACATCTTCAAAGCGCTGGCAGATTGGTGAGGATTTCCCTTTACAAAAACCATGCTGAACAGAACCAGACTCAGACTCCAGTCTAAGTGGCTACAATACCAACTTCAAGACAGGGAAAACAAAATCCTTTCGGTTGTCACCTACATTCCTTAGATTGAACACCTTAGACCAGTGTTTTTCAACCTTTTTTCATTTGTGGAACCCTAAAACATTTTGAATGGAGTTAAGGACCCCATTGAATTGTAAGAGTGGGCAGTTACATACTTTTGATTGATCATAGTTATTTTTTGCGGACCTCTTAGACAATCTGTGGACTCCAAGGGGTCCACGGACCACAGGTTGAAAACCCCTGCCTTAGACACATCCTTAATGACCTTCAACCTTTCCTAGAAAATGACAGTTATCTCAAAGTATCCATGGGAGATAAACCTGTCCTCACTCACAGACAGATGCCCGAACTTAGTCTGTGGTTGGAGATGCACAGTTTATGTAACACCTGTTCTCTTCCAGGTACCAGACCTTGCTCCAGACCCAGATGCCAGCTGTGCCCCTGCATCAACACAGTACACATAATCACTGGGCATGGATAGTAATTAGTTTGTAAGGTGCAAATCTACCCTGCCTTCTTCCCTGACATATCATATTTGTCCACGTAAGTACTGATTTTATTTTTTTATTATAGATTTAAGAGACAGTGAGTCAGTTAGGCCATAAGGAATGCAATATCAAATGCGTTTAAACAGTGTGATTGGAAGTTTCTGTGCAGGCTGTTTCCTGCCCAGTCACTCTTCAGCTCCTACCACGTGCTATTGCCTCAGTGGGAAGTATAGGCTAGGTGATTCTGGTTGGGATTGGTGTTGTCACCAGTGGCTCCCTCTGTCATACAGCTCCAAGAGGTCAGGGGGCCTAGCTGCTGCACACACAACCCTTGACCCAGCTGTCATCCTAATCAATGCTGTGTGACATGGGATCTGGGCTCAGAAAACATCTATCAGTGACTTACACACCTTTGTGCTTTTGACTGTATCACAGGATCCGGCTGCGTTCTTAAGGTTAGGATTGGCCCAGGCAGCCTACAAGGGGACACAATTAGATCCGGTTTTCATTGCAATGGTCAGACATATAGTGGTTTTGCCTTCCAGCTAGGCTGTTTACGGGGGCTCTCCTGCTGGATTTGCTTGTCCGGAGTTTGCACCCCTGCAGGAAGGGAAGGCTTTTCACTTGCATTTGGTGGGCAGCAAGGACCCCTGCTGGCTACTTCTGCTATCTCAGTGCAGGGGAGAAATGGATGCAAAGACCTTTCACACAAACCCGGAAGTCGGTTCAACCAGGAAATGAACCATTACATTTTTTGGTTCAGTTCCATTTCAGATTCAGCTGCAACTGAAGTTTTTCTGGTCTGGTTCTGGTTCAGGCCAATAAACGATCAGCAACCAGTTCGGCGCACACAACCAACCAGTTCAGGCACAGGCAACGCACAGTGGGAGCACGGGGGGCACATGCCCACCCAAGATTGGCAGTTGCTGAAGCTGCTGCTGGCTTTTGTGGGTGGTCACCACCACAGCCCCCTCACTGCTGACGTGGCTGCTGGTGGCTGCGAGCTGTCCCTGTTCGACACTCGCTGCCACCAACAGCATGGATGGCAGCCGTGGGTGATCCCTGCTTGCTGCCGACACTGCTGCGGCCACCTGCAGGCAGTCCCTGCTCGGCTCGCCCTCATCGCTGATGTCACCACGGCCATTTGCAGGCTTCCTTGCTTGCCACTGCCACATCCTTGCCATGGACACCGCCACCGCTGCCTGCAGATGGCTGGGGCGGGGCGCAGCAACCTCCAGGGTTATGTGTTGTTCATGGGTTCAGTGTTCTGGTTCACATGAGAAAATTTAAATAAGGCACATTATTTATAATGACAATGATTTTCACGGTGGGGTGGAGCAAGCTAATAGGTTTAAACTGTCGCAACGAAGTGTCAGCAGTAAGTACTATGAAGCATGCAAGAAACAAAAAGTAAATTCTAAGTTCTTAACAAATAAATGCTTATTTTATTTGTACTGTTTAATTTTAATTGTACAATCAGAGACATGTATCATAGTATCTAGGGTCAGAAGGGGCCTAGAGCAGGCCATTTAGCCCGACCCCCCGCCAATGGCAGAAACGAGTGCCAGGGTCACAGGACCCCAGCCAAGTACCTATCTAATCTACTCTTAAAGATGCCCAAGGAAGGAGCAAGAACAAC